>OX401411.1:21164714-21558507 GCA_947846245.1 Cerastoderma edule | reverse complement strand
ATATTCATATGCCGTCTTTGATTTTTCATTTTTTTTTTCAGGAAATGTCTGGACCTATAGGGGCAATCTCGGTAAGTGATCCTCATACTCTTTTTTTTCTCAACGATATGACTAAATCGTTGTAAAAATGTTTACATCGAACATTCACTAGGATTTTATTTTATTAGAATAAGGGCAAACGATTCAGGGGAAATCTATACTTAAGGTAGGCAACCTCTGATGGAAAACTTGTAATTGCTTTGGTTAAAGAATAAATTGAAATGTAATTGATGAAAGTATTGATCATTTTAAAGGAAATAACAAAGCAGATTTTCCGAATGTTTCTGATGGGAATTCATATTTACAGAATGAACATCAATGAATTATGTTGATAAATCCATATGATTTGCCCCCCTTTGATGCCATTTTTTACATTAAAATTAGAATTACATGAATGAAAGGTAGCAAATAAAGATTTTTATCCATAAAAACCTCTCATGACTTAAAACTTGATTATATAACGGTATATATTCTGTTAAATCTTTGACTTTGTTATTCCGACCTTTCCCCATTAGGGGTGAAATACCTTTAGATGAAGGTCCTGTTCATAGTTTATTGTAGTTGTGAGTTTCCGTTTTGCCATGAATTCTACAAAATTCTTGAAATCATTCCTTTCGGTGAACTATTGGGATTTGTCTTTGTCATGATTTCGAAAGACAATATTAGCTTTTTTTCGCAATGTGATAGTGGGATATCACACCCGATACAGATTTCCTGCCGAGCTTATATATTCATCCGCATTAGCGACATGTATTTCTAAAAAGGTCTCATTACATCTTCAACTAGTCTTATAGTTAATGTGACATGCTTGCAAATGAAGATCTTATACATAAATATCAAATCGGTTCTGATGACACTACAACTAAGTTGTATGGGACTTTTAAGTTTTTTTTACAACAACAAAAAACAAAGAAAAAAAAAACAATAAAAATAAAATATCCTACAGAACTTGGATTTTGACACGATATTAGCCATATTTGATTAAATACTTGAATATTTGTATCATACGGTGTTTTGTGCTTTCTTTATATTATTTAAACCCAGTTCGTCTCTTGATTTAGAATTGAGATATACACTTGAACTGGTTCTGATAGAGGAATATTTACGAAGGAAAACCACCACCACAATCAATATAAGAAACGACATCCAGAACCATGTGCATTACCATGTGCATGTGTTTCGCGTAATTGAACTTTGCGCATCACTTACTTTGATTACCCGATGTGCATGACCCACTTGCATCTGGTACAATCTGGTTGATTATTTACACACTAAAAGGGGTCTTACATAGGTTGGCCATATGCATATATTTTGATGATTTTTAACTATGTATATGTTTACATATGTATAGAGATGTATGTTTATATGGATGCGACTATAATAAAAAACATATAGGTTCCGAGGGGTCTGTACGACACTAAGTACAAGAAAAAACGAATTTGAAATAATTGATGGTTATCGAGAATTGAACCAGTACAGGATCTTCCAGTCTCGCATCCCTTGGTGACGCCAAACAAGTCCCATACCGCAGATTACCTTCCATACTTGTTTAACGACTGAGGAAGCTTATCTATCCGTTTGGAAGCAACTGTAGTGTAAAAAGGAGTTACGTTTCTCGGCAGCTTTCAATTTGTCAAAGGAAATTTCCCAATCGATTTGAAGTCCAGTAAAAAACTAGAAGATGGTTTGCCTTTTTCCAGAATGGAATGCCTTGCTGTTTGAGTGTGTTCCAAAGAGATTATCCCACGCATGCGTACTAATCAATTCCGACTCCAATTCTTTAAAGGCCCTGACCACTGGCACATGGACTACCCGCACTGTGGTGGGACCAAGCAGTCCCCCATCAGTATCGACACGAAGTCCGTTGTCGTGGATACGGAGCGTCTACAACCATTCCAGTTTACAGGCTACGACGAGCTTAGGGACATTAACATGACCTTGGAGAATAACGGACACACCGGTAAGTAATCGGGCATACTCGGCCTTTCTCGTGAATGGGGTCGGCCTGGTCTAATTTCCACCCATCTCCACCATGTTAAATAGCAACCATTTGAGCAGTCACAGAGACAAACTGCTCCCATACCGTACTTTTTCGTGACCATGTCACCTTTAAACTATCTTAACACAATCCATTTGGGGGGTTAAATGTGCATCATGACCGATCCGTTTTTTTGCTATCGGCTGATTTCCAGAGAGGGGCGTGTCAATTCAAATAGTAGATGTCACGACCAGACTGATAACAGACATCTTTGGTTCTCACCGCATGGAGAAGTAGTCCTGTAAAATACAAACAAAACACATTTAAAACATGCAGGAGAAGACAAAGCAGTCACACAGTACCAATATATATACTCTAAATGTAACAATTTCCTGTGAAAACACCTTGGAAGTGGGACTTTCAATATTTCAAAGAACTACTTTCTAGTCTACAACGACCCGGAAGTGATTCGACACCGGGCCAACACCTAAATGTGACGCTGGAGAACGACGGAAACAACGGTAAGCATTCGGTAATACTCGGATTTGTCCGTAAATGTGACGGTGGAGAGCGACGGACACACCGGTAAGCAATCGGCAATACTTGGATTTTTTCGTAAATATGGCGCTGGAGAACAACGGACTTACCGGTAAGCATTCGGCATTACTCGGATTTTTCCGTGAATATGACGCTACAGCAAAAAAGGCCACACCGGTTAGTATGCGGCTATTCTCGGCTTACTTCGTAAATGTAACGCTGAAGAACAATGGACACACCGTTAAGTAATCGGCCATATCCGGAATTTTCCGTGAATATGAGGCTGGAGAACGACGCACACACCGGTAAGTAACCGGCAATATACTGATTTGTCCGTGAATAAGCCGCTAGACAACGACGGACACACCCGTAAACAATCGGCTATACTCGGATTTTTCCGTAAATATGGCGCTGGAGAACAACGGACTTACCGGTAAGCATACGGCAATACTCGGATCTGTCCGTGAATATGACGCTGGAGAGAAACGGACACACCGGTAAGCATTCGGCCAAAGTCAGCTTTTTTTCCTTGAACATGACATTGGAGAACGACGGACACACAAATAAGCAATCGGTTCTACTCGGCTAGTTCCGTAGTTGTTACACTTCAGAACAACGTACACAGTGGTAAGCAATCGAAGACGTGATGTGAACGGATTACCAGTCAGTTAGCCCTTCCCATTCGTATGACTTTAAGTACATAAACCCAAAGGTAAATCCTTTTGATTTGCTATTGCTATTATTAAGAAGTATTTTAGATTCATTCAATCGAAAAGGTCAATGCACATAACATTAAACTTGAAACATCAACATTCACAAATGATACACTGGCCGATGGTACAAGAAGAAAGGGAGATAACACACTGGTCTACTAACCTACTTTAATATTTCTTGATAAAATCAAATGGGTCCCCCTCGCAATGAAAATAAATGTCGAAATATCGATAAAACCTAAGACAATACTGAAATCTTAGATAATGGAACTTTTGTCTTATAGATATGTAATTATAAAAAATGAAAAATTCTGACAAATAAACAAATTATGTAAGCTTAATCCTTCCCCAAACGTCAAATTTTCGACTGTTCCAAATTGAAAGAGTTTGCAGACGACATGCCAAATTTAATGAAATTGGAAAACAATCTTCTTATAGGGCAGAAAACATAATGAGCAATTTCTCTTTTTCCCACAATATTTTCAGGGTCGTCAATGTGGTCAAATGTCGTAATTGTTTGGTAATGGGTTAAATATTTGAACTTTTGCCGTTTAGTTATATGTCCATAAAAAGTTCTGACAAACAAACAAACAAACAAACACTTATACACATCTCTGTTGCAGTTAAAGTTGACCTGAATACAGTGGGCACGACGATCAGCGGGGGTGGTCTAATCGGGACCTACATCGCCAACCAGTTCCACTTCCACTGGGGCGCCGTCGATTCCCGGGGCTCGGAGCACGATGTGAACGGAAGACATTTCCCCATGGAGGTCAGTCTCGACTCCAATCCCAACTACTCGGGTATTTCCGTGACCTAAGAAATCAATCTGAACAAATCGGGTATATCCAATGAAAACACCTCTGAAATAATAGGGATGACGCCATATCGTTTCCCGCGAGAATGACGTCATTTCACTTTCGTTTTCAAAAATGGATCTAAATATGAAATCTAAAAAGGCGTTTGATTTAAAAAGTGATTTAAAAGGATGTCCAACAATTCAATACACATTGAACTACTTAACGTGCACGCATAGAAAAAGTGTCATACGCCGGGGCCGATTTACCCGAAAAATTGTAACCCAACACTTATATCCGAGGTGTATTTCTCAGCTCACGGAAATGCACGATTAGTTCCGATTGCTAAGAAATGCACCTCGTGTAGTCTGGGGCCTGGCCCGTGCATATACCCCGCATATATAATGCGGGTATGCATAGGCCAGGACTCCAGGCTAAACCTCGTACGATCTGAACAAATCGGATTTATCCAATGAAAACGCCTCTGAGATAAAAGGCATGCCGCCATATTGCTTCTCGCGAGACTTACGTCATTGTACTTTCTTTTCGAAATTTCTTTTGAAATCTTAATTAAATAGTAATTTACTTTGATGAAGGAAACAGTTATGTATATTATATATCGCAACTTAAAACGCCAATGTTATGTATGAGTTACCGATGAAAAATGATTTAGAATGTGCAAATGATGTAGAATAACACTTAGATATACATCGGACTACTTAACATGGAACCTTATAGGAAATGTTTTTTGAGCCGCGGACAGAGCCGGGGATAAAGGTTAAGTTGTAGATCACTGATATAGTACAATACCTATTCAAAGTAATTGAAAAACTACCGTTTACGAAAAGTCCCCCGTTTCGTATGAGTTCCTTTTAATTTCAAACTAGTGTACTTGCGTTATTGTTAGTAAGTAAGTAAGAAAGTCAATTATTTATTATAGTGACATGGGTTTAAATAATAAACAGTTGTTACAAAATAATTCTAATTACACCCGGCCTCATAGGCCTATAAGTTACTTAATCAAATGTTAATAGTCTTTATACAAAGAACACTCATCTAACTTTGGTATTGTTCACCAACATTAACCGTCTGTTGCCCTCTATGCATGAATAATTATGACGCAGTATATTCAATACTCGACAGTCTTCAGAACACAGTCGATAGACAATAGAGCTATACGCACTATATATCAACAGGTAAGCTTGGTAACATTTATCAAATAATGCACGTGGACGAACCACGTGGTCGAACAATACGGCCGGCTCCGAGTATATTTTTAGATACTCAGCATAGCGTGTAATTCATGCTAATTGGGCAGGTCAACAGACAGTGAATGTTGGTGAACAATATATGTAAATATAATGGCATCATAGTTATTAAAGTATTGTATATAGCGGCCAACTTTATAATATGTGATTAAACTGAAGAAGACACTTGTTTTATAGATGCACGTCGTTCACTACAACCAGAAGTATCCCAACATTTCTACAGCCATGGCCGAACCGGATGGTCTAACCGTTCTGGGCTTCTTTTTCGAAGTGAGTACATCATTTTATAAACCCTTCACCAAAAGCCAGGTTTTCGACTGTCCCAAATTGAAAGAGTTTTCAAACGACATTTCAAGGTGTGATGAAATTGGAAAAACAATCTTCTGATAAGGCAGAAAACATTGTTGGAAAAGGAGAAATTGCTCGTCACGACCATTTTCTCTGCAACAAACTGTTAAAATGTCGTCATTGTTTGATAATGGGTTAAGCTCTTATTACATGCTTCCTCGTGATAACCTTCCCGTATGTTTAACCCTTTGATTTCACACAGGAACGGCAATTATACGAAGGGGTCTTGTTTGCGGACTATTAATGAATGAATCCACCGACCAAAGATTAACCCGTATAATTGAAAGAAAGATTTACTCAATATGATTTATTAAAAAAACCCCAAAAAACTTATGAGTGACATTGTAGACATATCGCCACAATTTAACGCAGACTACGTAGTTCTACTATACTAACATCGACACCAATCTTATTGTCTATTGTAGGATTTAAACAAGGTCAAACTCGAGAGTTTATTAGCATAACATTCAGTTTATATCATTTGGTCTTCAGCTATCACCAATGCTCCTGTATACTCTTTGTCATGAAATAATTGTTCTGTATGGATATTGCTACAAGCTGCAATTGTTTTTGCAGTAGATTACAGCATTTTGTAATGTATCTGCATTGTGAATAATGAAATTAATAGACATGCAGGTATAATGTAAACATTGACACTTTGCACACGGACGGCAATATGTATCGGAGAAAAGAGGACCTTATTTAAAGGCTCATGAGAAGAGACTAATGCTCTATCAAACTATATAATTTGGCTATCTTTTGGCCATATTCAAATAGTTATCACAAAAAAACATCAGAAAAACTAAAACGTGAAAGCCTACACGAAATTACCCAGATTAGCCAGTTTAATAATTCACGTTACCTGATCCTTCACCTCTGACCTGGTCATGTGATACACTTTTTTAACCGACCAATCAGAATTCGTTATTTTAAATATATATAAAAAACAGATTGTTGATAAACAATATTGAATTGGAGACAACTATATTTTAAGAACAAAATTACTTATATTAAAAGAGTTCAATAAATAGGGTCACACAGCATTCATACATTCATTTTCATGACTTTTTATATACATTATAAAAAAACTTCATATATTTTTCAGTAATTTATTTATACTCACCTCCTTTCGTGTGCTTTTAAGTCATAATTTCACTAACCGCCGATTCGCAGATACCAATCTATATGACAGTTACACTCATCTCACTTCAGGTTGGTCGTTATAACAAGCACTTTGAAAATATCATCTTCAACTTTGAGCGTATCAGATATAAAGGTAAGGCAATCCCAATAATGAGACCGTTAATGCGGAGTTATCTCCCGTATTCATTGTTTTTTGTCGTCTCTAAATAATTGTTCACTTTCAAAACTCACAACCAAAGACTCACACTGAGCTCAGAATGCAAGGATCCCGAGTTGGAGACAACAGCTTAGCCAAATGCTTTTTTTATGATTAGTCAAGGAAAAAAAGAACCAGAACACGCGCCCGAGAACATGGCATATACAATTTACTCTAACAGAGTTAACTCCCCTGTGCTGCAATCACCAGTTTGAATCAAAGTGTCGAGAGTACCTCCCGCAGTAATTATTGCCGACGACAAATTTGCAATCCGAAATCAATCATTAATTCGAATAAAAAACGTGTGGGCTTCGTTCAGGTTTGCGAATTGTCTTTTAAACAGCCCCTTTTTTTCGAAAAAAGTTGAAGCAGTCTTTGCTTATCACGATATTGTTCCTCGAAACACTAAACTGATACAGCGATAGTCATTTTGTTGTGAATTTCATGCCTTGTGCAGTATCATCGATATGCTTCGATCGTTTGCATCCATATTTAAAAAAAAGTTACCATGATAACTAACAGAATGCTCTTGTATTTGTTTTCGCATGAAGATGGCGGCGGGGGTCAGTATCGTTTTATTTATAATTTATTCTTGTAGTGAGTAGACAACGCTTCTAGATATGCTTTTGAGCTCCTTTCCAAAGAATGCACTTATATTGCAACGGCGAAGTCGACATTATTTTGCGAACTCTTCTTTGGTTTGGCAACTTCATTTCTTTTCTTGTACATGTAGTATACATTTTTTGTGTATTCAATGTTTATGATATATAATTTTATTGACGTCAACTTTACAGTTTCTAGTCTTATAAGTATGTTACAATAACATCAAGTACGTCAAGATATTTACATATATACAAATAAACAAGTAAATTGTCTAATTTGAAATAGTATATTAATGGTTTAAATGGTAGATAAGCAATCACGGCTATGTATTAGCCCTTTAGTGATGCATACAGAATGTTTGTAAAAGCGGATGATATACAACAAGATATTACAGTCCAACATGTTTCAAGTGTGTTATCCTAGAACTGCTTGAAATATGCCGGTAGAATATGATATTTTGTTAGAAAACAAAAACAAAAAATCCCAAAATCTCTTTCTTGGCTAATGTCACGCTTTACCATAATAGATGTAACATAGCGGGAGTTACTGGCGTGAAGATAGCGTGGAGATATATAGAGAAAAAAATGGTTGGTGTTGTAACCGGAAATGTTATCGGGCATGTATCGGGAAAAGTAATCCGGTGAGCCGAAGTTGAAACAGATAATAATCCGAAGACGAGCCCGAAAACTTTTCCCATTCAACTATCTATTATATCTATCATGTAACCTTTATGTATTCTTTCACACGATGAAAATAAAACACAAGAAAAAAATGAAAGAATACGTAGAGAATGGTGTATACATGACGTCATGGCGTTCTGATGACGCCATGATTCGTCACATTGCATGTGTTATATGGTTAGTGCCGGAACTTACAAATGTTATACGGCACCTAGTTATCGGTTCGAAAATGACACTAGTGACAGGATAAAAAGAAAGCCCTGGTCGGAACTTTCTACGAGATGGGCGTTTGGTAACGAGCTGCCAGATGTCTTACATTCCGTAGAGTACACCATCCGTAATGCGTTTGTATGAAACAAATTAGATTATACAATCTTTGTGTGATGATTTGACTAGATTTGAATAAACATACAGAATAAGCTAGATTTTATTCACCTTATCAGGGTCATATTGTAGATTTACTCACTCTTGCTAAGCTGCCAGTACATGTATATAACAAACATTGTCTTTGTGATTTATTTATGATTTAATTCTATTTTTCGCATTTCCCATCAGTGCTAGTTAACATATGATAAATCCTTTGGAAGAAGTTTCAAATCCCATAACTCCCGAGTGAATGCTGTCTTTGGTATATCCAAACATATACATTTATGATAAAGCAATAGCCGTACTTAGAGAGCATCTATAAATCAAAACAAAGCAGAAGATATCAATAAAGCTTAGATCGGAACTTTCTACGTGATGGGCAATTTGTATGGAGTTGTCAGATGTTTTATATGCCATGGATAGACCTCCCTCAATGCGTATAATTCAAGATTTATCCAGTTCACCTTTATCAAATGCATCAGTTTGAGCTCTTATCTAGAAATCTGGCATCTCTCTTGTGAAAGTGTTTGATGAAATAAAAATTGTATAGTGTTCTTTATCATGGTTAGTGTACCAAAGCACTCGCAATTGTTTTATTTCGCCATGGCTAATTCTATCAAGGGCGCTTCGTCAAACTTTTTTATGTGGCTTACTACTGATGCTTCAGCAAAGAAAGGCTTTTGGTTTCTCACGGCTTGTGAACGCTCTGTCGCACAACCGCGGTGCTGAGGACGAAAAAAAAAACCTACCCTAAAATCACTAAACCGGAAGTTGTGGAACCGATTTCGTCCCCAGCACCGCGGTAGTGCGGTAGAGCGTTCACCAGCCGTGTTTCCATGCCTAATCATGGATATTTCATCGCAAATTTCCCTGGTTCTATCGTTTTATGTAGCAGGTGCACCCAACAGTTTTCTTAGACCATCACCAACACTATTCAGGTTCATTTCCAATCGATTGCATGTTCTCTCCATGGAACAGCTTCCGGATATTGGTACTCCTTGATTGGTATTACACCAAACCGCATTCTGATTCCTATCACTGAATCAATGGTGGTTCAAAAGGTTTTGGGTTTCTATGCGTTTGTAGCGTTGCTTCATTAAAGCTTCCGTTCCCCGAAGACTATGTTAATCTATTATTAAAATGAATGGTTATATGTCTTTTATCATGGTTTACAGTAGTTGTGATTTGAAATGCTGTTGTATTAAGTGTGTTTTTAAGTATGCAATTTACCATGATCGTTTCCTGATTTTAATGCTTTACCAAGTTTGTTAACCATACGCCCCCATGATTTTTGTGTTTGTATTTTGTTCCTTTCGACAAACATTTTTGACATGTCCCTCTTAATGACAGCTCTGTCTGACCTGCTTTCGCCATTCCCCTCGTCGGTTATTTTCCATATATTCTGATTTTCGTTTAAGATTTTCATGCAGATATAAAGTACATACCGCTGATCGAGCTTATTCCATCCAGTTTGAAATCGTACTACCGTTACCTGGGAAGTCTGACCACGCCCCCTTGTTACGAGACGGTCACGTGGACATTGTTCAACGAAACTATAGAGATCGCAGAAGAGCAGGTACGAACACCTGGAATATTTCTTTAACTATTTGATAACCCTTTACCAAACGTCAAATGTTCGACAGTCCTAAATTAAAAGAGTCTGCAGACAATATTTCAAGATGTGATGATTTTGAACAAATATCTTCTGATAGGGCAGAAAATATTGTGGGAAAAGGACAAATTGCTCGTTAAGAGCAATTTTGCCTTTTCCACAATTTCTTCAAGAGTCGTCTACAACATAGTGGTCAAATGACGTTATTCTTTGGTAACGCGTTACACAATGCAACAAAAGGTAGAGGGTCTGCAGCAAAGAATCATTTGATTCGATGTAATCTAAGCGCGTTCCTCAATTACTATCTATCTGTGTGTTCTTGGTTATTAAATGTTTTATATGTATCTAACTTGACGGTCCTCGTTTTCTGATGTTTTACATCCATTATAGTAGTAGAAACAAAATAGTAAAATATTCTTAAAGAGCCAAAAATGATTATGTTCAATATTTACATGTGCAGGTAAATTAACACAAGTCACGTTGTGTAAAAGATCATGGCATGGTCTGAACCAATCTGAACACATCGGGTTTATCCAATGAAAACACCTCTGAAATAATAGGGATGACGCCATATTGTTTCCCGCGAGAATGACGTCACTTTACTTTCGTTTCTTAAAATAGATCTTGAATGTAAAATCCAAAAAGTCGTTAAATTTGATTGAGGAAACAAGTATACATGTCACAACAACAACTTCTCCATTTGGTATGAGTTACTGATCAAAAGTGATTAAAAAAGATGTCCAACACTTCCATACACATTGAACTACTTAACGTGCACGCTTAGAAAATGTGTTAATTGGCGGATGCCGATTTACCCGAAAAATTTTAACCCTACACTTATATCCGAGGTGTATTTCACAGCTCACGGAAATACCCGAGTAGTTCCGATTGGGTCTGAACATCAGCAGGACATGGTTTTTTCATGAGTCATTTCCTTGAAATAATCGGAGCTTTGAACTTCTGGGGTTTCTTTCGATAGCTAATAGGAGCTTACATAATAGGAATTAGAGAATGTAAACCTTATTCTTCACAGTTACAGCTGGGATCATCCAAGCAATCGGTACGACATTGTGGTGCATATCTCAAATGGTATCAATCTAAACATTCTTGGTTAGAAAATTCATCTTGATACGTGTTTTTGCATTGTTAGGTTTGTGTCATTTAGATTTAGCAGTTGTGTAAATTGGTTTCTTTTAGAGATCGTTTTACATTAACTGTTTTGTATGTTCTAAGTTAATTCATTAAGTGTCTACAATGGCTGTTTAGCACAAAAGATGTTTTATATTATTCCGAGGCAAAACGTTTACAATATCTATTAAGTGCATTTGTTAATTGATAATTTTCCGAACATATTGGTCATTAAATCTACAACGTATTGTTTACTCATGAGAGTCGTATTAACCCTTTCCCAAACAGCAAATTTTCGACTGTCCCAAATTGGAAGAGTTTGCAGACGACATTTCAAAATGTGATGAAATTCGAAAATAATCTTCTGATACGGCAGAACACATTGTTGGAAAAGGAATAATTGCTCGTCACAAGCAATTTTTCCTTTTCCCACAATGTTTTCTAAAGTCGTCTGCAACAAAGTGGTCAAATGTCGTTATTGTTTGGGAAAGAATTAAAGGATACAAGAGCATACGGTAATTCTTTTTTCTGATCAATCCTTATGATCGCATAAACAATATCGACTAACGGTACATGTATACGTTATAATGCACCATGGGATCCTGGCCCAATTATAAATTGGTGGTTTTAAACGTCATGTTGCCTACACGTATCATCGCGAAAGACAAACCTATTTCCAATTTATTTCAGCTCGAGCAATTCCGAACCGCCATCTTCGAGAACGACGAGAGTGAAGGGGCTGTTTCGATGGACATCTCTGACGACTTCCGGCCCGTACAGTGCCTCTTCCGACGTTACGTCTACGCTAGTCACGCAGGTCTAAGGTTCGATCCCATGGGAAACGTCGACGTCACGCTGAACGACGGTAACCATGGAAACACGATAGGACATGCGACGTGTACTTTGTTGGTTGGCCTGGTCGTTGTCTACTTTTTATAACAGATGGATTTCTTTGGTTATATTTGTTGATGTTTCAGATTCATTTTTCTAGAAAAAGGGGTGATGATGAAAAAGTATGCACATCAAGATTATTCATTTTTATAATTGTTCTGTTATATGCTTTATTCTTAAGTTAGCTGTATGATGCACATGGGTTACTGTGACCCTGTTTCATGTAATTGCATAGTGTGACTTTTCCGTGTCAATATTGTTAACGGAGGATGATTCAAAAGTAAGTAAAACAAAGCTTTTTGATATTGGGAAGTGCACTAAAACAATTGTGCCAACCACATTGCAGATTGTCTGTATCATATTATAAGCTTTTTGAATTGTATACTAAAGCAATGTTATAAGACGTGTATATCATGGAACGAACGCCTGAGCAAGCAACTTACAATTGATATGAAATCCTACTTTTACTATGTTAATTTTTATTTCGTTGATGCTATTTAAGGCATGTCTTTACAAATTGTGACATTGTCATGGTAAAACGCAAAGGTGGAGGCTACATTAAAAAAATCATCATTTCGTGCTTTATTTTTTAAGAAATCGAAATATCCTTTATATAACTGGTCATAAATATACAAAACAAAGCATTATTTCTAAATTAACTTATATATACGAAAATCAACAACATCATTTAATTTCATCCAAATCTGGATGAAAATCTTGTGGTGACAGTGGTTGATGCAGCATAGCAAAGGAAGATTACTCTGAGGAGTTTTGGCACATAAGATTACGTTTGACATACTATTTACGATAGCCATTCATCATTGTAAGTATACCATATCACTTAATGGTTCATGTCATCTAAAGTTGGTTTGTCGTTGGTGTTTGCTGTTATACAAAGAGGCTTGCTAAGAACGATAACTTTAACCAGCAATATCACACAGTGTCACTTAGAAATCACAAGCTCAAGGGCCCGTTGCACGGCTGAAGTACGCTCTTTGACGATTACTCGTTGCCAGCCCTGCTATAGACACAGCTATTCACCAACCCGTTTTTTCTTTTTTAAAGATTTATATCTGTATAACTTTCATTTGATATGAAATCCAACTGACTAACATCATGTTTTCTCAACTTACCTTTGTCACCAATATTCATATTTGTTTATATTTAAATCCATTATCCTAATGAAGGCTAAGCTTACGTATGCGTAACTTTAAAATAATATTATAATGCTTTAACAAAAAAGTGTTGTTGTTAATTGTCAAACACAATTGTTTTAACAATGTTATACCAATCCAATCTATTTGATACAACAAAAAAAGATTTTATACGAATTTTGAATGTGCGTTTTCAAGCATTACAAGTAAAATAAACAGTATGAACGAATTAATCTCTTGTTGCTTTATTTTTCTTTATGCATGGACTTTAACCGAAACTGCTTCAGTTTTGGTATTCGTATTGTCGTGTTCCTACTCGTAAAAGCTCGGATCAAGATCATGGACGTGCTTCACCAGGACAGAGGCGAGCTGATAGGGGGTGTCTGTAGTTAGTCTGTTGCTTCTGGATGTCTTGTGTCAATCTCTCTAAGATACCAACGGACACATCAGGGGTCAACCTGGTGTCTTCCTTTTCTATTGACTCATGAACTGGTCCAGCTGCTCCTGATAAATGGTATTCGCCCTCCTGCTGTAGATCAATCTCACCTTGTATTTGCTGTTCTTCTTCCCTATCTTCCGCCTCAAGAGCTAAGATGTAGTTATACAAAACGGAAACAAACATCATGTCTTCTTCATATAGATCATGCTCTAGTACGACTGGAACTTAATGGTTTTGTTGTCCTGCCATCGTGTTTTGGTGTCAAAGATGCAACGATTTTGAAGATGTGCTGTATTTTTACACAGGCTCTGGATTAGAGGCGGCATACAATCGGCGATATCGTTAATTCCCAATGCGTAATAGAGCATATAAAGTGTGATTTCGAACGTAACAAAGCCTGTTCAAAGCGGTATCAAAGGTTGGAAATGAGTCGTACCAAAGCAGCAACCAATTCTTATTAGAGCGTATTTCAGAGCTTATGAGATCGTGATATTGTTTTCAAAAAGTAAACAAAGTTGACGACTCTTTGCGTGATGATTTAATGCACGACATTAGCTGTTGGTGCCGAATTAAGCAAGACTCAGTTTGCAACTTTTTATATTTCGTTTTCTTCGGTCGTAAGTTCGAGCTTTTGACCAAGCCGTGTCCCTTTATCGAGATCCCCGTTTGTAAATTACTCAGAATTGTTTGTTAAGTCATTTCAAAATGTATTTATATATGCACTATGGAATTTTAAACTATCAGACGGGACCAACATTTGAAGTAATAGATTTATTTTCAAACGTAAATTTCCCTACCGAGGAGATGTGTACCATTTAGACATATAATTTAATACATTTGAAGGGCTTATTGATCTAGTGATGACCAGTTATTATGATGGTGCATTTTACAACCTGGACGTCTTTGAATGGATCAATTTAGGCACCATTTGTGAGATTTTAAGGAAATGCCCTTGGCACGACATTCCGATTCTTAGATGAATCCCAGTTATACTGCAATATTACTTAAAAACGTTGCAACCGGAAAAAACCGCATTGTGCAGTGCAGTGTCATTATGTAAGGTCCCTGACCAAGTGTCATATCTCTTGATTTGAATTCAAACAACCTATGTGGCCTTTTATTCTTAGAAAATACTGGCTAAAATTGTGCGTGCAAGATGGTTTCTCAACAACAATTGTAGAGACTTATTTGATTCTTGGCACCAGTATTATCAAGCAATGTTTTCATTTGTGTTGGCATAATTATCTAGCATGTACACAAAATACAACCGGAACACATTTATAATAAACTGTATTTAGTTTAAGTCAATAAAGAATCTTGAATCTTAAATCTTGATTTCCTTTTTTGTCTCTTCACTGCAATAGGACCATAAGTGTCACATTAAATACTATAATATTGTGATTATTTCATTTTTGTACTTCATTTCAAGCCTTTGCATAATTGATCTATTCTTAGTATAAATGTATCCAGCATGCGTCCCATCTTGTCAAGATCGATGACGGTGACGAACACGGTTTCCTGAGGACACACGCCTCGCACCTAAAAGGTAATGGATTTAACGTCTGGGGGTAAATGTCGTTTCCAACAAAGTTTCCGATAAATAGATCAGATCAACACGGGACAAGCCTAAACACGCCCTTACTACCAAGACAAAATTCATTATAATTCTTTTTTTCTTAAACCGTATTTTGTATGAAATTAGATATAAATCACGAATCATTAGTTAATCAGAATGAGATTCTTTATTGCGAAGTTCTGAGTTTGGGATTGGAAATGATTTGAAAAAATATGTATTAACTCTGTACCAGTACAATTGTTTTATCTTTAATTTGTTTATATTTTAGTCTTATAACCGGTTTGTATTGCGCATTTCTTTTACGCATTATTATTTAAGAACGTTTTCGTTAGTTTATTTTCTGCGCACTTCATCTGCACATCCAAGGGAGATAATAATCTGTTACCGAAGAGGAACTTGCATAGTAGTTGGACAAACGTTTTTATTCGGATAAAATTTACTGTATGCAATTTTTTTTCAAAGAATGATTATATTGTCCATAAAACTATGAAAGGTTGTTGACATAATCATAAATTTCTCATGTATACTAAGTCCCCAGCTTCTTTTTTTCAAGTTTAATATTATTTTAGTCGATTTCATAAATATTTTTCAAATACAGTTACCATGGAAACTGTCATTTTACAGAAAAATCAACTCGTCAACTTATCCTTTTTTTTTTGGCATTTTGTATTTCAAGATTAAATTCTACTTCACATACAGTAAAATGAAAGAATTCTATGAAAGGAATTTTAAAATATCTTTATTTTATGTAATAGGCATATTAATTTTTTTGTTTTTTGTCAAATACAAAATTTTGAAAAACTGATTTGGGATACAAAAATTGTTCAGATTCTAATCATTTAAGAAACCATTGAATTGAAAAGTATTGAATGTATAAATTCATGTTTTTTTTTGTGTTAATAAACCTTCCAGAATTTATTTTATTACCTTTTAGACGGTATGGTCATTTTGACATTTTTGTCCCGCACGGTTACCATGGAAACTGTCATTTTACAAAAAATTTAACTTGTCGACCTGCATTTTTCTTTTCATTTCAGAATTCACAATACAATTTTGAATAACATATCAAAAATTTAGAAAATTCTATGGAAGGGTTATGTTTTTATAAAACTGTAGAACATGTCCTTCATTCTTATTCATGATTCAACAGATGTTAGCCGCTGAATTCGACTAACAGATGAGTCTATCGAAGGTGTATGCGAATGGAGAGATGGTTCGAATCCGGACATTGTTGGACGGAGAGTGGGTGAACCATTAGGGAAACGAGTTGAAAACTGTGCAGTGCTGCATCAACCGTATCAGTATAATTGGGTTAATATAACATGTACGTACAGATGTTCATCTATATGTGAAAAAGAGTGAGTATTTTTTTAAAATCACTTTGTGCAAGGAACGACCTTATAAACACATAACAACTTTAACAATAAGTGTTTGAAAAATTACAACCACCTAACAGGTAGTGATATTGACTCCATTAAAGTAAGGATATCTCTGTTAATGCGTATAATTATAGCAGAAATTATATTGGTGTCTACCAACTAACCCGAATTCCTAAAAATTAAATCGGGTCGCCGAATATTTCCCCGGGTTGACTTGTCCAATTGTGTTGAGGGAGGTATCGTTGGACGCAAAAATCAATTGGCTACAACGTACACATACAAATTTTACAAACTTTAGCTTATCAAATTTCTCAGGTCGATAAGCGCAGTGTGTCAGAGCTGGATTCCCTTTGAAGTTATTCCCCTTGTGTATATATTGATAAAATAGGTTTGTCAAACGACATTGTTCCCTGTGGTGTTAACATTTTTCCATGATTTCAAACTAAAAATAAACGAAAACGAATATCACAAAAAAGCGACTTTTCATGGGAAACAAAGAGAGGAAGAAGAAACATTCTTTTCTTGAAAAAATGTTATATGCTCAAAACGCCTAAGTATAAGGAAACACTGTTTGTTCCTTAACATAAAAAAACGTTTGCAGAACAAAACAAAACGAAGCAAAAAGCAATACATATAACCAGAACACTGGTTATCTTTCAGACTTACTTCCTGCTCATCCTCATGAAGAACCGCCGATGTATGAAACGTCAACGCCTGGAAAAGTTCAATGGACAGCTTCACAAAAAAATCTCTCTTAAACTTTGATAAATACAATAACTCAGATGTACACTAACCTGCTTGCAATGTAGTGTTTATCATACAATACGGTATTAAATTTATATGTGAAATACAGACAGACTCAAGATTTTTTTAGTTTGCTTTAGGACCATGTTTAAGATGTATATGTAAAATCGAAAGACTAAAACAAATGTATGTTTAAACGATCAAATAATCTAAAGCGTACAAATTAACCATGAAAATTATTTGTGAGTTCAATCTTTCGTGTTAACCCTTTACCAAACACCAAATTTTCGACTATCCCAAATTGAAAGAGTTTGCAGACGGCATTTCAAAATGTGATGAAATTGTAAAATGATCTGACAGGACAGGAAACAGTGTTGGAATAGGAAAAATTGCAGGTTACTAACAAGTTTTCCTTTTACCACAATGTTTGCTAAAGTCGTCTGCAACAAAGTGGTCAAATATCGTTATTGTTTGAGAAAGGGTTAAATGACTTTTCTTCCAGTTGTTCGAGTATGCCTGTTCGTGCAGACAACACTCACAAGCAAACTGTTCGTTCGGTAGAGTATATACAACAACCAACCGATATGGACAATAATGCATTTTCTTATAACTGAAGCTTCATAATTATTGGAATAAAGTACTCTGTAGCACCCCGTTTCTTCAAACCTGGAACTACAAACACGACGAAAGAAGCAGTACATCATAAGTGCGAGAGGAGAAAGGTGAACTGTTGTATCGTAGAATGGATTAGAGCGTAACGTCACATACTTGTTTATTCCGAAATCAAGGGTCCCAGACGATAACTGCTTGTGGGAATGCTATTTCATCGACACCTAGAGTATACAAATTTGATAGTTACAGACGCTTTCTCTTAACCATTAAATGTCATTCATAGAAAAAGCATTATGAATTATTCCCCTAGACTACAATTGTAGACATTAATCCTTAGAATGCTGGGTATTCTTTAGAATGCTTGGTAATTTTCTAAATACAGATTTTTGTGCCGTCTGCTTTCCAAATCCTTAAATATCTGCTTAATTTTGTTAAGGAAAGATAGTCAGAGTAGCAAAGAGGTTAGATCACAGGCCAGCCGTCAATTTACTTGGCGGCTTGCCTGGATCCAACCTATTTGCATAAGCAAGACGTCGTTTCTAGCAATATACGGGCTAAACAAGACATAAGTGACCATAACGAGCAATTAAACATTTTATAACAGAGTGTTCTGAAGATGTCTCTTGATTGAGCAATCGGAAGTCGGATAGGGATTGATGTCTTGGCAAAGTCCCTCTTCAACCTTTACCAAGCGCCATCCTTTCGACTGTCCCAATTTGAAAGAGACTGCAGACGACAATCCAAAACGAGATGAAATTGAAAATCAATCTTAAGATAGGGCAAAAACCATTGTGGAAAAACAAGAAATTGCTCGTTAAGATCAATTTCTCATTTCCCCTATTGTTTGGTAATGGTTTAAACCGATTTCAACAGTGGTGTCAATATTCAGAATATCTCTGTCGAGATCATCGACTCATTTTATGAGTAAGTTAACTGTATCGGACCGACAGCAGGATCCAATAGCTTAACGATGTTGTCAGGATTATAATAATTCCATGGCTATTTTCAAGCAGCTGTTAACCAATGCGTGAAGCCTCGAATGTCTTGAACAAATATGTCGAGTCCATTGAAGAGCACCATTAAGCACATTTATAAGCGGGAGCTATGTACGACGAAAGACATATCATTTTCATTTAATATGGAACAGAAATAAATTGAGAAAACAAAAGTGGCTAAAAAAGCCGTTACCTTTTCTTGGCATATAAATCATTGAAATATTTATATGTACCATCTGTACCTTCCATTACCTTGTTTTAAATGAATATATGTCCTTCAGTGGTTCCAGTGCTTGGATCTTTAAGGCTATTGCAGGAAATATTTGAATTATTATTCTACAATTCTTTATTAAATGACTTATTTCAATGATATTTTTATTAAGAATTGTTCTGAATCTGTTTTTTTTTTTCAAACTTTACCAAAAGTAAAAATAACCCAGCCCCGGTGTACTGATGAATAATTCATAAATTATGCTGATACACAAAGTAAGCTTGAAGTATATAAATTAATGTTGATAGTATTAAACTTATGTTGCTTTTATCGATTAATTATGTTTTCTTTTGTTTCGTTCACATTCTACATGTATTTCTTTCATAACCATAACATATGTTTTCAAGTTCGATTTGTTATGGGCGGCGAAAAATGGAAATATAATATATTGTTATTGACAATACACAATTTATATACAGAACGTTCCCTGCAATGGAAAGGATATGTCCTAAAAGCAAGTTAGAGCTTGAAACATGGAAATTTTGATATTGCATGAAATGTGTTGTCTTTTTCCTTTTCTCGTGTTTTGTGTGTATGTGTAAGCTATAAGCGGTCTCCAGACACTGTGTTACTTTGATTTGCTTGTTTTATTAGTTTATCGGTTCGTAGATCGCCTATATTTATCTACAATACATTATCGTTATCTCGAACTTCTGACTGCCAAACTCGTCTATACGTCGAAGTAAATACAGAGTCCTGAAGTATATCGTCTTTATTTCTACTTTATAATATTCCAGTGCTCTATACATCGAACTCTCTCTATGTCGGAAATTTTCAAGGGGCCCTTTAACTTCGAGGTATAAAGAATCCAGTGTACTTTAGTTTTTATCGATTTATTTTGTTAACACTTAAGCAATTAAAAAAAGGAAAGCCTTACCCAAAACTCTCATTCCGTTCTTTGGAATAATTGGCATTTGGTGTTGGAAACTTTTGAAGTGTAAGCAGCTTATGCGAAAAGGTGATATCTCTGCTTCTGCAACCGTAACGGGGTCGGTCAGGAAAAGATAGCAGGAACCATTGAACTTTATCCACCTGTCTAGGCAACAACAACTGCCTAAGAAAAGAGAAAATAAACTCATTGGATCTATAAACAGGTTTCTTGATAAAGCGCCACGCTAAACAAAAGAGCAAAGCTCTCTACTTGTAAAACAATTTAATATTTCCAATGCTAGGGTCATGTATTTAAGAACTCAGCTTGAGTGACTACTTTCAAGTGTAAATAACATAATTAAGTGTTTTGCTTATATTCTTTGACCTTGCATGACATGCTAAAGCATTTATCATTAGATGCTTTGCCTACCACGAAATTCAGTTTGATATATAAGCAAAAACTCGCTACTAAGTAATTATCCATCTGTGGAAATGAATAGAATGACAGTGTTTTCAGTCGATGACTAAACAAAAAGTCAAACTTTCTTTTGGACGCGTATGTAAAGATTCCATAAGAACAAAGTATTGACGAAGTTAATGTTAAGGACCAACTTCAGTGCCTTTGAACTTTGCTTTTCTTTTCTTAATGAGATGCAATAAGTCCAAAAGTCCATTCTGCATGTTTTTCATTGAACATTGAACTATAGACTATGACATCATGTGTAAACGGTGAATTCGCTCATAACGAGAATGCTCTCTCTAAAAAGGCAATGGGAAATTGGCCGTTAGATAAATTCAAAATTGTCTTGTTCTTGTATTAAGACCTAAATAACTGATGATGGCTAATACTTTAACGGATAAGTAGGAACGTTTGGTGAATCCGTCTGTAAAATGCAATATATAGAACAAAAACATCAAAATGAACAGTGAGCTCTCACCGTAAAAAATACATATCACAAAACAAATAGTAAGATGAACTATGCATTCAAACAAACTGAGTAAGAGAGTAAGAGTATCTTATTACATCAGTATACCTTTCACGGGTACTGCCTTGCAAACAAAACTATGCACTAGAATTCGAAAGGCAGCTTTTCCTTCAGGGTTTGATTCGGGCCGTCCCTAAATGATATGATGGCATATCAAGTTTCGACGAGACAACAGTAAATTTCTAGAAATAACCGAATCTTGATTTCAAATGCTCAATCCACAAGAGAAATAACTTTCTTAATTCTGAAAATGTGCAACATTTTCACTTTTTACATATCTAAGATGGAGTATCTTTTATGTTTAACCTAATATCATTAGGCAACTTCATCTGTTAAAAAGGCACGTTCTCTTCTATCGCATGATACAAAACAAGTTTCTTTCAATATCAAATGGCGTTTAGCAGTAACTACATGTCAAAACACATATAAGCATGTTTGGGCGACAGTTTCCAATTAAGCCCCGTAACCACTTGACCAACAAGTGCTGCCCACTTGAGATTAGCTGACGCGTACACTGGTGAAAGAACGGGCTAAACGGTTCAAAGTCCAGCAGCTATTGTTGCCTGTCTGTTCGCATATAAAGTCTTAAGGGCACTGGGTATAGTGTCATAACGCACAGTTATATCGAAGCCAGGCCTGATAGTTAATGTAAATCAGACAAAACATGGGAGGAAAATCTGCTTTTGCTTGGCTGCTTGCGGTGTCATGCATACTAACAAGCGTTGTGGTGGCACTGGACGAGCCGTTCTGTACATCAAAGTTTGACTTCGAGGAGAAGTTACTGCACAAAGTTATGAGACTTGAACACGCTATGGAATTACTCCAAAGAGAAGTTCGCGAAAATCTGACCGAATTCGACAATCGACAATCTGTAGATGACGCCGATAGAGCTTTAGCCAGAGGTTTGTAGATTGAGTTCTTATAACGTGTATCTGTATTTTGAACAATGTTTCAAGGTCTTGAGTGGCTGTGTTTTTTATCATTGCTTTAATTATTTATAGAAATAAATGAGTCGATCTTTTTTATTAATACTTCTCATTCGCCATCTCAAAGTACTGACGATAGTGGAACTATTAGAAATGATAAACAATATTTTACAAACTATTATTTTGTTAACTCACTCCTTTTTTGATGATATAGAATATCACTGATAAACGGAAACTTTTTATGTCCATGAAGGTATATTTCTTAATCATTTCCACATTTCTTTTTAAATAACCCCGTTGTCGCACCACTTAGGGAACAGGTATTCTCCATTTCATGGATAGCATAGATAATGTTTTACTTGATTTGTCCACCGACAAACGTACAAATAGCCATTTAAGATTAGTCTATTTTGCACCCCACCTGTATACAGCATTTCCTTGATTAGATTTATAAAAGAAAATGTAATGTAGGGAATCTCTCTTTTAATAATTGGGTGTATTGAAAAAAAATGAAGGTCGAGGAGTTAGTTTTTTTTTGTAAAACGACAGTTTCCATGGTAACCGTTTCGAGCTAAACTGTCAAAATAACCATATTAAACAATACAATTATAAGTCCATACTGCTTTAAAATTTAATGTTATACTAAGTTATAACAATCCAAACAAATCTGTTATGCAAAATAGTTTTTCATGTACTTTTCTTATCGAGAAAAAAAATATGTGAAATACAAAAAAAAAATGAAGATTTTTAAAAAACTGTTTTTCATTATGTGAAGTAAACGTTTATCTTGATATACAAAATGATAAAAATAAACTATATGTTGACAAGCTATTTTTTTTTGTAAAATGTCAGTTTCCATGGTAAAAGTATTTGAAACACATTTGAAAAACGACTAGAATAACCTTAAACTTGGAAAATGGAAGCTGGGGGTTTGATATGCATGAGAAAAAGAAAGAATGTTTATTACCGTTTATATTTTTAGGAATAATATGATTTTTCTTTGAAAGGTTTTACATTACAGTGCGCACAAAAAAAACTGCCGATAACGTCCTTAAATGGACTAGCTCAGCGGTTGTGTTCTTTGATTAACAAACATTGAAATGTTGCACTTAACTTTACTGGGCATTTAACAAAATGCACTTTTATATTTTTTTTATTCTTAAGTTTCGTTGTAACTGTATTGTTATTATTAAAGTGATTATAAAAGTGAAAACGAGTTTCAAAGCCTTTCGATGATTTCACAGCAATCCCTTACATATTTGATCATTTCGCAATTTGGAAAAAGGTTTACACACGCGCAATAAAATTAAATGCCACCCACGTCCTAGTACGTACCCACATGTCTAGGTACCCACGTATCTAAAGCTTGCATCATGTGCTTTTGTGTAATTCAAATCATTTCTTTACAAAGGAAAGCATTTAAACGGAATACTATATCTACAACATAAATATGTTATGTCTTCACCACAACGTTATAGGAGCGAATTGGGAGTATAATAATAATATAGTTAAATGTTACTTTTATAGCTATGTGATGTCATTTTATCCTGTGAAGACATTTTGTCTTAAAGCCATACTTGCGCTCATTTACACTTGAATTGTGAAAGTTCTAAATTAATGGACAGTTAACTTAAAAATACTTTAAATTCCCTTTCACAGACGAACTGAGACAGTAACACGTTCACATGATGCTTTTAAAAGAGTGAAGACAATTAGGTTTGTTTACAATTTGCGATACAACAAGGTCAGCCGAGAAACGTCAGAATCCCGAGAAATTCTCCATTTTTAATGTTCATGTGGTTGGTATTAGATAAATGATAGTATTTTTATGTGTTTCACGTGATTTTTCTAACCAGGTGATCGCCAATCGTAAATCCGAGCGATCCTTGCTTTTTCAGATGTTACTCGAATGTAAACAATGATGTTGAAGACGTATCCGGGAGTAGTCACTGCGCAAAAAAACCGCGCATATCACTTTCAGTTACATTCATTATTTTACATTGGGTTGAATTCAAGTTAGGTAGTCTTCGGATAAAATACAAAATAACCCCTTAGTTGTCAAATCAGTCATAAACTACCGTTTAAGATGTCGTTTCGAAAGAAAAGTAACGCATGTCGCTTAATGTCAAAAAACGTTCAGAAACCATAGAAAATATCAAGTATTTTGCCAAGTCACGTGTACTAGAGTGTGAAAATGACTGCGAAATGGAAGTCAACGCTGATTCGGACAAATCATTTCAGTGTCATTTTACTCAGAAACGAGAATAGGAAGGCGTAGATATTTTTATATTTTCTGTAAGCAAACATAATTAGGTAATTGAGTTAGAAATATAGACAAATTATCGTTAGATTTTTTTAAGAGACGAAAATGTCAAAATTGAGTCTGTTTATCGACCCTTTGGCTTAAGTTTTAGGCTATTACTTTGATTATTTTCCCCCCGATGTATTTCCGCCAGATAATGCAGTTTCCTGGAACTAAAGCGAGAATAAATTTCTGTTTTTGGTATGATTCTTTCCGAGTGGCTGGGATGTCTGTATGTCTGTTTGTGTCTGTGCGTGATCGTGTGTGGATGTGGGTGTGCGCGGTGTGTGTTTGTTTATGTGTGCGGATGTATATGTGCTTGTAGCTTTTTTGTTACATAATTTGGACTTTGTATTATAGCTCATAGCACAAAAGCATGTGCTGAGTGAATAAAATAAATTGTCTTTACCATGTTTGCCTCAATTTCCTGTATATCACGACGACAATTAGCATGATTAGAATTGTGTTTACGAATTCTTGAAAACGCATTTTTATAAATCCAAAATCCAAACATACCCAAAAAGACGGCCCATAATCTATGAGATTATGATTACGTTGATTGCAACATGTCATCTTTTTTTATTTGAAGATTTAATACCTCTGAAATGACCGAGGCTCAATATAAAAAGAAGATTTCAAGTAGGGTGAATAACCGTGTAAAGTACATATACGGGTCAGTCTAGTACTTCGAATAAGGAATAATTTGGAATAATCCAAATACCTAATAATCCATGCACACTGCTCGACAACCATATTTGTTCTATAAGAGAAAAGTCATTTTGGTCCATCTGTAGAACAATTTACAAACGGATTCACCAAACGTCCATTTTTCTCCGTTAACGAACTACCCAAGCAAAGGGCTTTGACACTACAGAAATCAGTTGAAGACCATCTTGAATGTATCTAATGGCCAATTCGCCATTACCTATTTTTGAAGAATAATTCTCGTTATTGGCGAATTCACCATTTCCCCACCATGCCCTAGTTTATAGTTCATTGTTTAATGAAAATTGTTGAATTGACCTTTAAACAACTTGAAGGTCCATTTCCTCAAGAAGAGAACAGCAAATTTCGTTAATCCTTAACTCTAACCTACATTTTTGGCAACAACATTTTGTTCCTATGGAAACTTTAAATCCGCGTCAGAAAGAAAGATCGACATTTTGTTAAGTCTTCGAAAACTTGGAAACACTAGCATTTGATCATCTTTCACAAATGGATTATAATTGAGTAGCGAGATTTTGTCTTGTATATGAAAATGCCATTTAAGCTAGGCGTATACAATTCGTGTCCCTTTCATTCGCAATACTGCATTGTTTTGCAAAAAGATAGCTTTACTCTTTTGTTTTGCACGGTGTCTAAGCAAGAATATGAATCCATTTGTCTTCTCTTTTTATCAGCCAATTGTCGCTGCCCGGACACGTGGATACAGTTCAAGGGTTCCTGTTATCTCTTCCTGACCGACGCGATTACGTTTGCAGAAGCAGAGGTACCACCTTTTCGTTTAATCTGCTTACCCCTCACATATTTCAAACACCAAATGTCATTTATTCTAAAGGCTTGAATAACGGTTTTAGGAAATGCATTACTTTTTAGAATTGCTTTAGTCCTTTTAAAATAAATCGATAATAACTAACGTGCAGCATACTTTCTACACCTTGAAGTAGCACGGGCCTCATGAAAATGTTACACATAGAAAGAGTTCGACGTAAAGATGCCTGGAATATTAAAAGAAGTGGATATAGTTATGTTTCAGAATCCTGTATTTATTTCGACGTGTAAAAGATTCCGACAATCATAAGTTCGAGGTATAGACATGCTACTGTACTAAGATATCGGTGAACTACGGACCGATACACCAATAAATAGAGATTTATTAACTGGAACCCGGTGTTATAAAAATATTGTCACAAGTAAGGGTGTTATCTATTCAAAAACAAGTTCCAAAGGAATCCAGTTATCTAATCTATTCTTTTTTTATATTCCCTAATGTGTAAAAATATCAATTATACGACCAGTTGGGGTAATCGGTAATCATTTTTTTATCGGTAGCTTATACGAAATGGCGAAATTATAAGTTGTGACATATATAGTTGTTTCCTTAATCAAATTAAACGACTTTTTAGATTTCATATTTAAGATCTATTTAAAGAAACGAAAAGTGAAGTGACGTCATTCCGTGGGAAACAATATGGCGTTATCACTATTATTTCTGAGGTGCTTTCATTGGATAAACCTGATGTGTTCAGATTGCAGTTGGAGCTTAATACTCACACACCGATGAAACTCTCGAACCTCCCCAATGTTGGATTTTCAGTTAACCGGAACAATAATAGGAAAAGCTATAGGGGCTATATTAGTGATTAAACACATTCTTACAAGTGTTCAATGTGTTTAAATCAATTCATTGAACAAATTGTTATCATATACACCTGGATTTAGCGTTCTAATAAGGTACATGTATTGAAAGTCCTATCTGCATTGCCTAAAAACGTAGTTCCGAAAAGAAATTTATATCACACTTTGACAGTGTGATATCTTGCTACAGAGCGGTATAGGAAATGAAGCTTTCCAAAATTATCACAATAAGAAATCCCAATATTTTACCGATAGGAATTCCCTCTTTTTCATAGGAAGAGAATTTATTATCTAAATACTAAAAAGAACAGTTTGAAAAGTGATGAAACAAGCTAGCATGAATCACATTTTTTATACAATCTTCATTCGCGTGCCATTCTGAATTCTTTTCCTGTTTTAATGAAAAGGTTGTCAATAAATATCTTAATTCCAGTAGTACCATTCGGAGTGACAAATGAAATCCAGATGGTAAAGCCTTGGTCGTACATAGCTCCAGTTTATAAATTTTCATGATGATGCTCTTTGTTGGAATCGGCAATGTTCATGACATTCGAGGTTACACGCATCGGTTAACTACTGCTTGAGAATAGTCATGAAAGTATATAAACCCTGTCACCTTCATTAAGCAACGTTAATCAAAACCATATCTAAAAAGTGAACCCCTCAAAGTTCCCGAATCCATATGTAACATTCGGCCTCATCTAATCTTCTCAATAATTGTAACGCTGATAAGGAAGGATATTGGTTGTAATCTATTCATATGAGATTAAGCCAAAATGCAGAGTTTGTTCTGCATTGAAAGTATTAATAGAAAGAGAATAGCTTCGACATTCGTCCTCTTGCTAGATTAGTGTAAGTGGTGAGTATGCAATTCCGCAAAGGTTTACGAAACTGAGATTTGGCAGATTAAATAAGAATCAAATATTCATAACCAAAACTTTTGAACCACACAGCAAAGTAGGCTTTACAATTGTGGCAAATGGATTGAAACTTTCTATTTCCGAACAGCGTCACTAGGGTACTATGATTAATATATTTTAATTGTTACTTTTATGACCTCATATGCAAGACAATGTTAGGCAAATGCCCGGGCTTTCACTTCCGAAAGAGGTAAATGCGCTCGGATTGTTGCAACAGTAGCAGCAATGACGTTCAAATCCATGTTTCGGAAGACATTGGTGTTTAATTCATAGTTGCATGAAAACGAAACTTAGATAGGATTCGGATTTTACAACATCGTAAGAAATGTTCCTTTTGTCAGTGCATATGTTCTTGCTTCAAACAATGCAGTATAATTCTTGTAGTACCACGAAGCTGCTTGTACTTTGTAACAGCCTGATAAATTGACCTAACAAAAAGACTTAAAATCTATATCTTTTTTAAACATTTTTCGTGAGATTGATGCATATGCTAGTAAGAAAAACTGTGATCAAATCGTATTGTGGTCAAGATACTTATATTCATGTATGTGTTTTATTCTGGTATTTTGTTTGGATATACACACACATATAAACATCGTAATTATATTTCTTTGGCATTCTATTTTAAGATTCATCTTTTATTACTATTAAACACTTGCTCTATTTTAGTATAGATGTTTCCAACACGGGTCCCATCTTGTCAAGATCAACGATGCTGCCGAAAACACTTTCCTGAAGTCACACTCGACGCATCTAAAAGGTAATATATATTCGATAATTCGTCTCAAGAATCCACCTTTAAAATAGCCATTATCATTGGTCATTTACCGTGGGTATGTGTATAGACTATTTGCTCAGTGTCTGTAACCATTGTGGTAAGTTTAACTCTAGCTCCAAATGACCAAGTACTCTAAATAGCATAGTGTTTTCCAAAACAAAACGCTTTCTATCAGTTAAAACTATCCACAGAATATGACGCCTTGGGAAATCCAAAATTGCAATTTGTGGCAATCCATACAAAATGAATGATATTCATCACACTTACATGTTTATATCTATATTTAATACAGAATAACATTTTTTCCAATTTTGAGGACATATAGGCCGGCTGAGCCGAGTGCTTTATTATTCATTAATTACTATGTATGTATTTTTTGTTATGCACAGACAATAGAAATAGACTATTGCAAGTGCGAAGTTATGTGTTCAAAATTGATATGCGCAAAAATGTAAATAAACTCTGTACCAATTCACTTGTTTAAACTTGAATTTTGTTTATACCTTAGTCTTATTATCAGTTTAAATTGCTCTTTTCCTTCGAGCATTATCATTCAAAATGCATTTATTACCAAACAGATGCTCTCCACTGGATTGGACTCACAGATCAATCTATCGAAGGTGTTTGGAAATGGAGAGATGGTTCGAACCCGGACTTTCTTGGATGGAGAAAGAATGAACCTAATGGGAAGGAAGGGGAAAACTGTGCTATCCTGGCTCTACCGTATCCGTATAGATGGATTGATATAACATGTACCGGAAAATATAGCCCTATTTGTGAAAAAGAGTAAGTAGACATAGAGTCAGTTAACAAAAGACCTTTAAAAACATGATTTACCTTCAACAACAACAACAGGCTTCACGTTACCAATGTTTACGGTCTTATATGCTATCAAGATTGCCGCACCACAGGTATTTTTGCTGTTTTCACATACTCTTGCCAATGATAGCCATGTAATAACGTTATACAGCATGGGTATCATTTACCACCAGAACCGGAAACCTGGTGGTCAACTAAGGCGGTGTACACAATGTGGCTATCATTGTCAGAAGTTATTAGAAAATCAAACAAAATCCTGTTCCGTCATGGGCGCGGCCATCTTGTTCGGACATAAACTCGCAAAAATTGGTCACGTGATTCCCCTGCATTAACAATACCTATTTCAATGCTTAAAAAAACTTACACGCAGTGATTTAGTCTCCCTTTCAGTAAATATATCTCTGCCAATCACGTGCAAGCCTTTGATAGAAAAAACAGCTGGAGTTTATTCTATTTTTCTTATGTCGATATCAAAGGCCCATGTTTTTTTACATTTGAGTTAGCTATAGTAAGAGAATAACAATTCTTTAGCATGCATGTATTTTTCGAGCCTGTCATGTAAAATTTGAATGTTAATAGTAAATACAGTTAATTGAACTAAACGATACAATGTACATATCAATTAATACTAACCTTAGGACATCGACTGGACTGTTAAGTATGCTTTAAAGGCTCCAGTAGGCCTATCCAGTATCAAAGTAGGATACGTGTTGATATTTGCCAACATGTATCTATGTATTCAAAGTAAACTAAAATGAAGATGATAGATACAAAACCCAATTTAATATGGGAAGCTTAGAGTTAAGGGATTGTTGTTGTATGTTTTCGCAGGCTTAAAAGTAATTTTAATGATAAATTATTGATACTTGGCTTAAAGCAAATACAAAATGTTTACGTGTACATATCATTTACACGCTTTTTATCTTTCAGAGTAACTTCCTGTCCACTTGCATAAAAAGGCGCCGATTGATGCAACGTCAACGCAAGAAAGAAGTCAAATGGCAGTTATGATATATGAATTTATATAAACATTAAAAATTCAGATGGACACAAGCCAATTTGCAACGTCGTGTATATCATACAATACATATACAAGTTAAAATTGACATCCAGACTTACTTACATTTTCGAGTTTGCTTTACGGTCATTCTTAAGACGTACAGTGTATAGGTTAAATCAAACGATTCGAATAATAAATTTGCTATCGGTCATATAACTTAAAGCATGAGAATGAAACGAAAGTATTTGTGTGTATAAAATGTTTAATACCAAATAAAACTTCCTTATGTTGTATGAGTACACATCAATTGCTTTGCAGATAACGTGGACAAGCAAATTGTTCCTTTTGTACAGTATATGTAAAAGCCATCCGATATAGAAAAGCATAATGTATTCTGTAAATGAGACTTCATAGCTAATGAAATAAATTACACTGTAGCGGGCCTTATCTTGAAAACTGTGACTACGAGTTCAGAAAATGGAGCAGTACATCATGTGTGCGAGAAGAGGACGGTGAACCGATGCTGCCTAAAATATCTGAAATTAAAGAACGCCCCAGGTCTTCATTCCAAAATGATGGTTCCAAGACGATATCTGATCACAGGAAAGTTTAGTCAGCGCCGAGAAAAGCATACCGATGGTTATGTTCTCCAAGCTATATTCGATAAAATGCTATTTATAGAATGTTCCAATTTAACGATACTCCCAAACAACCGTAATACTGGAAATAACAATATACCAAAAGCAAAAAGAAACGAAAAGAAATAAGTGAGCATCATGGGCAGTTCCCCGGTTGCCCAGATTGACTCCACTCTAATCAATTTGTGACAGAGTGCTCACATTTTTAAATAGTTTTAAAATGTTGGCGGTTTTTCGGAATGTCCCAATTTATTTCAAGCTTTCTCACGATCTATAACGGCACGGGCACTTTAATAAAGCTTTGTTACGCTTCTTTGCCGCTGAAAAGCGCCATCAAAGCGCCGTTGGTATGAATCATGCATTAGGGTTTTGGCGCTCTTGTCGAATGTTCACTTTACTCCAAGCTTTCCTATGATCTATTACGACCTATAATCAAGCTTTGTTACGCTTTGGTGCTTTGCACGTCGCTTTAAAGCACAATCAAAGCCCCGTGGTGTGAACCATGTATTAATGAAACTCCTCTCAAAAACATAATGTGATGAATTAACAAAACTTCCTGTTAGTAGTGTACGACATCCGATACGTCTCTTTAACAGGTAAAAACGTTGAATAAAGCTCCATCGATTTAACCCTTATCTATCCTTGATTTCCTTCATGTTGTGATTTTGTATTTTTGTATGAGATTAAATACTTTGTCAACGTCTTTAGTAAGATTTCATAGTTCTTTAGAGTCATCTAGGGATCGGAAATGTCTTGCCAAAGGGCTTTCCCTTAACACCTAATATGTGGTGCCTACACTGTACGTGGGTCAAATCCTAGACATCCAGGTTATAAAATGGACCATCACGATAACTGGACACTGGAGCAATATTATAAATCCTTAAATGATAAAAAAATATATGCTAAATCGTACACACCTCTTCTTAAGACGAGATAACTTTTTAAATATAAAATTATAACCTTATAGACAGGTCCCGTCTGAAATTTAAAATCCCAAAGAGCATAAATAATACATGTTGGAATAACTTGGGATCTCGACACAGGGTCAAGCTTAGTCAAAAGCTTCATAACGACTGAGCTTTTAGACTTGTTTTACGTTTGTTATATCGGACGAATGGTGATATTATTGTTAAAGGCATTGATCGAGAAACATGACCCAAACTTCACAATAGTGGCGTATGCAGTTTTATAACGTATATGTATGTGACATATTATAATATCAGACAGCTATATGGCCTTGGTACGTACCAATGGCTTCATTGTTGTCGTATGAGATAATTGTACAATATGCAATTGGTTGTAACATATAGGATCTTGAGAAAGCTGTGTTTCATATAATAGTCCATGTTAACGTGAATAATATTATATAAGTGTATAAGTCTTTTATTGATTATTCCCGAGAAATCGTTTAACATTCATCTACATCTAATAAATCAGAAGAGAATATGGGTCTAAGAATTTCATTTTTACATGCATTATTAGAACTTTACATCGGGTCAACAGTATGTTAAATATGTTGTTATGTCCAGCTCATGACCATGAAGGAGCGAAGACCTCAAACTTGATTGACCAAAGGGATTGGTCGAGCCGAGTAGAACGCCATTCCTTTTTGGTAAGTCAACCGGAAGACAGCCTTTCATACAAGTTAAAATCTACAGCCAACGTAATTAGAGGGCCATGTGGGGATATGGGATTTCTATGTATGGATTATAACCTTAAGGTCCCTGATTCCAAAAATAAAAACAGACATGAAGATGTCGTGAAAAAACTCAGCAACCTGCAGTTGTGGTCGAAGGATAGTGGTTGTGTTTATTTACGTGTATGCCCTTGTCGTTTTAAGATTTTTACGATCTTTTAAAAAGAAAATCTTTTTAAGGTTAAACGATACAAACAGTGTGCCATCCGTAAAGCTGACGCATATATTGTAAAATATCGAAACTGAACTAGACATTTTAAAATGTTTTATCGTTATGCCTTGTTTGTTTAAAGCAGAATTAATGTCCTCCTGTGACACAAATCGCAAGAGAAATACCTTACGTTCAAGATTGGAAATAAAAGACAACTGATGACCCAGTGGACTTTGTGTATTCTTCAAATAATGACACCTACCTTTTTGTTGTTTTCTTCCGTGTTTGCATATTTCTCAACTCATTGGATTTACTCTAACAGTCGTGACACGATATCCCGGTTTAGGAATGTAACTTTGAAATTAGCATTATTTGGTAATAACGGGACAACGCTTCGCTAAAAGGAGGTGGGGCTCTTTTTTTATTTTCGAGATCGAATTAACAATCGGTTATAAATTATTTTGCTTGCTAGACGTATGAACTGGGAGATTTCTCTTGTACCAATGTCTATATCAATCATGACCAAATACCAGGAAAACATTAGCACTAAAGTTTTCTCAATGTCTGGAATGGTTAAGTACCAATCATTTCATAACATCCGGAAAATCGGAGTACATTCTTTTTCAATCTATGAACCAGTTTTGTATAAAAAATATCTAGATCTCTGGGATGCCTCAATACCAAATGTCTTCTCGACATCTGGAAAAAATCTACTACCAAATGATTTCTCAATCTCTGGCGTACGTTAGTTAAAAGTATCTTCAGTTTCTAGAACTCTTTCGTACCAACGTTATCTTCCATATTTGAAGTAATTCAGTGGCAATGTTTCCCAATCTTTTTAATTATCTAGCACCAATGTTTTCTCAATCTCTGTAATACATTAATACCATTGTTTTCCCCAATCTCTTGAATAATATAGTAACAATGTCTTCGCAATTTCTGGAATGCCTTGTTTCCAATGTTTTCTCAATGTCTCGGTTTTGATTTTGATTAATGACTCATTCTAATCATAGTTCATTGAGGAGAGAGTGCAGAGAAATACACAAATGAAATACTAATTAAGATTATGTGAAAATCAAATTATCGGCAGCAAGTAGAAAAGCCAAAAGGGAAATTGACGATCATAGTAAATCAATCTAGTATTGAAGCATGTTTACTTAAAAATACGGTTAGTAGTGAGCAATTAAGGTTGGCTCTGTATCATTTACCTTACAGCTGTCCAGAGATCGTTTTCGTTTCCTTGTTAATATCCCAGGCTAATTCCAGATTGTGCCTAAGACCCATAATAAAAGATGTAATATTTTTCAATTTGTATGTGTACACAAAACACTTCACAAAAAGTAAAAGAAGATCAATTTCACGGTCAGTATTCCATATTCCTAGCAAAATATCATCACTATTTACACATACGTTCTGATATGTTTCAGTTAGTGCGACTTTTGTATATTGTCGTCCAATCTGTGATCAAATAAGGAGTAAATAGACGGCCAATTTGTTTGATTGGTTGATATTGCTGAATTTCTACTGAGTATGTTATAGACATGTATATTTGTGTCTTGAATGATAAAGTACCAATGTTATCTCAAGAACAGGGAAACCATAGTGCAAATGTTACTCAATCTCTGGAAAAGTCAACTACCAATATTTTCTCATTTTCTGTAATACCTTTGTACCATTGTTTTCTCAATATCTAGAATACTTTTTAAAAGTACCAATGTTTTCATCATCTCTTGAAAAATTCAGTACCAATGCTTTCTTAATCTCTCAAAAACCTTAGTACTGATGTTTTCTCAATCTCTGAAATAATGTAATATGCTTTTTTTTATCCCGTTACATGGTGCAAAAGGTGACGTGAAAAGGGGTGCCGTGAAAACTAAATGATTCACGGTTAGTTGACACGTGACATGCTTCATTTGCATATGGTCAAGCGACGCAAAAAGTGGCCCATCTGAGTTAAAATCTATGAAATGAAACGATACTGTTTGGTCCATCAAATGTTTAAAGTTACAAATCGTCATTGGATGATCATAAAATTTGCTGCCTCTTTGCACTTAGTTTAAGAACAATTTTATATTTAGATTATTTAGGGAAATATACGTCACAGAGACAAATCGGTTTCATTACTTTTTACACAAAATAAAAACATGTCATATCCTGCACAATTAAGACTTTCAGAACATATAATTATTATATATACCACCATACCTTTTTGATCACCCCTATCTATATGCCTTATCAAGATTAATCCACTCTACCATAGACAGAGAATACCGTGTGACGTCATTTTTTCATCGTGTGACGTCAGTCGTCAGTTTTTTGGTTCGGCTTCGGTATTTATTGGGTTCGCCTTCGGCTCACCAAATAAATTCCTACGCCTTGCTCGAAAAACTTAACCCATTGACGTCACTAACCTATTATTCTCTATTTATCTCTGGATTTTGCCTTAGTAATTCAATTTCTTAAATCCTTTACAACCAGTGTTATGTTTCTCAACCGCTGTTATACTTTAAAACAAATGTTCTTCAAAGCTCCCAGTCTGGGATACTGTTTTCCAAAGCTCTAGGATATTTTTAGGAACGATGTTGTCTCAAGTTCTGTAATTCTTTGATACGAACGTTTTCCTAAACTCTGGAATACGTTAACCTCAGAACTGAAAACATTTTCTATTCAATCAAATAAACGATGTATTCACCTCCTTTAAACCAATCCATCGCCCCTGCACTGAATGCTTTGAATTTCGTAGGTTTTTTTCTCATCGGAGAAGACACTGTATGTTTAAGGCAGTTATCAGGTTGAAGTCAGTTGTTATGAAATATTGAAACACGGAAGAAAATAATGATAAATGAATGGTTCATTTTTCAAAAACTTCGTGACTACTGAGCTATCAGTTGTCTTTGATTTCAATCAGGAAGTTGCCCACACGCTATGTTTTTACCCTGTGATAAGTTGCCCCAAAGGACGCTATATTAAAATCCGAGAGCATGTTTGTCTGCATAAACTCTCTCGACGCCAGTAGAGAGTTTGAAATAACACGCACTAGGTAGTTTGTGCAAGACGAAGTTACCAAAAATCTGACCGAATTCGGAAATCGATTAGCTGATGAGACATTTGACAAAGGTTAGTAAATTAAGTTGATTCATGATCGATATTTACTTCAACTACATAGCAATACATTGAATCGGTGATATTGACAATTGTGACATTGCTTGATAACCGAAAAGAAATGATACACTTGGGATTTCTATTTTTGCCACCATATTCTTTTATGTTTGAAAAACGAAATGTACCTTTAGAGCATTTAAAGTGTCAGCGCATCAAGACATAATCTCGGCTGCACTTCCGTTGAACCTTAAAATTCTCTTATAGTTTCGGCTTAAATACAGTTGTTTCTATGGAACAAGAAGCTGCCACTCTCGACAGAAGAAAGCCTAGACATTTCACCAAGCCATTGATAACTTGGTAAAACTATCTGTGTATTAATTGAATAAGCATGGCATAAAAGCTGAACGATATCAGCAAATTACTAAACTATTTTTTTCCCCATCAGCCATGGTAATTGACGGTACCCACTCTATGGTAATCATGTGTTACCAATTACCCTTACATTGACAATATCACAATTTACAGTATGGATATAGTTTTACTAGTTTGCTTCGTTGTGTCAATCAAAGCAACAACCAAACACTTTGTTCTATAACAAACAGTCTATAGCAATCGTTCATTCATAAAAACTTACGTTAACTACCCTGAAAATTAAAATTAGATAAACAATTGCGAAAAAAGGAGGAATTGCGTTTGACAGATGTAATCACATTGTACCTGCTTTTATTGGTTCGACTTATAGCACAGTAAGATTAAAATTTCCACGAGAGTCACATATGTCTCTAGGCTGACAAACGGAACGGCCGATGGTTCTACTTGGCTTGACTGGTCCACATCTTTTTGGTTTAAATATATAGCGAGTTCAAATATGAACAATGTGACAACAACTTGGTGGTTATTTCTGTCCTGGGATTTAACAAAATCATGAGAACGGGATTGCTTCGTCTCATCACAGAAAAATGAACCATCATCTTTATTTGGGAATGCAGCCAGTGGTTCACAAAGTAAGTCACAGCCACAGTAAGGTTTGTTACACTGAATAATGCGACTTCACTCATAATTATTTTGTAATAGAAACTGGTGCATGAATCCGATACGTTTATTTTCCTTTTCTCAGCCCATTGCCGTTGCCCTGACACATGGATACGATATAAGGATTCCTGCTATTTGTTTCTGACGGACGCTGTCACCTTCGCAGAAGCAGAGGTACTACTTATCGGGTTAAATCCAACCTATCACGAATTCCCAACACAAAATGTCAATCAGTCAGAAGTACGGGCTCGTAGTTCTCAGAAAGGTGTCTCATTTTTTCGAAACGTGAATTTTTATTAGATAATCTAATGAAGATTTACGATTTTTAACCATGTTTACTATCTTAATTGCATTAACAGCAGAAAAACTAATTAATTTGAGATGCATAAATTTCCACTCTTTTTTTTAAAAAGCTTCTTATTACATGTTAACGAACAGCAGGTGAAAAATGAAAAGAATTACAAGTTGTACAATTCTTGCAGATTTTCAAGTTTTAAACTCTTTGCAGTTTTAGGCATTAGTCCTTTGATAGCAAATGATCGTTTTGAAAGAGAATGGCAATTTTTTTTATTTACCTTGGGTTACAGCATATTTCTTTTAATTGTTCGGTTTTACTGAGGTGCTTTTAAATTATTTGTGATTTTGATTCATCAAAATATAGATTTGAAATATTTCTCATATCTTTGGCATATGAATAAATCATCAAATAAAGCATCGAAAAAAACGTTAACTCCAACGATACCTTTAAAACATATTTAGACATGACTGGTCTCCGGTAGAAGCCTAAGATGCAAAAACGCTACTCACAAAGTTATTAAGCATGTACATGTATCGAAAAGCGTTTATAGCCAAGGATTAAGACCAATTAAAAGGTTATTACTTTAATTCTAAGTCCAAAGTTTATGCATGAACTAGCAATGATGACATTCAGTGCTGGCTTGATGGTTTATTCACGCCTCTCGTGTTTATAAGCATTTAATAGCTATTGCTTGAAACTAGCTATGAAAGAATCATAACACCCCAATCCTCTGAACCATACTGCAAAAAAGGTTAGAAACAGTCATGTTATCATATCACAACCAACAGAGTATTGTAATTTAAGCAATGAACTGGCTGCTTTCTGGCTTAAGATGCAAGCTAAATCTGCGTCAATGGCTTGGCGTTTATCTCCCAGTCATAGATGTCTAAGTGAGGAGCATTAGACCGGTCTGTTACAAGGGTTATAACATTGGCTTGCGAGGACTCAAGTGTCTCAAACATCGTTGTCGTAAAATGAAAAATATATGGGATTTTGGTTTCGATGTGCCACCAGTACATCAGTTTTGCTTATTTCTTACTTTATTCAGTGAATATATACTTATTTCAACTTATTTCACTTTAAAGCTAGACAATTGTTCCCCACTGAAATACAAATCACTTTGGATATCTATTTGTTCATAGTGTGTAGTTTATACAATTACATGGGTTATCTATTTGTTCAAAATGATTTAATGCATAAGATTACATTGAATATCTATTTGTTCATAATGATGTAATGTTTACGATCACTTTGTATATCTATTTGTTTATAATGATGTAATGAATTCAATCACCCTGGATATCTATTTGTTCACTATGGTACAATGTATACGTTCAAATTGGTTATTTATTGGCTCAGCTCATTATTGTTAAAATGTATACGATCACATTGTATATCTTCTTTTTCATAATGATGTACTGTATGCGATCATTATTGGTTATCTATTTGTTCATAATAATTAAATTTTTACGATCACATTGGATATCTATTTGCTCATAATGGTGTATTGTATATGATCACATTGGATATCCATTTGTTCATAATGATTTAATGCATATGATCACATTTGATATATATTTGCTCATAATGGTGTAGTTTATACAATCTCATTTGATATCTATTCATTCAATATGATGTAATGTATACGATCACATTGAATTTCTTTTTGTCCATAATGATATAAGGTATACGATCTTTTTGTTCATAATGTTGTAATTCATACGATCACAATGGATACTTTTAAGTCCATAATGGTGTAATGTTTAAAATAACAATGGATACCTATTTGTTAAAAATGGAGTAATTTATACAATCACATTGGATATCTATTTGTTCAATATGATGTAATGTATACGGTCACACTAAATACCTATTATTTCATATTGATCTATAGTAGTTAAATTATCACAGTGAATATATCTTGTTGCAAAACGTTTGAATGATACATGATCACATGGTTACCTTTTATTTCAAAATGTTTAAATTTGTACTGACTTGATGATAAGCTGTATTTAGTTTAAGTCAATAAAGAATCTTGAATCTTGAAATTTGATTTCCCTTTTTGTCTCTTCACTGCAATAGGACCATAAGTGTCACGTTAAATAATTATATATACTATAATATTGTGATTATTTCATTTTTGTACTTCATTTCAAGCCTTTGCATAATTGATCTGTTCTTAGTATAAATGTATCCAGCATGCGTCCCATCTTGTCAAGATCGATGACGGTGACGAACACGGTTTCCTGAGGACACACGCCTCGCACCTGAAAGGTAATGGATTTAACGTCTGGGGGTAAATGTCGTTTCCAACAAAGTTTCCGATAAATAGATCAGATCAACACGGGACAAGCCTTAACACGCCTTACTACCAACACAAAAATTCATTATAATTCATTTTTTCTTAAACCGTATTTTGTATGAAAATTAGATATAAATCACGAATCATTTGTTAACCAGAATGAGATTCTTTATTGCGAAGTTCTGAGTTTTGGATTGGAAATGATTTGAAAAAATATGTATTAACTCTGTACTAGTACAATTTTATCTTTAATTTGTTTATACTTTAGTCTTATAATCGGTTTGTATTGCGCATTTCTTTTACGCATTATTATTTAAGGACGTTTTCGTTAGTTTATTTTCTGCGCACTTCATCTGCACATCCAAGGGAGATAATAATCTGTTACCGAAGAGGAACTTGCATAGTAGTTGGACAAACGTTTTTATTCGGATAAAATTTACTGTATGCAATTTTTTTCAAAAAATGATCATATTGTCCATAAAACTATGAAAGGTTATTGACATAATCATAAATTTCTCATGTATACTAAGTCCCCAGATTCTATTTTTCAAGTTTAATGTTATTTTATTCGTTTTTATGAATATTTTTCAAATACAGTTACCATGGAAAATGTCATTTTACAGAAAAATCAACTCGTCAACTTATCCTTTTTTTTTTCATTTTGTATTTCAAGATTAAATTTTTCTTCTCATACAGTAAAATGAAAGAATTCTATGAAAGGAATTTTAAAATATCTTTATTTTATGCAATAGGCATATTAATTCTTTTGTTTTTTGTCAAATACAAAATTTTGAAAAACTGATTTGGGATACAAAAATTGTTCAGATTCTAATCATTTAAGAAACCATTGAATTATAAAGTATTGAATGTATAAATTCATGTTTTTTTTTGTGTTAATAAACCTTCCAGAATTTATTTTATTACCTTTTAGACGGTATGGTCATTTTGACATTTTTGTCCCGCACGGTTACCATGGAAACTGTCATTTTACAAAAAATTTAACTTGTCGACCTGCATTTTTCTTTTCATTTCAGAATTCACAATACAATTTTGAATAACATATCAAAAATTTAGAAAATTCTATGGAAGGGTTATGTTTTTATAAAACTGTAGAACATGTCCTTCATTCTTATTCATGATTCAACAGATGTTAGCCGCTGAATTCGACTAACAGATGAGTCTATCGAAGGTGTATGGGAATGGAGAGATGGTTCGAATCCGGACATTGTTGGACGGAGAGTGGGTGAACCATTAGGGAAACGAGTTGAAAACTGTGCAGTGTTGCATCATCCGTATCAGTATAATTGGGTTGATATAACATGTACGTACAGATGTTCATCTATATGTGAAAAAGAGTGAGTATTTTTTAAAAATCACTTTGTGCAAGGAACGACCTTATAAACACATAACAACTTTAACAATAAGTGTTTGAAAAATTACAACCACCTAACAGGTAGTGATATTGACTCCATTAAAGTAAGGATATCTCTGTTAATGCGTATAATTATAGCAGAAATTATATTGGTGTCAACCAACTAACCCGAATTCCTAAAAATTAAATCGTGTCGCCGAATATTTCCCCGGGTTGACTTGTCCAATTGTGTTGAGGGAGGTATCGTTGGACGCAAAAAATCATTTGGCTACAACGTACACATACAAAATTTACAAACTTTAGCTTATCAAATTTCTCAGGTCGATAAGCGCAGTGTGTCGGAGCTGGATTCCCTTTGAAGTTATTCCCCTTGTGTATATATTGATAAAATAGGTTTGTCAAACGACATTGGTCCCTGTGGTGTTAACATTTTTCCATGATTTCAAACTAAAAATAAACGAAAACGATTATCACAAAAAAGCGACTTCTCATGGGAAACAAAGAGAGGAAGGGGAGACATTCTTTTCTTGAAAAAAATGTTGTATGCTCAAAACGCCTAAGTATAAGGAAACACTGTTTGTTCCTTAACATAAAAAAACGTTTGCAGAACAAAACAAAACAAAGCAAAAAACAATACATATAACCAGAACACTGATTATCTTTCAGACTTACTTCCTGCTCATCCTCATGAAGGACCGCCGATGTATGAAACGTCAACGCCTGGATAATGGACAGCTTCACATAAAAATCTCTCTTAAACTTAGATAAAGACAATAACTCAAATGGACACTAACCTGCTTGCAATGTAGTGTTTATCATACAATACGGTACATTAAATTTATATGTGAAATACAGACAGACTCAAGATATTTTTAGTTTGCTTTAGGACCATGTTTAAGATGTATATGTAAAATCGAAAGACTAAAACAAATGTATGTTTAAACGATCAAATAATCTAAAGCGTACAAATTAACCATGAAAATTATTTGTGAGTTCAATCTTTCATGTTAACCCTTTACCAAACACCAAATTTTCGACTATCCCAAATTGAAAGAGTTTGCAGACGGCATCTCAAAATGTGATGAAATTGTAAAATGATCTGACAGGACAGGAAACAGTGTTGGAATAGGAAAAATTGCAGGTTACTAACAATTTTTCCTTTTACCACAATGTTTGCTAAAGTCGTCTGCAACAAAGTGGTCAAATATCGTTATTGTTTGAGAAAGGGTTAAATGACTTTTCTTCCAGTTGTTCGAGTATGCCTGTTCGTGCAGACAACACTCACAAGCAAACTGTTCGTTCGGTAGAGTATATACAACAACCAACCGATATGGACAATAATGCGTTTTCTTATAACGTAAGCTTCATAATTATTGGAATAAAGTACTCTGTAACACCCCGTTTCTTCAAACCTGGAACTACAAACACGACGAAAGAAGCAGTACATCATAAGTGCGAGAGGAGAAAGGTGAACTGTTGTATCGTAGAATGGATTAGAGCGTAACGTCACATACTTGTTTATTCCGAAATCAAGGGTCCCAGACGATAACTGCTTGTGGGAATGCTATTTCATCGACACCTAGAGTATACAAATTTGATAGTTACAGACGCTTTCTCTTAACCATTAAATGTCATTTATAGAAAAAGCATTATGAATTATTCCCCTAGACTACAATTGCAGACATTAATCCTTAGAATGTGGGTATTCTTTAGAATGCTTAGTAATTTTCTAAATACAGACTTTTTGTGCCGTCTGCTTTCAAAATCCTTAAATATCTGCTTAATTTTTATGAGGAAAGATAGTCAGAGTAGCAAAGAGGTTAGATCACAGGCCAGCCGTCAATTTACTTGGCGGCTTGCCTGGATTCAACCTATTTGCATAAACAAGACGTCGTTTCTATCAATATACGGGCTAAACAAGACATAAGTGACCATAACGAGCAATTAAACATTTTATAACAGAGTTTTCTGAAGATGTCTCTTGCTTGAGCAATCGGTAGTCGAATAGGGAGTGATGTCTTGGCAAAGTCCCTCTTCAATCTTTACCAATCGCCATCCTTTCGACTGTCCCAATTTGAAAGAGACTGCAGACGACAATTCAAAACGAGATGAAATTGAAAATCAATCTTAAGATAGGGCAAAAACCATTGTGGAAAAACAAGAAATTGCTCGTTAAGATCAATTTCTCATTTCCCCTATTGTTTGGTAATGGTTTAAACCGATTTCAACAGTGGTGTCAATATTCATAATATCTCTGTCGAGATCATCATTAACTGTATCGGGCCGACAGCAGGATCCAATAGCTTAACGATGTTGTCAGGATTAAGATAATTTCATGGCTATTTTCAAGCAGCTGTTAACCAATGCGTGAAGCCTCGAATGTCTTGAACAAATATGTCGAGTCCATTGAAGAGCACCATTAAGCACATTTATAAGCGGGAGATATGTACGACGAAAGACATATCATTTTCATTTAATATGGAACAGAAATAAAATGAGAAAACAAAAGTGGCTAGAAAAACCGTTACCCTTTCTTGGCATATAAATCATTGACATATTTAAATGTACCCTCTGTACCTTCCATTACCTTGTTTCAAATGAATATATGTCCTTCAGTGGTTTCAGCGCTTGGATCGTTAAGGCTATGGCAGGAAATATTTGAATTATTATTCTGCAATTCTTGATTAAATGACTTACTTCAATGATCTTTTTATTAAGAATTGTTCTGAATCTGTTTTTTTTTTCAAACTTTACCAAAGGTTAAAAGAACCCAGCCTCGGTGTACTGATGAATAATTCATAAATTATGCTGATGCACAAAGTAAGCTTGAAGTATATAAATTAGTGTTGGTAGTATTAAAGTTATGTTGCTTTTATCGATTAATTATGTTTTCTTTTGTTTCGTTCACATTCTACATGTATTTCTTTCATAACCATAACGTATGTTTTCAAGTTCGATTTATTATGGGCGGCGAAAAAATGGAAATATAAGATATTGTTATTGACAATACACAATTTATATACAGAACGTTCCCTGCAATGGAAAGGATATATCCTAAAAGCAAGTTAGAGCTTGAAACATGGACATTTTGATATTGCATGAAATGTGTTGTCTTTTTTCATTTTCTCGTGTTTTGTGTGTATGTGTAAGCTATAAGCGGTCTCCAGACACTGTGTTACTTTGATTTGCTTGTTTTATTAGTTTATCGGTTCGTAGATCGCCTATATTTATCTACAATACATTATCGTTACCTCGAACTTCTGACTGCCAAACTCTTCTATACGTCGAAGTAAATACAGGGTCCTGAAGTATATCGTCTTTATTTCTACTTTATAAAGTAAAGATAGGGCAAAAACCATTGTGGAAAAACAAGAAATTGCTCGTTAAGATCAATTTCTCATTTCCCCTATTGTTTGGTAATGGATTAAACTGATTTCAACAGTGGTGTCAATATTCAGAATATCTCTGTCGAGATCATCATTAACTGTATCGGGCCGACAGCAGGATCCAATAGCTTAACGATGTTGTCAGGATTAAAATAATTTCATGGCTATTTTCAAGCAGCTGTTAACCAATGCGTGAAGCCTCGAATGTCTTGAACAAATATGTCGAGTCCATTGAAGAGCACCATTAAGCACATTTATAAGCGGGAGATATGTTCGACGAAAGACATATCCTTTTCATTTAATATGGAACAGAAATAAAATGAAAAAACAAAAGTGGCTAAAAAACCCGTTACCCTTTCTTGGCATATAAATCATTGACATATTTAAATGTACCCTCTGTACCTTCCATTACCTTGTTTCAAATGAATATATGTCCTTCAGTGGTTTCAGCGCTTGGATCTTTAAGGCTATTGCAGGAAACATCTGAATAATTATTCTACAATTCTTGATTAAATGGCTTACTTCAATGATCTTTTTATTAAGAATTGTTCTAAATCTGTTTTTTTTTTTTTCAAACTTTACCAAAGGTTAAAAGAACCCAGCCTCGGTGTACTGATGAATAATTCATAAATTATGCTGATGCACAAAGTAAGCTTGAAGTATATAAATTAATGTTGATAGTATTAAAGTTATGTTGCTTTTATCGATTGATTATGTTTTCTTTTGTTTCGTTCACATTCTACATGTATTTCTTTCATAACCATACGTGTATGTTTTCAAGCTCAATTTGTTATGGGCAGCGAAAAAATGGAAACATAAGATATTGTTATTGACAATACACAATTTATATACAGAACGTTCCCTGCAATGGAAAGGATATGTCCTAAAAGCAAGTTAGAGCTTGAAACATGGAAATTTTGATATTACATGAAATGTGTTGTCTTTTTCCTTTTCTCGTGTTTTGTGTGTATGTGTAAGCTATAAGCGGTCTCCAGACACGGGGTTATTTTGATTTGCTTGTTTTATTAGTTTATCGGTTCGTAGTTCGCCTATACTTAACTACAATACATTATCGTGACCTCGAACTTCTGGCTGCCAAACTCTATACGTCGAAGTAAATACACGGTCCTGAAGCATATCTTCTTCATTTCTACCTTATAATATTCCAGTGCTCTATACGCCGAACTCTCTCTATGTCGGAAATTTTCAAGGGTCCTTCAACTTCGAGGTATAAATATTCTGATGTTCTTCAGTTTTTAACGATTTATTTTGAGAAGACTGAAGCAATTAAAAAAAGGAACGCCTTACCCAAAACTCTCATTTCGTCCTTTGGAAAATATGGCATGTTGGTGTTGGTAGTTTGTGAATGTTAAGTGGCTTAAGTGAAACGGTGAAACATGTACGTCTGCTTCTGTAAACGTAACAGCGTCGGTCAGGAAAAGAAAGCAGGAACCCTTGAACTGTATCCACGTGTCCGGGCAACAACAATTGCCTGAGAAAAGAGAAAAAAAAGTAATTGGATTTATAAACAGGTTTCTTGATGAAGCGCCACGCAAAACAAAAGAGCAAAGCCCTCTTCTTGTAAAAAAAATTTAATATTTCAAATGCTAGGGTCATGGATTGAAATACTCAGCTTTAGTGACTACTTTCAAGTGTAAATACGATAATTAAGTGTTTTGCTTATATTCTTTGACCTTGCATGACATGCTAAAGCTTTTCATCGTTAAACGCTTTGCCTACCACGAAATTCAGTTTGATATACAAGCAAAAACTCGCTACTCTGTAATTATCCAATTGTGGAAAAGAATAGAATGACAGTGTTTTCAATCGATAACTAAACAAAATGTCCAACTTTCTTTTGGATGCGTATGTAAAGATTCCATAAGAACAAAGTTTTGATGCCAAAATGTCGGTAAATGATAAGGACCAACTAAAGCGCCTTTGCTTTTCTTTTCATAAAGAGATACAATTTGTCCACAGGTCAATTTCGCATGCTTTTCATTAAACATTGAACTATAAACTATGACATCATGTGTAAACGGTGAATTCGCCAATGACGAGAATGTTCTCTCTAAAAATGCGATGATAATAAGTCGGTTAATGAATTCAAAAGTGTCTTGTTCTTGTATTAAGAGTTAAATTACTGATCATGGCTAATACTTTAACGGATAGGTATGAACGTTTGGTGAATTTGTACGTAAAATGCACTATAGATTGGCCAATATGACGTTTTTCTTATAGAACAAATATCAAAATAAACAGTGAGCTCACACCGTTAAAAACACGTATCATAAACATAAATAAATAGTTAGATTAACTATGCAATCAAACAAACTGATTAAGAGAGAAAGGCTATCATCTTTTTAAATCAGTATGCCTTTCACGGGCACTGCATTGCAAACAAAACTATGCATTAGGATTCGAAAGGCAGATTTTCTTTCAACGTCTGATTCGGGCCGTCCCTCAATGATGTGATGGCATTTAAAGTTTTGAAAAGACAACAGTAAATTTCTAGAAATAGATGAATCTTGGTTTCAAAGGCTCGATCCACAAGAGAAATGAATATCTTAATACTGATAATGTGCAATATTTTCACTTCTAACATTTGTAAAATGGAGTATCTCTTATGTTTAACCTAATATTATTGGGCAACTACACCTGGTGAAAAGGCACGTTATCTTCTATCGCATGAGTTTTTGTTCAATATCCAATGGCTTATAGCAGTTACTACATGCATATCAAAACATATATAAGCATGTTTGGGCGACAGTTTTCAATTAAGCCCCTGTAACCACTTGACAAACAAGTGCTGCCCACTTGAAGCTAGCAGACTCTTGCACTGGTGAAAGAACGGGCTTACCGGTTCAAAGTCCAGTAGCTATTGCCGCTTTTCTGTTCGTCTATAAAGTCTTATGGGCACTGGATATAGTGCCATAACGCACAGTTATATCGAAGCCAGGCCTGATATTTAATGTAAATCAGACAAAGCATGGGAGGAAAATCTGATTTTGTTTCGCTGCTTGCTGTGTCATGCATACTAACAAGCGTTGTGGTGGCACTGGACGAGCCGTTTTGTACATCAAAATTTGACTTTGAGGAGAAGTTACTGCACAAAGTTATGAGACTTGAACACGCCATGGAATTACTCCAAAGAGAAGTTCGCGAAAATCTGACCGAATTTGACAATCGAGTATCTGTAGATGACGCCGATAGAGCTTTAGCCAGAGGTTTGTAAATTGGTTTCTTATAACGTGTATCTGTATTTTGAACAATGTTTCAAGGTCTTGAGTGGCTGTGTTTTTTATCATTGCTTTACTTATTTATATAAATAAATAAGTCGATCTTTTTTATTAATACTTCTCATTCGCGATCTCAAAGTACTGACGATAGTGGAACTATTAGAAATGATAAACAATATTTTACAAACTATTATTTTGTTAACTCACTCCTTTTTTGATGATATAGAATATCACTGATAAACGGAAACTTTTTATGTCCATGAAGGTATATTTCTTAATCATTTCCACATTTTTTTTAAATAACCCCGTTGTCGCACCACTTAGGGAACAAGTATTCTCTATTTCATGGGTAGCATGGATAATGTTTTGCTTGATTTGTCAACCGACAAACGTACAAATAGCCATTTAAGATTAGTCTATTTGTGCACCCCACCTGTATATAGCATTTCCTTGATTAGATTTATAAAAGAAAATGTAATGTAGGGAATCTCTCTTTTAATAATTGGGTGTATTGAAAAAATGAAGGTCGAGGAGTTAGTTTTTTTTTGTAAAATGACAGTTCCCATGGTAACCGTTTCGAGCTAAACTGTCAAAATAACCATATTAAACAATACAATTATAAGTCCATACTGCTTTAAAATTTAATGTTATACTAAGTTATAACAATCCAAACAAATCTGTTATGCAAAATAGTTTTTCATATACTTTTCTTATCGAGAAAAAAAATATGTGAAATACAAAAGAAAATGAAGATTTTTAAAAAACTGTTTTTCATTATGTGAAGTAAACGTTTATCTTGATATACAAAATGATAAAAATAAACTATATGTTGACAAGCTATTTTTTTTTGTAAAATGTCAGTTTCCATGGTAAAAGTATTTGAAACACATTTGAAAAACGACTAGAATAACCTTAAACTTGGAAAATGGAAGCTGGAGGTTTGATATGCATGAGAAAAAGAAAGAATGTTGATTACCGTTTATATTTTTAGGAATAATATGATTTTTCTTTGAAAGGTTTTACATTACAGTGCGCACAAAAAAACTGCCGATAACGTCCTTAAATGGACTATCTCAGCGGTTGTGTTCTTTGAGTAACAAACATTGAAAGGTTGCATTTAACTTTACTGGGCTTTAAACAAAATGCAATTTTATATTTTTTTATTCTTAAGTTTCGTTGTAACTGTATTGTTATTATTAAAGTGACTATAAAAGTGAAAACGAGTTTCAAAGCCTTTCGATGTTTTCACAGCAATCCCTTACATATTTGATCATTTCGCAATTTGGAAAAAGGTATACACATGCGCAATAAAATTAAATGCCACCCAAGTCCTAGTACATACCCACATGTCTAGGTACCCACGTATCTAAAGCTTGCATCATGTGCTTTTGTGTATTTCAGATCATTTCTTCACAAAGGAAAGCATTTAAACGGAATACTATATCTACAACATAAATGTGTTATGTCTTCACCACAACGTTATAGGAGCGAATTGGGAGTGTAATAATAATATAGTTAAATGATACTTTTATAGCTATGTGATGTCATTTTATCCTGTGAAGACATTTTGTCTTAAAGCCATACTTGCGCTCATTTACACTTAAATTGTGAAAGTTCTAAATTAATGGACAGTTAACTGAAAAATACTTTAAATTCCCTTTCACAGACGAACTGAGACAGTAACATGTTCACATGATGCTTTTAAAAGAGTGAAGACAATTAGGTTTGTTTAGAATTTGCGATACAACAAGGTCAGCCGAGAAACGTCAGGATCCCGAAAATTCTCCATTTTTAATGTTCATGTGGTTGGTATTAGATAAATGATAGTATTTTTATGTGTTTCACGTGATTTTTCTAACCAGGTGATCGCCAATCGTAAATCCGAGCGATCCTTGCTTTTTCAGACGTTACTCGAATGTAAACAATGATGTTGAAGACGTATCCGGGAGTAGTCACTGCGCAAAAAAACCGCGCATATCACTTTCAGTTACTTTCATTATTTTACATTGGGTTGAATTCAAGTTAAGTAGTCTTCGGATAAAATACACAATAACCCCTTAGTTGTCAAATCAGTCATAAACTACAGTTTAAGATGTCGTTTCGAAAGAAAAGAAACACATGTCGCTTAATGTCAAAAAACGTTCAGAAACCATAGAAAATATCAAGTATTTTGCCATGTCACGTGTACTAGAGTGTGAAAATGACTGCGAAATGAAGGTCAACGCTGATTCGGACAAATCATTTCAGTCGCATTTTACTCAGAAACGAGTATAGGAAGGCGTAGATATTTTTATATTTTCTGTAAGCAAACATAATTAGGTAATTGAGTTAGAAATATGGACAAATTATCGTTAGATTTTTTTAAGAGACGAAAATGTCAAAATTGAGTCTGTTTATCGACCCTTTGGCTTAAGTTTTAGGCTATTACTTTGATTATTTCCCCCCCCCCCGAATGAACATGTATTTCCGCCAGATAATGCAGTTTCCTGGAACTAAAGCGACAATAAATTTCTGTTTTTGGTATGATTCTTTCCGAGTGGTTGGGATGTCTGTATGTGTGTTTGTGTGTGTGCGTGATCGTGTGTGGATGTGGGTGTGCGCGGTGTGTGTTTGTTTATGTGTGCAGATGTATATGTGCTTGTAGCTTGGTTGGTTACATAATTTGGACTTTTTATTTATACCTCATAGCACAAAAGCATGTGCTGAGTGAATAAAATAAATTGTCTTTACCATGTTTGCCTCAATTTCCTGTATATCACGACGACAATTAGAATGATTAGAATTGTGTTTACGAATTCTTGAAAACTCATTTTGATAAATCCAAAATCCAAACATACCCAAAATCAAACGGCCCATAATCATTGGGTGACTCTGATTACGTTGATTGCAACAAGTCATCTTTTTTTATTTGAAGATTTAATACCTCTGAAAAGACCGAGTCTCAATATAAAAAGTAGATTTCGAATAGGATGAATAACCGTGTAAAGTACATATACGGGTCAGTCTAGTACTTCGAATAGGGAATAATTTGGAATAATCCAAATACCTAATAATCCATGCACACTGCTCGACAACCATATTTGTTCTATAAGAGAAAAGTCATTTTGGTCCATCTGTAGAACATTTTACAAACGCATTCACCAAACGTCCATTTTTCTCCGTTAACGAACTACCCAAGCAAAGGGCTTTGACACTACAGAAATCAGTTGAAGACCATCTTGAATGTATCTAATGGCCAATTCGCCATTACCTATTTTTGAAGAAATAATTCTCGTTAATTGCGAATACACCATTTCCCCATCATGCCCTAGTTTATAGTTCATTGTTAAATGAAAAATGTGGAATTGACCTTTAAACAACTTGAAGGTCCATTTCCTCAAGAAGAGAACGGCAAATTTCGAAGGCACTTAAGTTAATCCTTAACACTAACCTACATTTTTGGCAACAAAATTTTGTTCCTATGGAAACTTTAAATCCGCGTCAGAAAGAAAGATCGACATTTTGTTAAGTCTTCGAAAACTTGGAAACACTAGCATTTGATCATCTTTCACAAATGGATTATAATTGAGTAGCGAGATTTTGTCTTGTATATGAAAATACCATTTAAGCTAGGCGTATACAATTCGTGTCCCTTTCATTCGCAATACTGCATTGTTTTGCAAAAAGAGAGCTTTACTCTTTTGTTTTGCACGGTGTCTAAGCAAGAATATGAATCCATTTGTCTTCTCTTTTTATCAGCCAATTATCGCTGCCCGGACACGTGGATACAGTTCAAGGGTTCCTGTTATCTCTTCCTGACCGACGCGATTACGTTTGCAGAAGCAGAGGTACCACCTTTTCGTTTAATCTGCTTACCCCTCACATATTTCAAACACCAAATGTCATTTATTCTAAAGGCTTGAATAACGGTTTTAGGAAATGCGTTCCTTTTTAGAATTGGTTCAGTCCTTTTAAAATGAATCGATAATAACTAACGTGCAGCATACTTTCTACACCTTGAAGTAGCACGGGCCTCATGAAAATGTTACACATATAAAGAGTTCGAAGTAAAGATGCATGGAATATTAAAAGAAGTGGAAATAGTTATGTTTCAGAATCCTGTATCTATTTCGACGTGTAAAAGATTTCGACAATCATAAGTTCGAGGTATAGACATTCTACTGTGATAAGATATCGGTGAACTACGGACCGATACACCAATCAATAGAGATTTATTAACTGGAACCCGGTGTTATTAAAATATTGTCACAAGTATGGGTGTTATCTATTCAAAAACAAGTTCCAAAGGAATCCAGTTATCTAATTTATTCTTTTTTTATATTCCCTAATGTGTAAAAATATCAATTATACGACCAGTTGGGGTAATCAGAACTACTCGGGTATTTCCGTGAGCTGTGAAATTCACCTCGGATATAAATGTAGGGTTACAATATTTCAGGTAAATCGGCCCCGGCGTTTAACATCTTTTCTAAGCGTGCACTTTAAGTAGTTCAATGTGTATGGAAGACATCCTTTTAAATCATATTTTTATCGGTAGCTTATACGGAATGGCAATATTATAAGTTGTGACATATATAGTTGTTTCCTTAATCAAATTAAACGACTTTTTAGATTTCATATTTTAGATCTATTTAAAGAAACGAAAGTGAAGTGACGTCATTCCGTGGGAAACAATATGGCGTCATCACTATTATTTCTGAGGTGCTTTCATTGGATAAACCTGATGTGTTCAGATTGCAGTTGGAGCTGAATACTCACACACCGATGAAACTCTCAAACCTCCCCAATGTTGGATTTTCAGTTAATCGGAACAATGATAGGAAAAGCTATAGGTGCTATATTAGTGATTAAACACATACTCACAAGTGTTCAATGTGTTTAAATCAATTCATTGAACAAAGTGTTATCATATACACCTGGATTTAGCGAGGTTACACGCATCTGTTAACTACTGCTTGAGAATAGTCATGAAAGTATATAAACCCTGTCACCTTCATTAAGCAACATTAATCAAAACCATATCTAAAAAGTGAACCCCTTAAAGTTCCCGGGTCCATATGTTACATTCGGCCTCATCTAATCTTCTCAATAATTGTTACGCTGATAAGGAAGGATATTGGTTGTCATCTATTCATATGGGATAAAGCCAAAATGCAGAGTTTGTTCTGCATTGAAAGTATTAATAGAAAGAGAAAAGCTTCGACATTCGTCCTCTTGCTAGATTAGTGTAAGTGGTGAGTATGCAATTCCGCAAAGGTTTACGAAATTGAGATTTGGCAGATTAAATAAGAATCAAATATTCATTAACAAAACTTTTGAACCACACAGCAAAGTAGGCTTTACAATTGTGGCAAATAGATTGAAACTTTCTATTTCCGAACAGCGTCACTAGGGTACTATGATTAATATATCTTAATTGTTACTTTTATGACCTCATATGCAAGACAATGTTAGGGAAATTCCCGGGCTTTCACTTCCGAAAGAGGTAGATTTGCTCGGTTTGTTGCAAAAGTAGCAGCAATGACATTCAAATCCATGTTTCGGAAGACATTGGTGACTAATTCATAGTTGCATGAAAACGAAACTAAGATAATATTCGGATTTTACAACATCGTAAGAAATGTTCCTTTTGTCAGTGCATATGTTCTTGCTTCAAACAATGCAGTATAATTCTTTTAGTACCACGAAGCTGCTTGTACTTTGTAACAGCCTGATAAATTGACCTAACAAAAAGACTTAAAATCTATATCTTTTTTAAACATTTTTCATGAGATTGATTCATGTGATAGTAAGAAAAAAATGTGATCAAATCGTATTGTGGTCAAGATACTTATATTCATGTATGTGTTTTATTCTGGTATTTTGTTTGGATATACACACACATATAAACATCGTAATTCTATTTCTTTGGCATTCTATCTTAAGATTCATCTTTTATTACTATTAAACAATTGCTCTATTTTAGTATAAATGTTTCCAACATGGGTCCCATCTTGTCAAGATCAACGATGCTGCCGAAAACACTTTTCTGAAGTCACACTCGACGCATCTGAAAGGTAATGTATATTCGATAATTCATCTCAAGAATCCACCTTTAACATAGCCATTATCATTGGTCATTTACCGTGGGTATTTGTATAGACTATTTGGTCAGTGTCTGTAACCATTGTGGTAAGTTTAACTCTAGCTCCAAAGGACCAAGTGCTCTAAATAACACAGTGTTTTCCAAAACATAACGCTTTCTATCAGTTAAAACTATCCACAGAATATGACGCCTTGGGCAATCCAAAATTGCAATTTGTGGCAATCCATACAAAATGAATGATATTCATCACAATTACATTTTTATATCTTTATTTAATACAGAATAACATATTTTCCAATTTCGAAGACATATAGGCCGGCTGGACCGAGTGCTTTATTATTCATTTATTTACTATGTATGTATTTTTTGTTATGCACATACAATAGAAATAGACTATTGCAAGCGCGAAGGTATGTGTTCAAAATTGATATTATGCGCAAAAATATATATAAACTCTGTACCAATTTACTTTTTTTAACTTTTTGTTTATACCTTAGTCTTATTATCAGTTTAAATTGCACTTTTCCTTTGAGCATTATTATTCAAAATGCATTTATTACCAAACAGATGCTAACTACTGGATTGGACTCACAGATCAATCTATCGAAGATGTTTGGAAATGGAGAGATGGTTCGAACCCGGACTTTCTTGGATGGAGAAAGACTGAACCTAATGGGAAGGAAGGGGAAAACTGTGTTGTCCTTTCTATACACAGTCAGTATAATTGGGTTGATATACCATGTACCGAAAAATATAGCCCTATTTGTGAAAAAGAGTAAGTAGACAAAGAGTCACTTAGGTTAACAGAAGACCTTTGAAAACACGTCTTACCTTCAATAAAAACAGGCTTCACGTGACCAATGTTTACGATCTTATATCCGAACAAGATTGCCGCACCACAGGTATGTTTGCTGTTTTGACATATTCTTGCCAATGACAGCCACGTAATAACGTTATAAAGCATGGGTATCATTTCCAGCTTCCAGTTCTGGTGGTCAACTAAGGCAGGGTACACAATGTGGCTATCATTGGCAGAAGTTGTTGAAAAGATAAAAAAAAAAATATTTTGTTCCGTCATGGGCGCGGCCATCTTGTTCGGATATAAATTTGCATATATTTCTTTTTTTTCGTATGTCGATATCAAAGGCCCTTGCGTTTTCACATTTGAGTCGGCTGCAGTAAGAGAATGAAGATGACTTAGCAAGCATGCATTCTTCACGTCTGTCATGTAAATTTTGAATGCCAATAGTAAATACAGTTAATTGAACTAAACAATACAATGTGCAAATCAATTAATAATTATCTAAGGACTTCGACTGGACTGTTAAGTAGGCTTTAAAGGCTCCAGTAGGCCTATCCAGTATCAAAGTAGGATACGTGTTGAATTGTGCCAACATGTATCTATGTATTCAAAGTAAACTAAAATGAAGCTGATTAATACAAAACACAATTTAATATGAGAAGCTTAGATTGAAAGGATTGTTGTTGTATGTTTTTGCAGGCTTAAATGTAATGAATTATGGTTACTTGGCTTAAAGCAAATACAAAATGTTTACGTGTACATATCATTTGCACGCTGATTATCTTTCAGGGTAACTTCCTGTCCACTTGCATAAAAAGGCGCCGATTGATGCATCGTCAACGCAAGAATGAAGTCAAATGGACAGTTATAATATATAAATGTATCTAATTATTAAAAATTCAGATGGACACAAGCCAATTTGCAACGTCGTGTATATCATACAATACATACAAGTTGAAATTGACATCCAGACTTACTTACATTTTGGAGTTTGCTTTACGGTCATGCTTAAGACGTACAGTGTATAGGCTAAATCAAACGATTCTAATAATAAATTTGCTATCGGTCATATACCTTAAAGCGTGACAATGAAATGAAAGTATGTTTGTGTATAAAATGTTTCGTACCAAATAAAACTTCCTTAATTTGTACGAGTATACATCAATGGCTTTGCAAATAACACGGACAAGCAAATTGTTCGTTTTGTACAGTACATGTATATGTAAACGCCGTTCGATATAGGAAAGCAAACTGTACTTTGTAAATGAGACTTCATAGTTAATGAAATAAAGTACACTGTATCGGGCCTTATTTTGAAAACTGTGACTACGAGGCCAGAAAATGGAGCAGTACATCATGTGTGCGAGAAGAGGACGGTGAACTGATGTGGCCCAAAATATCTGAAATTAGTTCTCAAATTTCATATAGGTATGAATTTTCTAATGGCTATCTTCGAGAAATCGTTAACATTTAACTAGATCTTAATAAATCAAAACAGCATAGGGGTCTAATAATGTCATTATTACATGCATATTTAACACCTTACATCGGGTCAGCAGTATGTCAATAATGTTGTGATGTCCGGCTCATCATTATGAAGGATCGAAGACCTCAGACTTGGTTACCATAGGGATTGGTGAAGCCGAGTAGAACACCATTCGTATTTGGTAAGTCAACCGGAAGACTGCTTCCCATACAAGTTCAAATCTACAGCCAACATAATTCGAGGCCCATGTGGAGCGGGGCCATGAATTTTCTAGATATGTACTCAAACGTTAAGGTTCTTGTCAAGGAGTTTGAAAAGAGTCTTCTTTTTATTCCAAAAATAAAAAAGAAGTGAAGATTAAAGTTGATAATTGATGTCGTCAAAAAAACTGAACAACCTGCAGTTGTTGTCGAAGAATATTGGTTGCGTTTATTAACGTATCTGTCCTTGTATTTTAAGATTTTTACGATCTTTTAAGAAAAATCCCACATTTGAAAGCTAATTGATACAAACCGTGTGCCATCCGTTAAGCTAATGACTGTGCAAATTTTGTAAAATATCGAAACCGAACTAGTCATTTTAAAACGTTTTATTGTTATTCCTTGTTTGTTTAAAATAGAATTAATGTCCTCCTGTGACAACACAAATCTGAAGGGTAATACCTTACGTGCACGCAACTTCAAGATTGGAAAGAAAAGACAACAGATGACCCAGTGGATTTGGCGTATTCTTCAAATATTGACACCTCCCTTTTTGTTGTTTTTCTTCCGTGTATGCATTTTTCTCGACTATTTGGCTTTACCCTAACAATTGCGACAATTATCAGATATCCCGGTTTAGGAATGTACGTAACTTTGAAATTAGCATTATATGGTAATTGTGGAGAAATGTTTGGCTTAAAGGAGGTGGGGCTCTTCTATTATTTTCGCGATCGAATTAACAATCGGTTATTAATGATTTTGCCTGATAGACGTATGAACTAGAAGATTTCTCTTGGACCGTTGTCTAAATCAATCATGACCAAATACCCGGAAAACACTAGTACCGAAGTTTTCTCAATGTATGGAATTGTTAAGTACCAATCATTTCATAACATCCGGAAAATTGGAGTACAATCTATGAACCAGTTTTGTATCAATAATTTCTAGATCTCTGGGATGCCTCAATACCAGATATCTTCTCAATATCTGGAAAAATCTAATACCAAATGATTTCTCAATCTCTGGCGTGCGTTAGTATCAACGTATCTTTAGTCTCTGGAATAGTTTTGTACCAACGTTATCTTCAATATTTGAAGTAATTCAGTTGCAATGTTTCCCAATCTTTTTAATTATCTAGCACCAATGTTTTCTCAATCTCTGTCATACCGGAATACCATTATTTTCCCCAATCTCCAAATCTTGAATAATATAGTAACAATGTCTTCGCAATTTCTGGAATGCCTTAATTCCAATGTTTTCTCAATATCTTGGTTTTGATTTTGATTAATGACTTATTCTAATCATAGTTCATCGAGGAGAGAGTGCAGGTAATTACACAAATGAAATATTAAATAAGATTATGTAAACATTAAATTATCGGCAGCAAGTAGAAAAGCAAAAAGGGAAATTGACGACCATAGTAAATCAATCTAGTATTGAAGCATGTTTACTTAAAATACGGTTAGTAGTGAGCAATTATGGTTGGCTCTGTATCATATATCTTACAGCTGTCCAGTTTTCGTTTTCGTTTCCTTGTTAATACCCCAGGTTAATTGCAGATTGTGCCTTAGACCCATAATTAAAGATGTAATATTTTGCAATTTGTATGTGTACACAAAACGCTTCACAAATAGAAAAAGAAGATCAATTGCACGGTCAGTATTCCATATTCCTAGCAAAGTATCAACACTATTTACACATACGTTCTTATATGTTTAAGTTAGTGCGATTATTGTATATTTTCGTCCAATCTGTGATCAAATAATGGTTGAATAGACGGCCAATTTGTTTGATTGGTTGATATTACTGAGTATGTTATAGACATGTTTATTTGTGTCTTGAATTATAGAGTACCAATGCTATCTAAATGTCAGGGATACCATAGTGAAACTGTATACCCAATCTCTGGAAAAGTCAACTACCAATGTTTTCTCATTTTCTGTAATACCTTTGTACCATTGTTTTCTCAATATCTAGAATACTCTTTAAAGGTACCAATGTCTTCACCATCTCTTGAATAATTCAGTACCAATGCTTTCTCAATCTCTCAAAAACCTTAGTACCGATGTTTTCTCAATCTCTGAAAGAATGTTATACAGTGTATTATGCTTTTTTATCTCTGGATTTTGCCTTAGTAATTCAATTTCTTAAATCCTTTACAACCAATGTTATGTTTCTCAACATCTGTTATACTTTTAAACAAGTATTCTTCAAAATATTTTAGTAGCCATGTTTTCCAAAGCTCTAGAATATTTTAAGTAACGATATTGTCTCAAGTTCTGTAATTCTTTGACTCTGGAATACGTTAACCTCAGAATTGAAAACATTTTCTATTCAATCAAGTAAACGAGGTATTCACCTCCTTTAAGCCAATCCATCGCCCCTGCACTGAATGCTTTGAATTTCGTAGGTTTTTATTCATCGGAGAAGACACTGTATGTTTAGGGCAGTTATCAGTTTGAAATCAGTTGTTATGGAATATTGAGACACGGAAGAAAATAATGGTAATTGAATGGTTCATTTTTCAAAAACTTCGTGACTACAGAGTTATCAGTTGTCTTTGATTTCAATCAGGAAGTTGCCCACACGCTAGGTTTTTACCCTGTGATAAGTCGCCCCAAAGGACGCTATATTAACATCCGACAGCTAGTCTGTTTGCATAAACCCTCTCGACGCCAGTAGAGAGTGTGAAATAACGCGCACTAGATAGTTGATATAAGTCGGATAAAACATGGTAGGACGCTATTTTCTTGCTTCGCTGCTTGTGCTGTCATGCTTACTAACAAGCGTCGTGGTGGCAGTAGACGAGCCGTTTTGTACTTCAAGGTTCGACTTTGAGGAGAAGTTACTACACAAGGTGATGAGAATTGAACACACCATTGAATTACTCCAAGACGAAGTTACCAAAAATCTGACCGAATTCGGAAATCGATTAGCTGATGAGAAATTTGACAAAGGTTAGTAAATTGAGTTGATACATGATCTATATTTATTTCAACAACATAGCAATATATTGAATCGGTGATATTGACAATTGTGACATTGCTTGATAACCGAAAAGAAATGATACACTTGGGATTTCTATTTCTACCAGTTGTTTATGATATTGCATTGCTGGAGCAAATAATGGAACAATAGTCTATTATGTTTGAAGAATGAAGTGGACATTTAGAGCATTTAAAGGGTCAGCGCATCAAGACATAATCTCGGCTGCATTTCCGTTGAACCTTAGGATTCACTGATAGTTTCGGCTTAAATACAGTTGTTTATATGGAACAAGAAAGTGCCACTCTCGTCAGAAGAAAGCCTAGACATTTCATCAAGCCATTGATAACTTGGTAAAACTATCTGTGTATTAATTGAATAAGCATGGCTTAAAAAAGGCTAAAATATATCAGCAAATTACTAAACGATCATTTCCCCATCAACCATGGTTATTGACGGTACCCACTCTATGGTAATCATGTGTAACCTATTACCCTTACATTGACAATATCACAATTTATAATATGGATATAGTTTTACTAGTTTGTTTCGTTGTGGCAATCAAAGCAAAATCCAAACATATTGTTCTATAGCTGCATTCGTGGGTTCACCATTCTATAGCAATCGTTCATTCATAAAAACTCACATTAACCCTTTACGGTATATAGCGCCGTTCGCCGCCTTATCGATTACCGTATAAAACCCTTTTCGCCGTTATACCATATACCGTATAAAACCTATTTTGACGTTCTATCGATTACCGCATAGAACGCTTTTTGACAGCTGAAAAATTGATTCAACTTTAGCTCTTAATAACACATCTTTGCTCACACGTCATTTTCTCTAAAGTTTATTTTCCTCTTAAATAAATATCTCTTCTTTCATTTCCGATGATAAAATTATAGGGTCAAAGTTTTAAACCTTTGCTCTAGAGAGAATCTTTTGATAATGGTCTCCCGACACGCTTATGGAAATAACGCTATCAAATTGAGATGAAGGGAATCCAAATTACCAATTCAATTAATGAGAAGTCTTCCGGTCATAAAAGATCAAAACACTGCCGATTTGTAAAGACTCGATAAGGATTTGCAATTCTTTAGTAACTTAACATATTTCTAAAAATACTATCCAATTAAAACGAGAGCATACGGCACACGATATGTAAAGGATGTTTATGACACGGAGCTATTGTTCAAAGTTTAAAGGCGATTGAAAATCGAGCCGTCAAATAATTGACGTTATAAAGACGGCCTTTTTAAAATATTTAGCCAATTTGGTGTTTTCGATCGCAAGTCAGACAATGTAGATTCAGAGCAGTAATTTGATCGTTTTTTTAAAGCCTGAAGATGATGCAATGTTGATAAATATTACCAATTCATGGACAAGCAAATTAGATCATTCCTCCGACTTTGACTGCAACTACGAGCTTTTGGTAAATTCATCACCCATGGACACGTATTTTACGGAAATATTAGCATGTTTCGTTGCCAAAATGAGATGATTTTACTGTTTTACATTTATTAGAAGGACCAGGTTTAACTTCTTTACAAAGCAATATTGCGTTGAAAAACATTCTTTTCTTTATTTTGGAAACGGTTTGAATGGGAATTGAAGTAAAACGATTCAGCTTTGTTGAGAAATATACAAAGACAAAGTATGTATCTCGAGTCATGAATGGTATTTTTCGGCAACAAAATTCCCTGCAATTGATGACAAAAAGAAAAACAAATTAGGGATCTCTCAGGGAGAACACATAAGTCATATTATTACTTTTGATTTTGTATAATTCACGCCGTAATATACATTTTCATTGTTTATTTAATTTTCTACAACATAATCCTGATATGAATGTATCACTAAATAAAGAAAAAACATCAACTTAAAGGAAATTTTGTTCTCGTCGTCTTTTATTCTTTGAGAAAATCTATTAGATGAATGTAAAATGCATTAATTTGGATTTGATTAACAGTACCCCAATCAATCACAATTATCGGAGATAATCCTGTGCAAATAGGTACCTAGGGTGACTAATTATGTATGCGTTAATGGTCTTCGATAATCGGATGGTTTATACCTATAGTGTCACTGATAAGCCTTATCTCTATACCTTAAAGGGTTAACTACCCTGTAAATTAAAATTAGATAACCAACTGCAAAAAAGGGAGGAATTGCGTTTGACAGATGTAATCACATTGTACCTGCCTTTATTGGTTCAATTTATAGCACAGTAAGATTAAAATGTCCATGAGAGTCACATTAGTCTCTAGGCTGACTAACGGAACGGCTGATGGTTCTTCTTGGCTTGACTGGTCCACATCCTTTTGGTTCAAATATATAGCGAGTTCGAATATGAAGAATGTGACAACAACTTGGTGGTTATTTCTGTCCTGGGATTTAACAAAATCATGAGAACGGGATTGCTTCGTCTCATCACAGAAAAACGATCCATCATGTTTATTTGGAAATGCATCCAGTGGTTCAAGAAGTAACTCACGGCCACAGTAAGGTTTGTTACACTGAAAAATTCGACTTCACTCATAATTATTTTGAAGTAGAAACTGGTGCATGAATCCGACACGTTTATTTTCCTTTTTCAGCCCGTTGCCGTTGCCCTGACACATGGATACGATATAAGGATTCCTGCTATTTGTTTCTGCCGGACGCTGTCACCTTCCCAGAAGCAGAGGTACTACTTATCGATTTAATCCAACCTATCACGAATTTCTAACACAAAATGTCAATCAGTCAGAAGGACGGGCTCGTAGTTCTCAGAAAGGCGTCTAATTTTTTCGAAACGTGAATTTTTATTAGATAATCTAATGAAGATTTACGATTTTTAACCATGACTATTTTAATTGCCTTAACAGCAGATACGATAATTAATTAGAGATGCATAGATTTTTCTACAATTTTTTGAAAAAGCTTCTTATTACATGTGAACAAACAGCAGGTGAAAATGAAAATAATTACAAATTGTACCATTCTTACAGATTTTCAAATTTTAAACTCTTTGCAGTTTTAGGCACTAGTCCTTTCATAGCAAAATATCGTTTTGAAAGAGAAAGGCAATTTATTTAATTTATCTTGGGTTACAGCATATTTCTTTTTATAGTTCGCTTTAACTGGGGTGCTTTTAAACTGTTGGTGAATTTGAGTCATCAAATTACAGATTCAAACTATTTCTCATTTCTTTGGCATAGGAAAAAATCATTTAATCAAGCATTGAAAAAAACCTTAACTCCAACGATATCTTTAAAACATTTTTAGAATTGACTGGTCTCCAGTAGGAAACCACAACGTTTTTAAGTATGTAACGAAAAGCGTTTAAAGCCAAGGATTGAGACCAACTAAAAAGTTATTACTTTAATTCTAAGTCCAAAGTTTATTCATGAACTAGCAATGATGACGTTCAGTGCTGGCTTGATGGTTTATTTACGCCACTCGTGTTCGTGTTCATACGCATTTGATAACCACTGCTTGAAACTAGCCATGAAAGTATCATAACAACCAAAACCTCTGCACAATACAGCAAAAAAGGTTGTAAACATTTATGTTATCTTATCACAGCCAATAGAGTATTGTAATTTTAAGTAATGAACTTGCTGCTTTCTTGCTTAAGATGCAAGCTAAAACTGGGTAAATGGCTTGGCTTTCATCTCCCAGCTATATATGTCTAAATGAGGAGCATTTGACCGGTCTTTTATAACGGTTGCAACATTGACCTTCGAGGACACAAGTGTCTCAAACATCGTTGTAGTAAAATGAAAGATATATGGGATTTCGGTTTCGATGTGCCACCAGTACATCAGCTTTGCTTATTTCTTACTTTATTCAGTACAAATATACATATTTCAAACATTTGATTTGACTTTAAAGCAAGACAAGTGTTCCCCACTGAATTCTTTTTTGTCTCTTCAATGATATAGGACCATTAGTGTCACGCTAAATATCTATGTATACTACAATATTGTGATTACATGTATTTCATTGTTATACTCCATTTTAAGCCGTTGCATAATTGATCTATTTTTAGTATAAATGTACCCAGCATGCGTCCCATCTTGTCAGGATCGATGACACTGACGAAAACGCTTTCCTGAAGACACACTCCTCGCACCTGAAAGGTAATGGATTTAACGTGTGGGGTTAAGCGTCGATTTCAACAAAAAGTTTCCGATAAATAGATAAGCAATTGGACGAGTCTGTTCACGCCCTTACCACCAAGACAAAGTTCTATGATTTTTTTTGTTTACTTTAGCCGATATTTGTATGTAAATTAGATATAAATCACGAATCGTTAGTTAACTAATAAAAAAAGAGAATCGTGAGTGCAAAGTCCTGAGTTTGAAATTGTAAATCATTTTTCAAAAAATATGTATTAACTCTGAACCAGTTCAATTGTTTTAACTTAAATTTGTTTAAACATGTATCTTAGTCAATAATCAGTTTACATTGCTTGCGCATTTCGTTTACGCATTATCATGCAATTATCATTCATCATTCAACAGATGACTACCGCTGGATTGGACTAACAGATAAGTCTATCGAAGGTGAATGGGAATGGAGAGATGGTTCGATCCCAGACTTTCTTGGATGGCAACGAACTGAACCTAATGGGAAGGAAGGGGAAAACTGTGCTATCCTGTATCGACCGTATCAGTATGATTGGATTGATGTAGAATGTACCTCAGAATGTACACCTATATGTGAAAAAGAGTAAGTAGATATAACATCCCTTTGTACAAGAAACGGTCTTTAAAAATGACAACTACCTAACAGGCAGTGATCTTGACTCCATTACAGTAAAGATCACTGTCTGTTAAGACGATATCATTATAGCAGACATTATAGTGGTGTCTACCAACTTACCTGAATTCCGAAAAACTAAATCGTGTCGTCGCAGATTTCCCCGGGTTGACTTGTCCAATTGTGTTGAGAGAGGTATAGTTGGACGCAGAAATCATTTGGCTACAACGTACATATACATGATTTACAAACTTAAGCTTATCAAATTTCCCAGGACGATAAGTACCCTGTGTCAGAACTGGGTTCTCTTAAAAGCTCTTCCCTTGTGCATATATTGATAATATAGGTTTGTCAAACGACAGTGGTTCCTGTGGTGTAAGCATTTTCCCATGATTTCAAACTAAAAATAAACAAAAACGAATATCACAGAAAACAATTTCTCATGGGAAACAAAGAGAGAAAAGGGGAATATTCCTTTCTTTAAGAAATTGTTGTTTGATCAAAACGTTTAAGTATAAGGAAACACTATTCCTAACATGAAAAAAAGTTTGCACAACAAAACAGAACGAAGCAAAGTAGAAAGTGAAACAATACATATAATTAAAACACTGATTATCTTTCAGACTAACTTCCTGCCCACCCGCATAAAGTACCGCCGATGGATAAAACGGCAACGCCAGAATGGTGTTCAATGGACAGCTTCACAAAGATATTCATCTTTTAAACTTTGATAAAGGAAAAAACTCAGATGTACACTAACCTGCTTGCAATGTCGTGTTTATCATACAATGCGATACATTAAATTTACATGTTAAATACAGACAGACTTATGATATTTTTAGTTTGCATTACGATCATGTTTAAGATGTATATGTAAAATCAATCGATTCAGAGAAAGTATGTTCGAACGATCAAATAACCTCAAGCGTAAAATTAACCATGAAACATTATTGGTATGTGTAACCACGAGGACAGAAGAAGTAAATAATATATGCGAGACGAGAATGGTGAACTGGTTAATCGTAGAATGGACAGGTATAAAACATGGCGCCTACCCCGTTATAGCGCGATTACGGGAGAAAAACACGGCGCCCCCTGTTAACTTTTTTATTTGTGAATATATCTCAACAAACTTGGTACCAAATGGAAGAAGACACTCTGAACTTTCTGGTGGTGTTTGAGAATCTAAAATATGTTCACCAAGTACCGAGAAAATACATGTCAAATATGGGCAATATTTTTTACAAAAATGTCGCTTAAAAATTGAGCTTGAAAAACACGGCGCCCCCTATTATATTTTTTGTTCTAAATAATATTTTTCTAACTTTGATATATTTTGAAAATGCGTACAATTACCTTTCAAATGATATTAAATATTTGAAATTTGGACAAAAGATGGTTGAGAAATGGCTGTTCAAACATGAGTATTACTCCAGTCATTTCGACTCACTACAGATTCAAGTTCGGAAAACACGGCACCCCCTACTAACTTTTTTATTTGTTCAATGACTGTACATTATGTGGTATGTTATTTCAGAAGACACTTTTTCCTTTCATATGATGTTAGTTTTGTTAAAATTTGTTGATTGATGACCGAGATATGGCCTGTTAAAGATGGGCGTTTTTTCCGTACGTCCCGTCGCAAAAGATTTTGCTTGGAAACCGTTTACAGTTACACAAGAAAAACAAGGCTCCCATATAAACTTAATTATTTGTTGAATTTGTAGAATTTACACAATAAACCTGGTATCAGATGAAAGAACACACATTAAACTCTTTTATGGTATGCAAAGAACTTAAATATATGGACGAAGTACCGGAAAGAATTGATGGCGAATATTGTTAGTGTTTTACCAAAATGCCGCTCACGGATTAACCTCGGAAAACATCACTCCCCTATTTTCTTTTTCGTTATTTGTCATATTTCTTTAATGTTAACTATGTTTCATAAAAACATATGATACACGTTCAAATGATGAAATAGTTCAAATGATGAAATAGTTTTAAGATATGGATTGCAGATGGCTAAGAGCAATCTTTGCAAACATGAGTAGGACTAATATTTCAACCGTTCCATCACTTGACATGAAATTTCGGATCACTGTACCTCACCATTAATGCGTTTGATTTCCAAAATATCCTGCAAAACGTTAGAGGGCACATACTTTCCCATTTGGTTAGGTATTAATTTTGTTAATTTTGGATAAATAGTGACTGAGAAATCTTCTTTCTGCCATGGATCTTTAATCCGTACGTCAGGTCGCTAAAAGATTTTATTTGAATTAGTTGCATGCCGCATCTTCTTGTTTACTTCTGTGTTTAATTAACATTACCATCTTTTTCCAATTTAACCTTGTCATTAAGTACATATATTTCGTTTTTATGCGACGTAATGATATTAAAATTCAGATGATAGATGGCCGACAAATATGTCTTTTCAAACATGAGCAATATTTCAGCCATTGTAGTTTGGAAAACACGGAGCCCACCGCTAAATGTTTTATTTCTTAAAAAAATATTCAATATTGAGTCTTATCAAAAGCATGCTCTATTATTCAATAATAATAATACCAGGTTACTCTTTACATACATATGTCATGTCCATAAACATCTTCTGATGAAGAGTGTTTCTTTAACCACTGTTAGGATGAATTGCCGGTAAGTTACCCTTTAGTCACAGTAATATGTACCGAATATATCAATAAATATAATGATTCTATTTTTGAAATAAGTATTGTCCCCTTTTGTTTGATTTTGAGCCAGTCACAAATGCCTGGTTGGGGAATAAAAATAAACGACTTGAGGTTATTGTTGATAAGTCACAAGAGCTCGACTTGCTATTTTCTCGTGTTAAAAGGCGCATATTCTCAAATGAAAGGAGATTAACAATAATTTGTTTAAAACTACACAACAGATGTACTGTTATATTTTACGCACAGTTGAATATTACATCGGTTTTTTTTTAAATTTTATTAAGTGGAATACTGTGAATTAACATGTTTCTAACTTCAAAAGCGTGGCATCGCCTTCGAGATCTAACTTCTTCAACTGTATATCTAGCAACACAAATACTGTATTGTTTCATTTTACGTTGGTTTTCAAATTAACTCTTCTGTGAAGAAGCGCCTTTTACATTTTACAACTATGTGGAATTTTTCTAAGAGGAAGGCAATCGGTAACATTTATAGGAAACAAGTGTCATCCGCAGAAATTAAAACTGTTATTTTCTTTACCTGAAGTCAGGTAATATGTCATTTGAGGGCATGAAATATATTTCAGTTAGCATATTAGGATAACATTCCCAATAACCGTTTCTCTTGTTTTATATCGATAATGGCATTCATAGGGAAATATCCGGAAATAGCCTTTACAGAATTGTTTGTTTGAACAAATTTACCAGCAGTCAAATTTCATTTAAAACAATTTACCTATTTTATGGCACATAATCCGAACGATAGCACATTGTTTCTTTTCAAGTAGAAAGGGCTGACCTCTTATCTATGGCCCTAATTGGACATCGTGCTTTATGACCAGATTACACAGGACTGCTACTGTCCATTTGCTAATGCCCTGTGGCGCTCTGGGGAGATTAAGACCACGCGTGTTATACAGGTATTGTCTTCTCGTTACGATAACATTAATATGTATTCATGTCGATCAAAGAAGCTCAATCAATAATAGGATAATATGAATCCATTGGAACAAATAGTCCTCGTAGGGATCTTTATCTCAGTGATTTCCCAGCAGGGTTCACGTTCTAGAACGAACCAACAGTGTACGTACAAATAGTTCAATAAATCACGCATCCCACAAAACACGTTTTTATTTTAATCTATTCATGTTTTATCGAGAACACAGATTACAAAGAAAATTGTCACTTTATTCATTTTATACCCGGTACCACTTTCAGTATTTGTCACACATAGATATTCAAAAATTATTTCATATAATTTGGGGTTTAAAGTCTTATTCTTGTATAAATTCTATTCATAACAGAGCTTTACGTTTCTTTCTAGGAGTAGGGAAATATACACCTAATGCTGCAATTGCAGGCGATATGGGTTGGGATCCTCCTATAATACGCCAATGGAAGTCTATATGTAATTTTTGGTGTCGGCTGTCAGACACCCCCCATTTCAGAACAAATAGACGCGTTGCACTTTGGTCTCAGTCAAAAGCGAATGTGAGTTGTAAAAATTGGTTTTATTCAGTTAAAAGAGAATTAATTGCTTTAAACTGTCTATGCTATAGTACTATCAATCAACATATAAATAGAAAAACATTATTTGATAAAGTTAAGCCAAAATTATTTGACATATTTGTAAATGAATGGAAGTCATCTGTTACAAGAATAACTGGAATTCGAAATGTAGGTCAAAATAAATTAAGAAATTACGCACAGTTTAAATCTGTTTTTATAACTGAACAATATTGTAAATTGATAATGCCAGTTCAACATCGGTCTGCCTTTAGTAAGTTTTGTTGTGGCGTAGCTCCATTACGTATGGAAACTGGCCGATATGAAAATTTAAACATTGAGGATAGAAAGTGTCATTTTTGTAGCAATATAGAAGACGAGTGTCATGTGCTTTTAACTGTCATATGTATAATGATTATAGACAAGAACTGTTTATTAAAGCCAAACAAGAATGCCCAGAGTTTCTTGAAAAGTCTGAAATTAATAAACTGAGTATTGTATTTTCCAACCCAAATTTGATAAGGATTAGTGCCAAGACCTGTTTTAATATTCTCAAACGCCGCTCCTTTTATCTTTGTAAATAATGTCTTTATTCTTTTGTCAGTGCTTTCAGCACTTTTATTTATTTCAAGATTGAGCTGCTTATTAATCCGTTCTTTATCTAATCGAAAGGGACATTCAAATTCCTAAAATATAGTTTTAATCATGTGCAATAGTGCAAATATGCACTCCTGACTTATTTTCAATCTAAAATTTGTTTTAACCGTGCATTATAAAAGTATTAGTAACTCAATCTTGATTTTACGTTGTAATTATCATTTATTTGTAATGTATGTTTTATGTTAATAAGTGTCTCTTATAATTCAAAATTGAATGGCCATATGCATATAGTTTAATGTTTTTATGCTATGTATATGCTTTTATATGTATAGAAATGTATATGTATATGGATGAGACATTAATAAAGATTATATATAGATTATATATATATAAAAACAACAACAAGAAACAAACAAAAAACGATCATAATTGAATTGGACGTCTTAGCTTTAAAGGGCCCGACTTCTTTAATCATACATCATTATCCCCGCATGTATTTATGGTAGAGGAATTAATTCGGACAATTAATTACTCTGTTTGATACACATTGAATGATTACTGTGTCGGCATTATTACTTACTTTGTCATGCAAATGAATGGTTCGAAAAGTGACAAAACATTCGAAAACTGCCTGTTCAATTACTTTTGACATATAATTCCAAGTTGGAATTTGCAATCGATAATTGTTGCTTTTATCAAGAACGGAAAGGTGGGACGGAATAACCCTTTACAGAACAGAGCAGAACAAATCTTTATTTTGACCCAAGAGCATAACATACACTTTGAGTTACACTAAAAGTAATAATAAAAATAACTTTCAAATTGAAAAAGAAATCTCATTGGGATTGATAGAGCAGGAGAGAGAAAAAGAAAGAAAGAAAGGAAGAAAGAAAGAGAGGGTGTGAGAGAGAAAGAAAGAGAGGGACAGAGAGGGAGGGAGAGGGAGTGAGAAAGAGAGAGAGACAGAGAGAGAGACAGAGAGAGAGACAGAGACAGAGAGAGACAGAGACAGAGAGAGAGACAGAGAGAGAGACAGAGACAGAGAGAGAGACAGAGAGAGAGAGAGAGACAGACAGAGAGAGAGAGAGACAGAGACAGAGAGACAGAGAGAGAGACAGAGACAGAGAGACAGAGAGACAGAGAGAGACAGAGAGAGAGACAGAGAGAGAGAGAGACAGAGAGAGAGACAGAGAGAGAGAGAGACAGAGAGAGACAGAGAGACAGAGAGAGAGACAGAGAGACAGAGACAGAGCGACAGAGACAGAGAGAGAGACAGAGAGAGAGAGAGAGAGAGAGAGAGAGAGAGAGAGAGAGAGAGAGAGAGAGAGAGAGAGAGAGAGAGAGAGAGAGAGAGAGGGGGAGGGAGAGAGAGAGAGAGAGAGAGAGAGAGAGAGAGAGAGAGAGAGAGAGAGAGAGAGAGAGAGAAAGCTTAAGGAAATGTCATTTCGTTAAGAGGACACATGTTCGGATCAATATACGTTTAATCTAGCAGTATCACGGATAAGAAGCTGCGTAATTTATCCATGATACTATAGCATGAAAAAGGAAAATAGAGAGAGACAATAGAAAAAAAACCAAGTATTGAATGATATGGTTAAAACAGAAAACAGTGTAATTATTAGTTTAATTGACGCATATTGTTCTCGGAAGGCCTATTCTCAAACAAAAAACATAAAGTGGTCAATATGTTGGGAATAAAATCCGTTGTTTGAAAGGGAATTTCTGGGTCACTAGTAAATCAAAATTAACATTACCTTTATAATATATGTTGATGAGAACGTGAGAACCACGTCTTGAATATTCGAAGTAATCAAAAGTCCGGTGCGCGCCGTGTTTTCAGATTGGACTGACATATTACTAATGTTTGCAAAGAATGCTCTTAGCCTTTTGCATTCCAAATCTTAAAATCATCTCATCATTTGAACGTGTATCATATGTTTATTTGAAACATAGTTAACATTATAGAAATATGACAAATAACGAAAAAGAAAATAGGGGAGAGATGTTTTCCGAGGTTGATCCGTGAGCGGCATTTTGGTAAAACACTAACAATATTCGCCATCAATTCTTTCCGGTACTTCGTCCATATATTTAAGTTCTTTGCATACCATAAAAGAGTTTGATGTGTGTTCTTTCATCTAATACCAAGTTTGTTTTGTATAAATTCTACAAATTCAAAAAATAATTAAGTTAATACTGGAGCCTTGTTTTTCTTGTGTAACTGTAAACGGTTTCCAAGCAAAATCTTTTGCGACGGGACTTACGGAAAAAAACGCCCATCTTTAACAGGCCATATCTCGGTCATCAATCAACCAATTTTAACAAAACTAACATCATATGAAAGGAAAAAGTGTCTTCTAAAATAACATACCACATAATATACAGTCATTGAACAAATAAAAAAGTTAGTAGGGGGCGCCGTGTTTTCCGAACTTGAATCTGTAGTGAGTCGAAATGGCTGGAGTAATACTCATGTTTGAACAGCCATTTCTCAGCCATCTTTCGTCCAAATTTCAAATATTTAACATCATTTGAAAGGTAATTTTATGCATTTTCAAAATATATCAAAGTTAGAAAAATATTATTCAGAACAAAAAATATAATAGGGGGCGCCGTGTTTTTCAATCTCAATTTTTAAGCGACATTTTTGTAAAAAATATTGCCCATATTTGACATGCATTTTCTCGGTACTTGGTGAACATATTTTAGAATTTTCAAACACCACCAGAAAGTTCAGAGTGTCTTCTTTCATTTGGTACCAAGTTTGTTGAGATATATCCACAAATAAAAAAGTTAATAGGGGGCGCTGTGTTTTTCTTCCGTAATCGCGCTATAACGGGGTAGGCGCCATGTTTTATACCTGTCCTCGTAGAATGGCTTCAGTTCGTAATGTCACACGCTTGTTTATTCCGAAATCAAGGATCCCAGACGATAACTGCTTGTAAGAACGCTATTCCATCGACACCTAGAGTATACCAATTTGATAGTTATAGACGCTTTCTCTTAACCATTAAATGTCATTTATAGAAAAAGCCTATTGAATGATTCCTCTAGACTACAAATGTATATATTAACCCTTAGAATGCTGGGTATTTTTAGAATGCTGGGTAATTTTCTAAATACAGATTTTTGTGCCGTCTGCTTTCCAAATGCTTAAATATCTGCTTAATTTTGTTGATGAAAGATAGTGAGAGAAGCAAAGAGGTTAGATCACAGATAAGCCGCCAATTTACATGGCGGCTAGCCTGGATCTAACCTATTTGCATAAGCAAGAAGTCGGTTCCAGCAATATAAGGGCTAACCAAGACATGAGTGACCACAACAAGCAGTTAAACATTTTATAACAGTGAGTTTTGAAGACTTCTGCTGCTTGAGCAATCACCGGTAGTCCGATAGGAATTAATGTATTGGTAAAGTCCCTCTTAAACCTTTACCAAACGCCATCCTTTCGACTGTCCAAATTTGAAAGAGTCTTCAGACGACAATTCAAAACGTGATGAAATTGAAAATCAAATATTCAGATAAGGCAAAAAACATTGTGGAAAAAGGAGAAATTTCTTGTTAAGAACAATATCTCCTTTTCCCAAAATGTTTTCCAGAGTCGTCTGCAACAAACTGGTCAAATGTCGTTATTGTTTGGTAATGGTTTAAACCGATTTCAACCGATATCTGTTCCTGCCGGACGCTGTTACGTTTGCAGAAGCAGAGGTACTTCTTCTTTGTATAATACAACTTATCACGAACTTTGCAACACGAAATGTCAATCAGCTAGCAGGACGGGTTCGTATTTCTCGGAAAGGCGTCTCATTCAAATTTCCTTTAGATAAACTGGTGAAGACTTACGATCTTCCAAAATGTAAACTATTCAACCCTTTGCCAAACACCAAAAGTTTCTTCTGTCCAAAATTGAAAGAGTTTGAAGACGAATTTTCAAAATATGATGAGATTGAAAACGATCTTCTCACAGGGTACACAACATTGCAGGAAAGGATAAATTGCTCGTTTAGAGCAATTTCTACTTTTCCTACAATGTTTTCCAAGTCGTCTGTAACAAACTGGCCTAATGCTGTTATTGTTTTGGCAATGGGTTAATATGCCTTTACAACAGATAAGATGATTTAAATGGAGATGTAACTATAGTATTTGTTATACACCATGTAGTCGGTTCCATATGTCCTTTGATTTTAGTTTTAGGATTGACGCATGCACATTGTTGAGTTCCTCTTGATTTCCTAAAATAAGATAATGACTATAAAAGCACTAAACAAGGAAACCAACATAACAAAACATCCACACTTTTTGGGAAAAAGTCTCTTTGTTACATGTACACGTAGAACAAGAGAACAATGAAAATATAACCAGTCATATATTTTTACAGATTTCCAAGTTTCAAACTCAATAAAGTGTTCGCATTTATCATTAATATGGCTGGGCTTTCATCTCCCAGCCATAATGATCTTAACCCATTACCAAACAATAACGACATTTGACCAGCTTGTTGAAGACGACTTTGGAAACTTTTGAGAGAAAAGGAGAAATTGCTCTTAATGAGCAATTTCTCCTTTTCCCATAATGTTTTATGCTCTACCAGAAGCTTATTTTTCATTGTCATTACATTTTGAATTGTCGTCTGCAAACTCTTTCAATTTGAGACAGTCGAAAATTTGGCGTTTGGTAAAGGGTTAAAGTGCAACGCTTGGCCGGACTGTTACAACTGTAACACTAGCCTGGAGCCTGGCCCGTTCGTATACCGCCTAATGCGGGTTAGCATGGGCCAGGACTCCAGGCTACGGTAACACCGGTTGGCTTCCGAGGACACCAGTGTCCCAGGAATTGTTGACGAAAATTAATGAAAAAAGAGATGTAATTTCGGTTTTGAAGGGACTCCAGTGCATTAGTTTTGCGCAAATATGTATATCTTACTTTATTCAGTGTAGAAATACATTCTTCAAAGAATCCCAACATTTTGATAACACCAGAAGATGTTTACATGGTGTTTCTTGCTTCGCATTTTGAAACAGCCAAACAATTTTGATTTGACTGTGAGGTCAGACAGTTGTCCTTCGCTGGTTTCTCTTTTTCTAATCTCGTTCGTGAGATCGGACCATGAGTGTCACCTGAAACATTTATATATACTACAATATTGTGGTTAGTCTAATTTCAGTATTCTATCTTGTTTTCTGTTTTAGTAATCTTACTTAACCCTTACAGTGCTTGAATCGACTTCACGTTTATGCAAACAGGTATGATTACAGGCCAGCCGCCAAGTAAATTGGCGACTGGCCTGCAATCTAACCTGTTTGCTTCTCTGTATACGTTTCCGCGTCAAAATGAAGCAGATATTTAAATTTTGGAAAGCAGACGACACAAAAATTTATCTTTAGAAAACTACCCAGCATTCTAAGGGTTATGCGCTCTGTTTGTAGTATATATGTATCCAGCATGCGTCCCATCTTGTCAAGATCAATGACGCTGACGAAAACGCTTTCCTTAAGAGACACTCATTGCATCTGAAAGGTATTGTATCAACCCTTTACCAAACGCAATATTTTTGACTGTCCCAAATTGAAAGAGTCTGCAGACGACAATTCAAAATGTGATGTAATTGGGAAATAGATCTTCTGATGGGCCCGAAAACATTGTGGGAAAAGGAGAAATTGCTTGTTAAGAGCAATTTCTCCTTTTCCCACAATGTTTCCCAGAGTCGTCTGCAACAAACTGGGCAAATGTCGTTATTGTTTGGTAATGGGTTAATCGTCTTTTTCAACAAAGTTTAAGATAATCCAAGTGCGGCTTCCGCGTAAGCACGCCCATTCTACCCGGACTAAGATCTGTATTAAGTGTTCTTTTGTTTTTTATTATTGTTCAGTTGTATTTATATTTGTGACAAGAAACTGTATAGTTTACGTCTTGAATAAACTATTGTGATTGTCATTGTCATTGTCATTGCTGTATCTACCTTTGCAGTATGACTGGGTGGATATAGTATGTAGCGCAAGATGTACACCTTTATGTGAAAAGGAGTAAGTAGATTTAAAATCACTTGGTGCAAGAAACGACCTTGTAAACAAGTAATTCCTAAACCCTTAGAATGTTGGGTAATTATCTTAAGAAAGATGTTCGTGTTGTCTGCTTACCAAAACCTTAAATAACTGCTTAATTTTGATGAGGAAAGCTTCTCAGAGTAGCAAACAGGTTAGACCACAGGCCAGCTGCCAATTTACTTTGCGGCTGGCCTGGATCGAACGTGTTTGCATAAGCATGAAGTCGGTTCCAGCACTATAAGGGTCGTAGCCAGCGATGCGCACGTCCGAAACATCGATTTCAATAGTGAAAATATTTGATATTATGCATTGCCCTAAATCTCCAAGTATACGTCAAATCTGACCATTTTCACTCCTATCTAAAAAGAAATCCACATCGGTACGTAGCCTTATAACCGAAACCATTCATGGCGTGTTTCGCAAATTGAGACAATACATATTTGACAGGAATCGAGAAACACTCCATGATTATCTCGGTTATTAGGCCATCCAGGAAAAACTGTTGATATTTGCCGAAACTGCTTCCGCTTGGCCCTATGATAGGCTTTATCCGATAAAAACAAGTAAGTCATAAGGAAGATGTACCTGTTTGAAAACCCAAAGCGAGGGTTCGGCGGCCATTTTTTCTCACTTGATTCCCCCCATTGGTGATGGAAAATATAAACATGTTAACATGTATTCATGCTTAAAATAAACAAAAACGATTTTCACAGAAAATACTTTCTCATTGAATACAAGGCAAGAAATGGGAGATGTTCTTTTATTGAAGGAAATTTATGATCAACATTCTTTAGTATTTTTAATAAAGTACTGTTATTTAACATGAAAAAAGAAATATTTTGCAAAACAAAATAAAGCAAGATGTACACAAGAGAAATGAACAAACAAAGGCTTGCAAGACCCATTGATAAAAGGTCATTGAAATATAGTCTGTAAAGGTCAACACATGAGTTTATTAACTCTTATAGTGCTGGAACCGACTTCATGTTTATGCAAACATGACAGATCTCAGGTCGGCCGCCAAGTATATTGGCGGCTGGCCTGTGATCTATCTTGTTTGCAACAAGCATAATTAACACGTTGATTTTCTTTCAGACTAACTTCCTGCCCGCCCGCATAAAGAGCCGCCGATGGGTGTAACGTCAACGTCAGAATTGTGTTCAATGGACTGCTTTACAACCCATAAATACCCAAACCATTGATAAAGAAATAACTCTGATGGGCATTTACGGCTTGCAACGTCGTGTATATCGAGAATGAATATCATTTCCTTCTTCTTTGTCCAGCTTATGATGACTCAAAATAAAAGAGAAATACTATTTTTAAGTAAGTTCATTTTCCATGCAGGCACATTTATATTGCCTATCGTTAGTCAAAGCCTATACTCCTATTTATGTATGTATTCACTTGCATAGCTTCTCGCCAACACTATTATCATGTTCTTCCATTGATTTACTTATTTTTTTATAAAAAGTACTTTGTGCTTTATAATGAATAAAAGTAATTGAATTGTATTGAATATATAATACAATACCGTAAAGTAACAATTGATATCCGGACATACTTATATGTCCAACACAACTTACAGTTACACCGATGCGTCACATATTTACGCTTCCTGTGGACCCTAACAAACGTGCTATCGAGAATCTACATCGGCGTTATGGTTCGCATGACCTTGTTGCGCATTAAAGAATTCGAGTTAGAATAATTAGTTCTTTTAATTGTTAAGATGTTTCAATTCACAATTAAAACAGCTTTCACCCTTTTAATCGTTATCTACGTTACTACTTTCACACACCGACGTTGTGTTTGTGGTTTCTTCTTTTTTTTCAATTCCTTACTTATTAAGAGCAAAAAACATAAATAAAAGAAAAATCATTTTTATAATTACATTAAAGTTGTTCAGCAACTTAAGAATAAAAAAATATAAAATGACAGTTTGTTAAGTGACGAGAAAAGCTAAAAGCACTATTTTAACGTGTGTTACTTAAAGATCACAATCGTAGAGATAGACCCTTTAATATTTTTTTTGGCGTTTAGTCATGGTCAATAATTAGATTATTACTCGTAACGAGGCTTCACGGATTCATTTAGACAATAAATATATAGACAACTGATCAGGGAACGACAGTGTTGTACACTGATCGAATGTGTGTGTGTGTGTCTTTGAGAGTTTAAGTTGCTCGGTTCGTTAAATAGTCCGTGGCTTATACCGGGCTATTTGATAAACAACCCATCATTACCTATTTAGACACACCTTCTGTAAAAAAAAATAAAAACCGTGAAAGCGCTCATCAGCAGTTTAACCAGTTTATTACAAGGGTTTCTACACTGTATCGAAACATATGTTTTTATTGCATTTTATTTTCATCTGATGTTGCTTACCAGCATGGACCAGTCACAGTTCCCATGTGTGAGAATAGTTTAACCCTGTCCCAAACAACAAGTTTTCGACTATCCCAAATTGAAAGAGTTTGCAGGCGGCATTTCAAATGTGATGAAATTGCAAAATATTCTTCTGACAGGGCCGAAAACATTGTGTGAAAAGGAAAAATTGCTCGTTACGAGCAATTTCTCCTTTTCCCACAATGTTTTCTAAAGTCGCCTGCAACAAAGTGGTCAAATATCGTTATTGTTTGGGAAAGGGTTAAGAAGCGAGGGTGTATTTTAGTCAATTGTATGAATGGGAAATATCAAAATACCCCTACCTCACCATTCTATTGTTTTGTATTTGTAATGAAAGGTTTTTATTAGCCTAAAATAGACAAAATAATTAATTATCTCCAAATGTATTCAACTTAAATGCTACCAAAATCATAATTCATTTGCAATAGATACTAAATAAGTTTTTAACTCGGCAATTATTTATAAGACAAACAATAGAAACATTTATAAACGTGCGCAGTTCCATTTTATTGTTATGGATTATGTTTGAAGCATTAAGGAATTTAAGTGAATATGTTGGAAGAAATATAGAGCTTCAAGTATAAGAGACATCGGGAAACCTGAATTTTGTTTGTTCTTCTAGCTGCAAAATCACAATATTTTAAACTGTTTCAAAAAGTGGGAGGATTAAAGAAGTACCAGTCAGGCATTTCTTATCAAGCTAGCTAAGTTTATAAGCAAACGCTTTCACGGACTTTTCATCGCCGAATTTATTAAGGAGTCGCTCATCGTTCACAAAGTAATCCTCATATTTGAGCTCGAAAAGCATATCAAAACCAATGTTTTCAAACAAACGCTTGGAACGATTTGCAGTTGCCTCTACTTTTACATAGAGCGGAGAAATACCTAAATGTTTAAGGAAATTTAAATGAAAGTTTACAAGTTCGGATGCTATCCCACGACCTCGATAGTTTCTAGCAACAGCGAGGCCAAGATATTGCACCGCCTCGTCTACGTCATACCTTTCGTGAAATTTTGCGCCCTCATTTATTACCATATCAGATCTCAACATTTCTCTTAGACCGCCATCTTGGAAATCATCGATGTTGGGGTTGACGCCTCGTTTTGAAACTGACGTCGTGCGCATTGCGATGATGCCATCGGTTTCTGGGTTTACCAGAACGAGGCTTAGATTCATCTTAAAAGCGGGTAGATAACGGGCCTCAGCTAACTCGTGGGTCCATTCTACTTGAAGTGCTTTATAAAGAGGTTCGTCTTTGAGGAAGTATTCCTTTAGAAAGTCGAGTGCTTGCAGGTACCTATCTTCGGTCAGCAAACAGATCTTTCCATCTAAACGTTGCCCCCTGGTGGTCATTTCAAGTGCCTGTATGAATATACAGAGGAAATGCTAAATGACTCCGACTAACAATAAATGTATCTTTTACATTGTTATTTATCAAGCGATGTCACGCTTTTGAATTAAACCGTTTAAAACATGTTATTTCACTACATATACACATTTTAAAGAATCAAAAACGATAAAAATGTGTTTCCAATGACTATTCTTCAGTACATATCATATAACAGTACCGCTCTTGTGCAGTTTAAAAAAAAATAACTTTCCAATTTCCTCACATCTGTGAACAACCGCCTTTTAATATACGTTTATTTGTAACCACTTTTCTAGAGTTCTGTGCGTATAAAAAGGCCATGATACTAACTAGATCTAGTATGATTTTTCTTTGTAACCAGATCGGTAGAGTCTCGTGGATATAAAAGATATATGGCACCAATTTGTGCATACTTGATACCAGAATTTCGTGTGCATGCCACTCGTATGTTTTTATACATATATATATATATATAACCAACCGAGCAAAGAGAACTTCCAAAGACACAATCACATCCGATCTGCGAAAAACACTGTCGTCCACCAATCGGCTGTGTATCTATAAATACTCGCATGTTCTGTATAACAATACTTAAGGTTCTCAAAGTTGCATACGATTTTCGCGAACTGAACATAATCCCAAACTCAGAGAAGATTCGCTCCGAGGCCCTGGCTTTTTTGAAAATAAGTAGGAAAAGCAACTCCGATAGAAGGATAAGTTACCATCCCACCGCAGCTACCACTGTAACGCACCCAGCTGAAAGAACTTACAAAGACATTATCACATCTGTCCACTGATCGTTTAGTTGTCTTTATATATAAAGTACTATACTCCTCGCTGGTACCGCGTCATTGCTGATACCGCGGTATGTCCAAAAAAAGTATAATTTGCATAAAACTCCCCCTCTTTTGACTGTTTACCGCAAGAAATAATGGAATTGATAGCATTAATCTCCTTTACGAACATGTTTTCTAAACCAATGCGTCAGGTTTTCACATTAACATAAATGTTATGTTCCATGAACATTGCAATGACTCTCAATTACATACAATACTGTTCATGTTGTGATATTCCATATTCACCTTTATATTACCTGATTTAGCTCCTCCATTGTCAAGGTCGTAAGGGATCGTGGGTTTGTGTTCTCCATTCTGTAATCGTTGTGTCAGAAACCTAGACAAATCAAATCATTGAAATCTTAAAAGAACTATCTCACAAATTGGATTCTAACTTTTTTTTTAAGTAAATTGTCTTCCAACCCCGTTTATAACCGTATTAAAGAGGAACAGATCATTTGTATTACAAAACGTTTAAACGGGTTTATTTCGTAAACAATGAGCTTAATTTAGAATAAGAGGTGCTATTTTAGGAACCATCGTCACGTGGGTCTTTGGAAAAAATTAATCGCTCTGCCACCGTGAAGAGTTATCACGGTGCGCGAGAATGATTCCTGCGTTTATTTATAAATCGGCTTTCACACAGAAGTGCTGACAGTCACGAAGGCTCACTTCACATTCTTTAACGAAAACGCGGGGTCTCAACAACTTAGAAGTAAAATAATTGAAAATGGTCTTTGGTTAAGTGTTAATGGTTGTTAATATTAAATTTTTAACAATTATTACTTTCACAAGTGTCTGAGTTAGTCCCTTTAATATACAATTAGTTTACAGGCAAGCATGTATAGGGACCGACACACTCACAGAGAGACAGACTTTGGGTCGATCATACAAACATGGGGGATGGTATCAAGATATTGAACAGAGTAACATATACATGTATAGGGACCGGTATACAAACCAATGAACGGAAGACAAACATGTAGGAAGAAACAAACGGGCGTTGATATGGGTATACTGGCTTAAGGACGAGCAAACATACGTACATATGAACGATATACTGACATAGGAATATGCATTGTACCGATGGTCACGGTTTCGAATCCCCGTTAGTCGAGGTGAAAATGTCCGGGACTTACCCACAAATCGGTTCGAATACTTGTTTAGTATCGAGCCAGCAGTCATCGAGAGTGACTTCGAACAAGCTTTAAGCTTCCTTAACAATCGATGTAAAACAAACAAGATAAACTAAATAGAGGCGTTGACTTTCTGGAATTAATGCAGCGTAGCAAGGGGATATTACTGCAAGGCGTCAAGCACGGAGCTTACAGTGTTCTTGAACTGAGAATTGGTTTAATAAAGTGTTTAGATATATCAGGAATTCAAAATGGTATATGTTATTGTGTTTTTGGAACGTATAAGCATTCGTTTTGATATTCTGAAGCAATTGAGTGGTCACTCAAATTAAAAACAAAAAGCAATTTTCGAATTCAAGCAACGGCAACCCCCAACCCACCCAACAAAGACACCCCATCATACAATCGCTTCAGGCATCTTATCGCTAGAGGTTTGAAATCCGAACCCTTAGCGGTAAGGAGCAATGATAATTGGAACCGTTTGGTTACTGTGTGAAGTAGAATTAAGGTAGAATACCCATAATCCGGATTATTTCGGTAGTTCTCGGTTAACCTTGGTCGGGGTCCGGAACTATCCGAATAGCTTCGGCCTAGACCAAGTTATACCGAAAACGACCGAAACAATCCCATGAATAAATGAATTTCAAAATGGCGGATTATGGATATTCTTCCTTAACAGAACGTTGCCTGTGTGAAATGAAATTCTGAACTTACAATTGAAGGTACAGATCATTTGAAATAATTGTGGGACGGATGCGAGTTTTCAAACATGCATCTGCATTTGCCTTTCATGCATTTTTAAATAATTTTCTAATGTGGACATATAAATGCATACACAGTGTCTTACTGTTAAATGGAATTGTCAAACGATTCATCTAAATGAATATTAAAATGAAGATTCACTGGTTTTGTATGAATTGTGGTTAAGTCAAATTTCACTGTTGATTGATATGTGTTTAAAAGTAAACTAAACACGTTCTCGAATAAGACGTTTTTTTAGTAATGATGACATGGAAGAAAGCGATAGTTAGATATCACTAAAAATATCGGATATTTCTTGATATGATTGATTTATTTATATGTACATATATATGTACTGTAACCGCCTAACTAATAACTCGTTCAAAATTCTAGATATAATCTAGACCAGCTTACCTTCCTCCTACTGGCTTCGTTCGCTACATCCAGATATATACCTATACAAGTGTATGCGAAGATGAATTTATTGTTCTAGTCTTCGTCAACCATGAGCTGTATTTGCTTCAGTTGAAATAAAACGTTCTTTTTCGGCTTATATAGGCCTACCCACAAGATCTGGTCGGATGAAGTCTGTTTATGTATCTTTACTTATTCTGTGCACGCATAGGCAATTTAGCCGTAGTAATCCCCATCAATAAGATCTGACATATCATAAGAGGCTACCTAATTAAATTTCAACCTCAGTAAACATATACAAATAAATAAGCCCTAGGGCGATTGAATAAAAAAAGTTTGTGGTAAGTCAAAAAGTTGGACATGGTTGTTAAGTTACCTCTTTCCAAATCCCCCTCCCAGTTTGAAACGTGTGACAGGTCCAAATTTGAAGCAACACCAGACGACAAATCGGCTACAGCGCGAGAAAAGAGTGGGTTTATTTTCTCATTACATTGAGACTAGAGTAGGAACTTTTTTGACTGTAGGAGTGAGTAATTCCTCCTTATCTCACAGACATTTCTAAAATCTACTGTTAAAATTAATTCCCTCATCTATGCTCCTGTCTAGAATGTAACGAACCGAGCAAATTCGAAGGGTTAGTGGGGGTGGGGGTGGGGGTGTGTGAGGGGGGAGGGGGGAGGCATGGGGGAAATCACGTGTTCACGTGTTCAGATTTGAGAACAATGGCCGTCGAACCCTCCATCACTTCGGGTCTTCAAACAGGGGTACATCTTCCTTATTACTTACTTGGTTTTAATCGGATAACACCTATCAAATGGCCAGTTGAAATCAACAGTTTTCCTCTGTATGACCTAATAATCGCGGTACGAACGGGCCAGGCATCCAGGCTAACCAAAGAGTTGCAAATTAAACAGGTATATGTCCTTAGTCTATACCGGAAGTTGGGACCGGTTGTAAAGTACAGTGAAGAATAGAAGAAGTGAAACATATTTGACATACAAAACAAACTTAACTGTTTGAGCTGTGATTTCGGGGGTATTAATTGTTCTTAGTTTAAATGCCAGTTTAACGTTTCAGTTAATGATTGAAATGGCATCTAGTGAGTGCTACGCTCGTGTAGAAACTCTTAAAATGTATCTCGTTATCAAAACCGCGAAAACTAGTTACATTTTAAGTTGACAGCTTAGACTCGTGTATTTATCCGATTTAAAGGCGAGTAGAAGTAATCGATAGCAGCAACAGCATTTGAATTGTCCAGATTAATGAGATAAATGTTATTCAAAGGCTTTATTTACAAACAACAAAAGGGTTAGAGAAGGATTTTTAAAGGAAATTTAAACACTAAATTATTTAAAATGCTTGATACTTCAGAACTGTCTGTTTTGGAAGTGTGAAAATCACTGTTATGAGCAAAGCTTTAATCGTTAATCAGGGTTTTCATGATGAACTGATTGCTAATGCAAACCACCGGTTAATATAATACCCTTGTGAATCGGTTACTTCATGCACAGTCTTAATGTCTGATAAAAGATGGTTACCCGTCTGGCTGAATTAGTTAGATCTCAACCTGGATCTGTTACTTCAAATCTTAACTTAATGTAAACCCTGGTTAATGCTATACATTTCTAAACTGTTGACACTTTGAAAACTTTCTTATAATCATTTAGGATGCTTGACTCAATTACCTATCACTTGCAAGTTCTAATCTATGTATATTTCTATCAATTTACATTGTAAAGTGTTATTTGTTATCACAGGTCCTTTAAAAGGACAATCATGGCAGAGGGTTTAGCACCACTTGCAGCAGCAGATAGGCAGTTTCTGCCTTACACAGGGCCTGTTCCAGGTGTAAAGTACCCTGTAATGGTGAAGTATTGTGGAGGTAATAATACAATCCTATTATGCTGAGTCTCAATGTTCATACTTGGGTTAAACCCATTCCTCAAAGAGAATTTCTGATTAGTGCAAGTTGAAAAACAAAACAAAATACAAGCGACGAAAAATAAAAGACTGACTGAAAAAAATATCATTTCCTTCATATATTGGGCAGAAACAATTCTGAATGAAAGAGAATTTGCTCATTATTAGCAATTGTATCCCTTTTACATGTTAAGTGGTTTCTGAAAGGTTTTTGAGTCGAACTGAGGTGTTATAAAATGTGGGTTAAAAGCTTATTTTTTCAGTCATATGGCGTTGGCAATTTATTGCACTCCTCAGTGATGTGATTAGTCCCCAATCTTTGGGATTGAACCTTGGATGATTGGTTTCCTTCAGAAAAAAGATCAATTAAAAAATTAACTAATCTATGGTTCCTGGGTTTTTTTAACATGTGTCATCAAAAAAAATCGTTTTGATATATGACATATGAGTTCTTCTTGACACTTGCCTAAGAAGGAGAGAAGAGTCTTTTTTATTATTTGTTTTTTACCAAATCTACATAAATGAATGGAATAAATGAGATAGATATATATTTATATATTTTTTTATTTTTTTCAGAATGTAGCATGCCAATTGAGGTGAGTTAAATTGATTTCATACTTTCCTAATGGTCATTAACTCGAGTTTCCCTGTATGGGAATATGAAAAGCAGTAAACATATTTTACAAATAATTAACGGGTAAATTGACATTTTTCTTTCTCAACACACTCATGTTACACCTGCTCACTTGTTTCTAACACATATATTGAAGTGTTGTTGTTCAATATTTCATGCTCTTCACAGATGTATGGTGGAATATATTTCATTTTATCATCAAGCTCATAGCATTTAATTACTCAGGTAGGGGCCTCCGTGGCCTAGTGGTTAGAGTACAGAACTTGAAATCACAAGGCCCCTCTCCGCATGGGTTCAAATCCTGAGAGGGATATGGATTTTCATGAGAGGCAGTCTCCCGACTGACTTCCGGAATGCCGATGGTTCTACCCGCCTTGACCAGCCCTTATGGGCAGTTGAGCGTGGGGTCTTCCTCCATCATTAAGAGTCGGGCATCGCTGCATAACTGAAATAATGTTGATGTGATGTAAAACCCATAAAAAAAAAAAAAATTATCACTCAGGTATTGTGAAAGGCCCAAATTGAAATTTTATAGAAAAGAAAGGAACTTTTTCTAGACTGGGTTGAACCCAATGTTCAAAAGGGATCAATTGCTTGTCAAAAGCAATTTTACATTTTGTCACTGGTATCGTAGCCATCTTAATCTCCATTGAGACTTTTGATTTCACTTTTTGATTTAAAAGCTGCAGATGACAACATCTACAAAATGGGCATGATATTTCATTGTGTACTTGAGAAGACACCATAGTGGCAACAGTGCAAGACATTAGTGATCTTTTACAATTGGTTTTTGGCAAAATTTGGTCGTCTGCTATAATATTCTATCCATATTGAACACTTTAAACATAGTCTACAACACTGAATTTTGCCCACAAAGTGCTCAAGGTGAGCTTTTGTGATCGCCCAATGTCCGTCGTGCGCCGTCATTAATTTCTTTAAACATCTTCTCCTCCTAAACCATTGAGCCAATCTTAACTTCACAGGAATGTTCGTTGTGTGATGCTCTACCAAAGTTGTTCAAAGAAATTGATTCCATGCAGAACTTTGGTTGCTGTGGCATGAAAAAGGGGGAATTTCTGCAATTCTTAAAAAATCTTCTTGTCTGAAACCACTGGTCAGAATTCAAAATAATTTCACAGGTCTGGAGTGTTCTTTGGGGGCCTCTTTTTGAAAGTTGTTTAAAGAATTTTGGTAACTCGAAAAACATGGCCACCAGGCTGCGTTGAACTTTGAACGCGTTTTTGTTTTTCACTATATACATGAATGCTAAAATTTGTAACTGTACAAACATCTTTTTTTTCCAAACCTCTGGGCCAATTTCAATGAGATAGCATGTGAAGCATCCATAGTTGGAGGTGAGAAGGATTTGTCATAAAAAAATTAGTCAGGTGACCAAAATGGCTGCCATGCCCATATTTGGTAAATACCTTAAAATAATCTTCTTGTCACAAACCACCGGTCAGATTTCAAAATTATTTCACAGGAATGCACTTTGGGGGCCCTTCTATGAAGCTTGTTAAATTTTTTAGATATCTTGAAAAACATGGCCGCCAGGGTGCGTTGAACTTTGAATGTGTTTTTGTTTTCACTATATACATGTATGCTAAAATTTATAACTTTACAAACATCTTTTTTTTCTTAACCTCTGGGCCAATTTCAATGAAATATCATGTGAAGCATCCCCAGTTGGAGGTGAGAAGGATTTGTCAAAAAAAATTAGGTGACCAAAATGGCTGCCATGCCCATATTTGGTAAAAACCTTAAAAAATCTTCTTGTCACAAACCACCGGTCAGATTTGAAAATAAAACATGGCCGCCAGGGTGCATTGAACTTTGAACGCGTTTTTGTTTTCACTATATACATGTATGGTAAAATTCATTCCCTAACAACCATCTCATTTTCCTTAATCTTAGGGCCAATTAAAATGAGATATCATATGAAGCATATTTAGTTGGAGGGAATAATTTGTCAAAGAAAATCAGATGTTTGACCAGAATGGTTGCCATGCCCATATTTGGTAAAAACAATGAAAAAATCTTCTTGTCAAAAAACCACTGGTCAGATTTCAAAATGATTTCACAGGAATGTGTTTTTGGGGCCCTTCTATAAAGCTTGTTAAAAGAAATTAGATATCTCGAAAAACATGGCCGCCAGGGTGCGTTGAACTTTGAATGTGGGTTTTTTTTCACTATATACATGTTTGGTAAAATTTATAATTAAATTAATAAACATTTCATAAAAACATGAATTTTTTTATCTCAAAAAACATGGCCACCATGGTGTGTTGAAATTTGAACCTGTTTGCATTTCCATTTTATACTTGTATGGTAGAATTTTAACAAAATACATCAATATCAATTTGGATTTCCAAATATAACAAAATGATTACCACAAAATGGCAACAATAGATCATACTGGACAAAAGTGCGACTGATCTTTGTACATACAATCTGTAAAAGTAAAATATTCAGTTTCCGCATTGTAAGATTTATGTACCATTTTAATGTCCCACATCAAGCATACAGTGTCCAACTTGTAAAATGGGAATAAAAAAAAGGTCAATGCATAGAAGCACAAGAAACTCTGTGTAAAAGTTAAAAGCAATGTTTCTATCTATTCTTCAAATAGGTTGTAATCTCAGGTGAGCGGTTCTAGGGCCATGATGGCCCTCTTGTTAAGATTAATATACCATGTTTATTATGTTTTCAGTATTGTGAATTCTATCCAAATTATGAGAAGTGTAAACGTTGGCTCGAGAGTAATCTACCAGATGATTTTGAAAAGATGGTTTCTTTGAAAGGTATGTCAACTACTAATTAAATGTCACAAGACCTCTCTATTCAGCAAGTTCAATTGGCATGTGTACTTTAAGCTGGGAGCATAAGTTACAAAGGCTGTGGAAGTTTAGACTAGTTCTCTGTTTTTCTTTTTTTTCTTTTTTAATAATTAATGTTTTTTACACTCTGTTTTATGTTTTATAAACAAGAAAATGCATCAGTTACCAAATAAAGAAAATAACATTGGAAGTAGTTTGCATTATCCATTGCCTAATGGTTAAGGGGGTGGTATTAATACTTGGGCGTTGCGGGTCAAGCCCCACCAGTACCTCTGGTTTTGTGGTAGTGTCCTTTGGTAAGTCACTACAGAGTCCAAGCCTAGTATCAATGAATCCAGGAAAGCAGTAGGGGCCTCCATGGCCTAGTGGTTAGGTACAGAACTTGAAATCACATGGCCCCGTGGGTTCAAATCCTGAGAGGGATATGCATTTTCATGAGAGGCAGTCTCCCAAATGACTTACGGAATGCTGATGGTTCTACCTGCCTTGACCAGCCTTTATGGGCAGTTGAGTATGGGGTCTTCCTCCATCATAAATAGTCTGGCATCGCTACATAACTGAAATAATGTTGATGTGATGTAAAACCCATGTAAAGAAGAAGAAAAAAAAGGAAAGCAGTAACATAACTGAAATATTGTTGATACAGTGTAATACCCCATCCAAACACAGCAAACAAACAAAAGATCTTAATCTAATCGTGTATTATAATACCACCAGGAGAGGAAGGAGATGGTGACGCTGGGGACGAGGAAGGAAAGAAGAAACGACAGACAAGGGGAGGTAAAGGGGCGGTAAAAGCCAAGAAAAAGACGGAGCCCGTGGGTATCAAACTTGGGACGTCAAAGCGCGGCAAAAAGAAGATTGTTACAGTGGTGATAGGTCTAGCATCCTATGGTGAGTGTAGAAGTCCTAGAACAGCCTTCTTGCTTACATTGATATGGAGGGTTCAATTCAAGGCTATATGGTAAATGCTTCAGATTTGTGAAAGACTTGCTATAGTCTTGCAATGAGCCCTTGATATGAATTGTTTGATCTAAGGTTCTCTAGAGTATTTGAAATGTTTCAACCGATCACAAATGGCTAAGGTTCAGACTATTTCTGATGTATTAGTGTCCTGCATGGCCAAGTGGTTAAGGGAAATGATCTACAACACTTGGGTTCCAGGTTCAATTTTCACCAGGTGCGCTTGGACTTTCTGAGGTGTATCATTTGTTCTTGGGCTAGATACTGCAAAGCCCTAGCCTAGTACTAGTGAAATTCAGGAAAGCTATACATGTACAGTCGAGCCTCGATAGTCTGAACGTCGTTAATCTGTATTATTCGCCGAACAGAATTTGTAGGTAACGGTTCTTACCTTCATTAATTCCACTGTTTAATCCGGAAAATCCGCGTTCCGGCTCCGGACAATAAAAGTTGGGAACAAAGCCTTTCTTCTAATAGTATATGCGCACGACTAATCCGGAAACCAGTATAATGAATTTTTTTGCAGTAACCTACTTAAATGACGATAGTACGGTTATCAGACATTCACACCTTTGGCAAATTGCACATATGCTTGATCATAAAATGTCACCAAGTGTAGTGTAATGAAAGGTATTGATTTTTTGTAAATCTGTCATTTAGTCAGTTAACTGGTCTAACCTAATTGTAATTATAGTCGCGTGCAAAAAGTCGAGTTTGTAAAAGGTGTTAAATCGCTACATTGACAGCAATCAGAAGACAATGTCTGGCAATCATTTTCAACTATTACGTTTTTTTACTTCATAGTAATTATTATGAAAAATGGTATATAGGTAAACATTTCACTGGGAACTCGCCGATTGTTTATTCCGGATTATTCGTTAATACGAACATTACTCCTGAGAACGAAAGTGTTCGGATAAACTTCAATTAGAATATTGCTGACATTGCTTTGAACCTTATGATAAGAAAAATTCATGGAGTATTTCTAAGAAAGATAAGAACAGGCTTCTTACCAACACTGATATAAAGGATAGATGTTAAGCCAAAAATTTGATATAGCATCTTAAAGGATTAACAGATCCCTTTTGTATCAGGCTAGAACTAGTTCTAGTATATTCCTAAGGAAGTGAACATCACACTTCTGCGATAATTGATGTAAGCAGACATTTGATTGAAGATTCTTATTGGTTTTATCCAATTCTCGATAGCTGCCTTTCATTTCACAAAGGAGTGTATATTCTAATTGATGAAATTCTTTTTTCTAGGTTTTACTGGACAATTTCACAAGGAAGCACAAGATTTGTTTAAAGGATTTTGAGACTTAGTCCTTAATTAATATATAAACTAAATAAGGTTGTTCACTTGATTAGAAAATGACTATAATGATAGAGTATAATTGCCAATTGCATTATTGGGATTTAGAACTAGTGTTTTAATAGTTTTGAAATAATAAACAAAATAAATGAAGCACTTTAATTGCTGCTGAATGCCTAGATTTGAAGGTGGGGGGGGGGGGAGCTTTGTGGCCTAGTGATTAAAGTGTTGATTTTGTTTTGAGATTAAATGGATCCTCTCTGCAATGGATCAAATCCCAGTTACAGCTTTTGGACTTTCATGAGGGGTAGTTTCCTGGTTGATTTATGAAATGTCGATGGTTCAAGATTTTGGTTTTCCTCTATCATTATGAGCAGCAAAGTTCAACATAAATGAAGAGATCATAATGTTGTTGTGATATTAAGCCACAATTTCCATATTTGGAAATAAGTGAAGGATTAGGGTTCATCTCCCCTATGGCTATTCAATGATTATCCTTTATCAATGGTTCTCTTTGACTATTTCAGATATTGATTTGAAAGAAGCTAGCAAGTTTTTCTCCAACAAGTTCTCTTGTGGATCCTCAATACAAGCGGAAGACGAAATTGTTATACAAGGAGACGTTAAAGATGATCTTTTCGATATACTGCCAGAAAAGTGGAAAATTGTAAGTCCAATAGTACAAGATATTTTTTTTTTAGTTCTGCCCATTTACACTTTAGATAGGGGATATTCATTCCATTGTACATCTGTGAAGAGTGTTGAACAATGTACCAGTGTACTTCTAATTATGTCTTGTGTTCATTATAAGATTATAGCAACTGTTTCACAAGTGTGATTGACTTGCTACACTATAGCCTTGCATTGAACCCTTGAAATGGACTTGTGATGTAGGGTTTAGAAAATGAAGTAAAGAGGGCAAGGGAAATACTAATCTCAACCTATTTGTACACAGTATACTACACACCTTTTGGAGATCATCAAAGAAAGGGGGGGCCTCCATGGCCTTGTGGTTAGAGTATATAGAACTTGGAACCATGGCCCCTCTCAGTGTGGGTTCAAATCATGGTGACAGTGTTTGAATTTTCATGAGAAGCAGTCTGGGGTGGTCCTCCATCATGTAGTTAGGCAACACAGCATAACCGAAATAATAATGATGCAATGTAAAACCTCATATAAATAGATATGAAAAGAAAAGTCAATTTCCTTTATGTGAACCTCTGCTAAATGTGATGGTTGATAAGAAGTTAATGATATATAACTTATCTTTATGATTTTTTTCAGATTAACGAAGATGACATAGACGACATTGGGGAAATCAAGAAATGAATTGATCCAGATTTTGGACTTTGTGTTGTTGCCTGAGTAACTGTGAAATCTCTAATAAAGATGTAGATAAAGTATGTTGGTTCCGGTGTTTTGTCATCATTAACTTCATTATGCTAATAACATTAACAGAGGCCAACACTAACTTCTATACCAAAGCGATCTACAGGACAAGTAACTTGTACAATCTATGGGTCCTAAAGATGTCATGTTGTCAAGTCTTTAATATTATAAGATTAAGATAATGAGTTTCCTCATGGGAGATAAGCAAATAAGTAACAATAGCCTTCCTTCCAAAATATATTGACAAACTTCTTTGGAAAGGTTAGATTTCATATGAACTTTCCTCAGTTTCTCATGGTCACAAAGCCCACCCAGTGCCCACCACCACCCAGGCTATGAAGTTAGTGGTCCTACAGGCAAAACAGGTGGTGAAGAACCTAACGCCCCTCTCCGCGTGGGTTCAAATCCTGAGAGGGATATGGATTTTCATGAGAGGCAGTCTCCCGACTGACTTACGGAATGCCGTTGGTTCTACCCGCCTTGACCAGCCCTTATGGGCAGTTGAGTATGGGGTCTTCCTCCATCATTAAGAGTCGGGCATCGCTACATAACTGAAATAATGTTGATGTGATGTAAAACCCATATACAAAAAAAAAAAAAAAGAACCTAACGCCTTGAATGAATATCTATCCCTGATTCATTAATCCTTTACCAAATGCAAGATTTTCGACTGTCCCAAATTGAAAGCATTAGCAGACGATATTTGAAAAAGCAATGAAATTGAAAAATAATCATCTGATAGTGCAGAAAACATTGTGGGAAAAGGAGAAATTGCTCGTAAGGAATAACTTCTCCTTTTCCAACTTTGTTTTCCAGAGTCGTCTGCAACAAACTAGTTAAATGTCGTTATTGTTTGGTAATGGGTTAAGCAAAGATAGCGTTGGCTCACCTCCATGGTACACTGGGTAGTGGATATGACAAGATGACTTTAAATATGGTGAGACAGCATTTTGATTCTCCTGACAGAAATTAAAAATAATCTTAGAGGCCAGAAATATTGATGGAAAAGGAGAAATTGCTGTTGACGAGCAGTTTCTCCTTTTCAAACATGAATGGGTAAATGGAGGCACATGAATGGGTTAATGGAGGCACATGAATGGGTTAATGGAGGCACATGAATGGGTAAATGGAGGCACATAAATGGGTTAATGAAGGCAAAGGAATTGGTCAATCGAGGTAAAGGAATGGGTCAATGGAGGCACACAAATGGGTTAATGTAGGCACACAAATGGGTTTATTGAGGCACATGAATGTGTTAATGGAGGCACGTAAATTGGTTAATTGAGGCACATAAATGGGTCAATAGAGGCACATGAATGGGTCAATGGAGGCAAAGGAATTGGTTAATAGATGCAAATGAATGGGTTAATGGAGGCACATAAATGAGTTAACAAAGGCAAAGGAAGGGGTTAATGGAGGCAAAGAAATGGGTAAAGGGAGTCATGTGCATGGGTTAAGACACATTGATGGGTTAATGGAGGTAAAGGAAGGGGTTAACAGAGGAACATGAATGGGTTAATTAAGACATATGAATGGGTGAACAGAGGCAAAAGAATGAGTTAAAGGAGGCACATAAATGGGTGTATTGAGGCATATGAATAAGTTAATGGAGGCAAAGGAATGGGTAAATTAACTAAGGGAACAGAATAGGTCAAAGGAGGCACATGAAGGGGTTAATTGAGGGAAACAGAGACAAAGGAATGGGATGATGGAGGCAAAGGAATGGGATAACAGAGGAGAGGCACATGAATTGGTTAATGGAGACACATGGATGGGTTAATTGAGACACATGAATGGGTTAACAGAGGCACATGGATGGGTTAATTGAGGCACATTATTGAGTTACTGGAGCCACATGATTTGGTTAATAGAGGCAAAAGAATGGGTTAATGGAGGCACATGAATGGGTCAATGGAGTCAAAAGAATTGGTTAATGGAGGCAGATGAATGGATAACCGGAGGTAAAGGAATGGCTAAAGGGAGGCACATGAATGGGTTAACGGAGGCAAAGGAATTGGTAAACAGAGGCACATGAATGGATAAATGATGGCAAAGAAATGGGTTGATGGAGGAACATGAATGGGTTAATGGGGGCACATAAATTGGTTAATGGAGGCTTATGAATAGGTCAATGGTGGCAAAGGAATTGGTAAACAGATGCACATGAATGGGTTAATGGAGGCACATGAATGGAACAATGGAGGCAAACGAATTGATAAACAGAGGCACATCAACGGGTAAATGGAGGCACATGAATGGGTTAATGGAGGCACATGAATGGGACAATGGAGGCAAAGGAATAGGTAAACAGATGCACATGAATGGGTTAATTGAGGCGATATGAATGGGTCAATGGAGACAAAGGAATTGGTAAACAGATGCACATGAATAATTTAATGGAGACACATGAATGGGACAATGCAGGCAAAGGAATTGGTAAACAGATGCACATGAATGGGTAATTGGATGCACATGAATGGGACAATGGAGGCAAAGAAATTGGTAAACAGAGGCACATAAATGGGTAATTGGAGGCTCATGAATGGGACAATGGAGGCACATGAATGGGACAATGGAGGCAAAGGAATTGGTAAACAGAGGCACATAAATGGGTAAATAGAGGCACATGAATGGGTAAATGGAGGCACATGAATGGGTTTATGGAGGCACATGAATGGGTCAATGGAGGCAAAGGAATTGGTTGATGGAGGAACATGAATGGGTTAATTGAGGCATAAGATTGAGTTGATGGAGGCAAAGGAATGGGTTAATGGAGGCACATGAATGGGTTTATGGAGGCACATGAATGGGTAAATGGAGTCATAAGAATGGGTTTATGGAGGCACATGAATGGGTAAATGGAGGCCCATGAATGGGTTTATGGAGGCACATGAATGGGTAAATGGAGGCCCATGAATGGGTAAATGGAGGCACATGAATGGGTTAATGGAGGCACATAAATGGGTAAATGGAGGCACATGAATGGGTAAATGGAGGCACATAAATGGGTCAATGGAGGCAAAGGAATTGGTTGATGGAGGAACATGAATGGGTTAATTGATGCATAAGATTGAGTTGATGGAGGCAAAGGAATGGGTTAATGGAGGCACACAAATTGGTTAACGGAGGCAAATGAATGTTTAATGGATGCATAAGAATGGGCCAATGGAGGAACATGAATGTATCAATGGAGGCACATAAATGGGTTAATGGAGGCAAAGGAATTGGTAAATGGAGGAAAAAGAATGAGTTTACAGAGGCACATAAATGGGTTAATGGAGGCAAAGGAATGGGTTAATGGAGACACATGGATGGGTTAATTGAGACACATGAATGGGTTAACAGAGGCACATGGATGGGTTAATTGAGGCACATTATTGAGTTACTGGAGCCACATGATTTGGTTAATAGAGGCAAAAGAATGGGTTAATGGAGGCACATGAATGGGTCAATGGAGTCAAAAGAATTGGTTAAGGGAGGCACATGAATGGGTTAATGGAGGCAGATGAATGGATAACTGGAGGTAAAGGAATGGCTAAAGGGAGGCACATGAATGGGTTAACGGAGGCAAAGGAATTAGTAAACAGAGGCACATGAATGGATAAATGGAGGCAAAGAAATGGGTTGATGGAGGAACATGAATGGGTTAATGGGGGCACATAAATTGGTTAATGGAGGCTTATGAATAGGTCAATGGTGGCAAAGGAATTGGTAAACAGATGCACATGAATGGGTTAATGGAGGCACATGAATGGAACAATGGATGCAAATGAATTGATAAACAGAGGCACATCAATGGGTAAATGGAGGCACATGAATGGGTTAATGGAGGCACATGAATGGGTTAATGGAGGCACATGAATGGGACAATGGAGGCAAAGGAATAGGTAAACAGATGCACATGAATGGGTTAATGGAGGCGAATGAATGGGTCAATGGAGACAAAGGAATTGGTAAACAGATGCACATGAATAATTTAATGGAGACACATGAATGGGACAATGCAGGCAAAGGAATTGGTAAACAGATGCACATGAATGGGTAATTGGATGCGCATGAATGGGACAATGGAGGCAAAGAAATTGATAAACAGAGGCACATAAATGGGTAATTGGAGGCTCATGAATGGGACAATGGAGGCACATGAATGGGACAATGGAGGCAAAGAAATTGGTAAACAGAGGCACATAAATGGGTAATTGGAGGCTCATGAATGGGACAATGGAGGCACATGAATGGGACAATGGAGGCAAAGGAATTGGTAAACAGAGGCACATAAATGGGTAAATAGAGGCACATGAATGGGTAAATGGAGGCACATGAATGGGTTTATGGAGGCACATGAATGGGTCAATGGAGGCAAAGGAATTGGTTGATGGAGGAACATGAATGGGTTAATTGAGGCATAAGATTGAGTTGATGGAGGCAAAGGAATGGGTTAATGGAGGCACATGAATGGGTTTATGGAGGCACATGAATGGGTAAATGGAGGCATACGAATGGGTTTATGGAGGCACATGAATGGGTAAATGGAGGCCCATGAATGGGTTTATGGAGGCACATGAATGGGTAAATGGAGGCCCATGAATGGGTAAATGGAGGCACATGAATGGGTTAATGGAGGCACATAAATGGGTAAATGGAGGCACATGAATGGGTAAATGGAGGCACATAAATGGGTCAATGGAGGCAAAGGAATTGGTTGATGGAGGAACATGAATGGGTTAATTGATGCATAAGATTGAGTTGATGGAGGCAAAGGAATGGGTTAATGGAGGCACACAAATGGGTTAACGGAGGCAAATGAATGTTTAATGGAGGCATAAGAATGGGCTAATGGAGGAACATGAATGGATCAATGGAGGCACATAAATGGGTTAACGGAGGCAAATGAATGTTTAATGGAGGCATAAGAATGGGCCAATGGAGGAACATGAATGGATCAATGGAGGCACATAAATGGGTTAATGGAGGCAAAGGAATTGGTAAATGGAGGAAAAAGAATGAGTTTACAGAGGCACATAAATGGGTTAATGGAGGCAAAGGAATGGGTTTATGGAGTCAAAGGAATGGGTTAACGGAGGAATAAGAATGGCTACTGAGGCATAAGAACGAGTTAACAAATGTAAAAGAATGGGTTTATGGAGGCACGTGAATAGGTTATCTGGCACACAGGTAATGGCAACAAAGAAAATGGCAACACAGAAATTTGTTAGGAGAGGCACATAAATTGGTTAACGGAGCCACAGGAATGGGTAAAAGGGGGCAAAGGAATGGGTTAGCAGAGCTTTGGTGAATGGAGGCATACACAAGGGTAGTCCACATGTGCTTGAAACAATCTTCGATAATATCCCAATATATGCTCTATATACTATATAGCATAGAGAGCATATATTATCGAAGATTGTTTCAAGCACCTGTGGGGTAGTCAAAATAATTCGACTTAAAGATTGACTTTATATTGCCCTAATTTTATTGTCATGCTTTGCTGAAGCAAATTGGATATAACTTGGCAATGTGAACTTTGTGTGTGTTCATTTCTGATTTTTGGTGTATAGAGTTAGTGCATTATTTTTAGCTGTTTGGAGCTAATACCTAATTGTAAATGTTTTTCTGTATTTGTTGAGTCATACATGAATCGGTGCGGCTGTTATTTTCTGTACCCTGGGGTCCTGGCCCGTGTGCATCACCAAACTGCCTAGATAAGTGGGCCGGGACAAGCTACTATTTTTAGTCCCAGCGAGCTTCTATCTGGAGCTTTCTCGAAACATCCAACAGTACTATATCGGCGTTTTATACTATGCCTAAGCAAAACAACATTTCAGTAAAGTACAGTAGAAGTGTCGGCATTTGTGGAAATAAACAAAAGCGATTAATTTGACAATATTCACTCCTCTACATAATTGATGTTTATTGCACGTGCGTGTTATTTCATAGAGAATAGGTATGTTTGGAAATGTCTTTTATCTAATTTATACATGTTAGTTTTGTGTAACAAGTTATTTGCTAAATATTGTGATGCTAGAATATCGTGCACATCAAATTAGGCTCTAGTCAGTCTAGATTCTTGTCTAGACTGAAGTCTGTTTGATTTATTACGAGCTTTAGATTGACTTGGTATACATGGTATATCATTAATTATGCATCGTTTCAAAACTGTCCTTATGATATATGGATATGTAAATTTAGTGTGAACTGTTTCATTAATTACTTTAAAATGTTTACATTTTGGCACACGTTTTCATACTAGGCCGAAATACACTGATCTGGTATTCAGTTAATTCATTGCTTTTCTGAAATACTGTTAACTTGCATCTTACCCTACATAAAATCATTTTTATATGACTGTTTTAAAATAAAAGCGATGAATATTGGTTTGAAAATCAAACTTTACATATGGAATTAAATTAAAACCCATTTTGACTAGTCAAACTAATTTGACGTGATCGGAAAATATTGAGAAATTTTTGTATCGGGCAAACTTTCAAATCATTCATTGAATAGTGGCCACTTGCAACAAATATTTTGTTGCACCATTTGACGACCCATATTTCCATTGTTATTAGAAATTATCAAATAATTTTACTCACAGTTGTGAATTAATCCTTTTTCAATCAAGCAATGCACTTGACATGTCTGTATTCCGCTTATTATCTTTGTAAGAACGGTTTAATTAATGCTAGTTGTCAATTTTTTGCTTCCGATAATTCTTTTCTGCACATGCACACTGGAATGGGAAAAACCTATTCAGCGTGTTTTTTTTCATTGTTTACCGGTAATAGATGCCATTGTTTGGTGGTATATAAGTTTATATTTATAAAACATATCTTGTCATTTTAATTGACTCTGAATGGCCATTTTTGCTTTAAATCTGAAAAATAGAAGGAAAAAAGTCAGACATTATTTGGATCGTTGAAATTTCGATGTTAGATTGCCCCATCAGAAAATATAAAGCAATCTTCACATCATATTATTTTGACTTCATTTTGACTAGCAGAGAAGAGGTGATAGCTATGTCTTAATCTAAATAAAGTTGAATTTATAATAATTTTGTTAACAATCTTCACTGCAAACTATTTGTGTTCTGTTAATAACCATCGTCAGTCATAAGAAATCATCGTCTTTTGAAGCCCATGTAATTCCATGTATACTACACTGTTTTTGTTTTGTTTACATTTTGCAGATAGTAACAAACAGAAAGTGTGACCTGAACTGGAACGGGAAGGAGGATCATGATGGCTATGACCCCTGTGAATGGTATCCGCCCTACACCTACTTACGCGATGCCACCAGAGTATACAAACAACAACTACCTCACAGGCTCACCCGGGATGTTTAACAACAATGCACAAAACCTTCAAGGAACACCAGGTGCTTTAGGCAGTGACTTCCAAATGCTTCAAGGAGCATATAGTAACAGACAAGCTTCAGAGGGGCCTACTCCTGGTGCGTTTAACAGCGATTTACAAACACCAAATGGGGCATTTCATAACACGCAGATGTCTCAAGGACCTTTTCTTGGTGCAATAAATAACAATCAAGAGATTAGTCAGGGCCCCTCTCACAACTTTAACTCAACTCAGTCTAGTTTATGTGCTGGTAACACTTTGTGTTCAGATGGAAGTGCTTTTAGTGGTATTACAGAAGCTCCTATGGGAAATTGTGATGCTGAAGTGTCAGGGCAGTATGGCGGAAGTGATACATTAACGCAAGGTGCTGCAAACTTTGTACCCTTAACTAACATTGCAGGAACAGGACAAAGTGCTAATTTCACAGGTTCACAAGTGCCAAACAGCCTGACAATAGGTGGGGGTAACTTCACGTTTACTTCGCCCACCCAGTCCATATATTATTCGCCAGCAATCACATCTTACACAGGTACTAGGTACATGCAGCCAAGGACTATGCCCCAGGCCTTTGCCCCTACGTCATGTTTACAATGGCAGCATTCTATTCCACAGAGAATACCCTGGTCAGCTTGTGGACCTTCAGCGAGAGAGCAGGATATTTTAAAATTCACAGGTATGCTTTTTCTCCTCCAGCTTTCTCTGGGTTAACCATCACATCTCAAGGATCGTGTGATGTATGAGTTAATTGTTACAGATCTTATAATGGTGATTTGTAGTATATCAGAAAGTTTTTCCCGATATATGCAATTCTGTGAGAAATACTTGCTATTTGAAAATCAAGGTCAGTATAGGGACTAATGGTTTTGATCCAAGCTATGCTGTGATAAAAAAAGATAATTGTTGAAAATGAAATAATAAATGATAAATCAATTATCCTATCACCATTTCAGGAGATGATTGTTCAGCTTCTGCTGTCACTTTCACCAATGAGTACATGCCGGTGTGCTCTATTTCACAAAAGTAAGTGAATTGTTTTCCTCTCTTTAAGTTCCTATAACTCTCTCATTTTGGTTTTTGTGAGTGGTCCAAATTGAAAGATAAAACCAGAGTGTTCACTTGACCCCTTGATTTATGCTAATTTTGGGGACCTTTGACCCCTTATAATTATATATTGAATTGTTAATGATCTTTCGAGGTCATATCCAGCAATTTGGGGTCATTTACTATATTAGTTGGGGGTCAAGGAAAACCCTGTAAAGCAAAGAGCAATTATAACACATAAGAATACAGTGAAGCCTCGTTTATCCGGACCCCGATAATCCGGATGTCTCGCAATCCGAACGAAATGGTAAGGGAACGGAATTTTTTGACCAGTATTTTGCAGACGACTTTTGAAAACATTGTGACGAGCAATTTCTCCTTTTCCCACAATGATTTCTGCCATATCAGAAGATTATTTTTGAATTTCATCACGTTTTAAAAAGTCGTCTGCAAACTCTTTCAATTTGGGACGGTCAACAATTTGCCGTTTGCTAAAGTATTATAAGTATACATGTGCATACATACTGTTAATGTCTTAATGTGTATAAGAACATGCTCTGCTTCACCATTCCGGATAATTCATTAATCTGGACATTTTGTTGGGAATGGACGAGACATCACTGTATAACTATCTGCGGGTGACATTGTTGAGATTCCATAAGGGTCATGTAAAGAGGTGCAATGACCTTTGGGATATCACTTATAATCTGTTGAAAACATAGTGGAACTTTAGTCCAACTAACCCAACTTTTAAGTTTATGTAAACTTATGTTTATAGTTTATTTTAGAGTCATTAAGGTCCCATATCGGTCCTATTCGTCAGGGCCGTTTCTACATTTTTCAGTTCTGAAACGGCTTTCCTGGATATACCAGTACTAGGCTAGGGCTCTGAAGTGCCTTGCCAAAGGCCACTCCCACGAAATTAAATGGCCTCAGAGGGGCTCGAACCTGGGACCCCCATGTTCTGGGTCCACCACCGTAACCACTGAGACACGCAATTTGTTTTTCCCTCATCATGAAACATTTAGACTTACAGGAAAGCTGATAATGGTTTGGAAAGAATATTGATGGGGAAATACCAGAGTAGCATTTTACTTAGTTACTTATGGTACAATATTTGCGTATTAAAGTCAAATTTATATGGATATGTTCTTGAACATAAGTACATGTACAATATTGGATTGTGTCTGTGACTCTGCAATATTGCTTTTCTCAATATTGAAATTAGGGAAAATGTTGTTGTGAACGTAGACACCTTTTTAGCACTAGATATCTGGTAAAACACAATCCTGGGTACCGTTTTACTAAACAGTTTACACTTTAGATTTGCGCAAGACTAAAACAACAGTTACTCTTACTTCAGTATTGGGCGAAGCAATATTGCAACGTAACACATCATTGGAATCGTCTCTCCGAGACGCTTCCAATGACATGTCACATTGCAATATTGTGTTTTCGTTTAAGATACTATACCTGTTTATCAGTTTTAATTTGCGCAAATATTTTCCGTAAATCGTTTAGTAAAACACAACCCTGGAGAATAGACTGGTGCACTGATCATTGTGATATTACAGTAATATTGATCAAAACAGTGTGAAACTTCATATCCAGCCCAACCTTATGGCTCTGTAGTTTTTCTGTGGTCAGTACTATGTACTATATGATCCTGTGTATATTATATTACATACATGTAGTACTGACCACAGGATAGTACTGACCACAGGATAGTACTGACCACAGGATAACTACAGAACCCTATGAACCCAACCACCTTGGTTACCAAACAATAACGACATTTGACCAGTTTGTTGCAAACAACTCTGGAAAACATGGTACAAAAAGGAGAAATTAGTCTTAATGGTAATTTCTCCTTTTCCCCATACTGTTTTCTGCCTTATCAGAAGATTATTTTTCAATTTCATCATATTTTGAAATGTCGTCTGCAAGCTCTTTCAATTTGGGGCAGTCTAAAATTCGGGGTTTGGTAAAGGGTTAAAAAGTTGATATTGTTATCATCTACTTCAGGTACAGTCCTATACCGTCCTGTAGTCACCCACCCAGACGATTAAAAAGATCAGCACCAGAGTCTCTAAGGTAATTGTTATATTTTGTTATTCTTTTCTTTAAACCTTTACCAAACAAAAGCGACATTTGACCATTTTTTTGCAGATGACTTTATAAAACATTGTGGGAAAAGGAGAAATTGCTCTTTACAAGCATTTATCCTTTATCCATAATATTTTCTGCCCTATCAGAAGATTTCTTTTCAATATCATTTTTGAAATGTTGTCTGCAAACTGCTTCAATTTAGGACACTCGAGAATTTGGCGTTTTGTAAAGGGTTAAAGGTGATTGTTCACTGATGAGAAATGGAAAGATGAAAAAGTGCCTTAAAACAACGATTTTTGAACTGTCGTTTTCTATGGAATGAAAAATCACTACTGATTAGTAATTTGGTTTGAAGAGGGATTTTATATCCTCATAATTGCACTTTAAACAATTTCAATTTTTGTATCACTTTTGTACCATGATTTAATCTAAAAAAAGACATCTTGTGTTCATTTTTTCTCAGCAGTTTGTGGGACTATTTTTCTGTTAGAATTCTTACACTTTTTTTTAACTGCAGATTTCTGACTAGTCAATCAAGTTTTAAAAGATCATACATGAGATGACATAAAGATTATGTATACAAAACAGAACCCAAAATGAATTAAAGGAAAGCAAAATAATGCAGTATCATTATGTTAGTTAATGATAATTAGTCTTTAGTCTATAAAATCATCTTTTCTTTGTTTTAGAGTTTTCCCATCATCCCTTGATTTTTTTCCAATTTTGGGGACATTTGACCTCTTAAATATATATGAAAAACAATAATAGATATGTAGGGGTCAATTCCAAGAATTGGGGGTCATTTATTTTATAAATTAGGGGGTCAAAGAAAACTCTGTTCTTTTACAGTCTTTCAACGCTTTCAATTTTATTCAGACATGTTTTATCTATTTATCGCTTTTTATTTTATAGCAATCCACCATTCAGCAGCAAAGTACATCTGACAGAAGCTATGATCTCAAAACACATGCAGGGCTTACAGATTCAAAATGGTGCTTCAAAATCTGGAGAAGGTAAGCTCCTCACATGATGGAAAAGGTGGATTTGACCCTTTCCATTTCATTCAGAACTTTGTCACTGGTTTAGTCTAAACATAGTAATTTTACATTGATTGTGATGGAAGATTGAAGCTTATTAAATTTACTCTCAATGACTGCTTCCTGGATTCTTAACCAGTACTTGCGCCAATTTGAGAGCTAGCTCTGGTAATTTTCACCTTGCCTTACAGAGATCGAACCTGTGACCTGGGTACAAGAGGCTGACACTCTATCTCTGCACCACAGTCAACCTGGTTTTGATTGAATCCAACATTAGGCAACAATCTTGTGGCTTGACCAATAATGATTCTTTTATTGAAATGAAAAGTAGAAATCCAAGGCAAAATGAGGAATTCGGAGGTTCAATGCCAATCTGACCACATCGGGTTTATCCAATAGAAAACACCTCTGAAATAATAGGGATGACGCCATATTGTTTCCCGCGAGAATGACGTCACTTTCTTTCGTTTCTAAAAATAGATCTTGAATGTAAAATCAACAAAGTCGTTTAATTTGATTGAGGAAACAAGTATACATGTCACAACAACAAGTTCGCCATTTGGTATGAGTTACTGATCAAAAGTGATTCAAAAGGATGTCCAACACTTCCATACACATTGAACTACTTAACGTGCACGCTTAGAAAATGTGTTAATTGGCGAATGCCGATTTACCCGAAAAATTGTAACCCTACACTTATATCCGAGGTGTATTTCACAGCTCACGGAAATACCCGAGTAGTTCCGATTGGTTCAATGCAATACTATAATAAGTGCTTCATGCTATTGAAGCACTCTTTATAGTCTTGCACTGAACCTTGCTTTGCTTATCATTTTGCTTTACTCCTGGCTGTCGGTTTCCAGTCTGTCTTTAATCAAATCTTTACCAAAGGCTTTGAAAATTTGTGGCCAAGTATACTATTTGGTAAAACTTTGGTAAACTACTCTTAATTGATAGGAAATTGCATTTTCACCCCACTGTTTGATGGTTTTTGTTCAATGATCACCAATCTTTATTGAATGAATTCTACCTTAAACCGCAAAATGAATATTGTTTTTCATACATTGCAATTTTTATCTGCTGTTGCTTCATTTTGGACCTGTGACAAAAAAGCATTTTATTAAATAGGTTAAAGTACAGTTATTAGCTTTCTCTAATGAAAAATTGCTGTTTATTGGCAATAACCTCTGACTCCATGGTTTTCTTTCCTTTTCCCTCTTAATGATTTGAAGAGTATGTATGGTTAGGACTTTCCCGAGAATTTCAGGAACACATGTTGCTGTTCATGGGACAAGGGGGGCGAGTACGGGAGGGCGAGTAAACACCACTCCTGCATTGCTCCGCAGTGATTCGAGATATGGATTATACAGTCAAACTTGTGTTAAGAGGACAGCCTATGGGACAGAGTAAATTGGCTGTTTAAGACAGGTTGGCTGCTTAACACAAATTGATTTACACTATAAATCTAACAATGGGACTTTCTGTAGTGGCTGTTTAGGGCAGGTTGGCTGCTTATAAGGATGGCTGCTTAACACAAGTTAGGCTGTATGTTCATATTTATCTATTTTCAGCAGGTCATAATGGCACCAATACATTGCCAAATAGTTCAGCCAGCCCTGGACAACACAACTGGCAAAACTTTCAGGACTTGGAAGACAGGTTAGTGACTGTTTAGTGAGTTACTTGGTTCACATCTAAAGCTTTTGATTGCTTTGATATGAGATCGTCCTCAGATATCACCGTCTTAGTCATTCTTTTGATAACAATTTGGCCTCATCATCAATATTCTTTCTACTGATATGTACTAAGTTTTTTGACTGAGTGGTTTCTAACAGGAAAATACTTTCCAATAATCCAAAACATGATATTTAAGTCTCCTGACTGACTTATGGAATTTCTCTATGCTTAGGGGAAAAAACATTTTATTCAAAGGCCTTCAAATGGGGCCTTTCGTTTGGCCAAAAAATTGCGTCAAATGTGCACACTTGATTATGTAGATGTTTTTACCTTTAGATTCCTTTCTATTTATAGATTAAGCGTTAGTGATGAGGAAGAAGACATCAGTACTGATGCTGGACAGCCCCGTCTACATATCGTGGAAGACATCGCCAAGATGGTCAAATCACAGCCAGTTATTCCAAAAGAAATAATGGATAAAATGTAAAGTCCCTTTTCCTATATTCATAGACTTGTAACTCTATTTTCTTGAGCAGATGCTTATTAAAAGTAAGATAACCATGTTTTGAAAGCAAAATTAAGGGGGTCTCATTATTAAACCATTTACCAAAAGCCAAATTTTCGACTTCCCCAAATTAAAACTGTTTGCAGATGTCATTTCAAATCGTGATGAAATTGAAAAGTTATCTTCTGATGGGGCATAAAAACATTGTGGGAAAATGAGTAATTAATCATCTTGTTATGAGCAAATTCTCCTTTTCCCACACTGTTTTCAAGAGTCGTCTGCAATAAGCTGGTAAAATGTCGTTATTGTTTGGTAATAGGTTAAAGGTTAGAGTAGAGAACATGAAAACACATGACCTTTCTTTGCCTGGGTTCATATCTGGTTAAAGGTATTTGGATTTTCATGAGAGGTAGTTTCCCAGTTGACTTTTGGAATAATGATGGTTCTATTGGTCTTGTCATTCAAGTTTACGATCTTCTTCAATCATTATTAGGAGAGCATAAAAACATAAATGAACTAATGTTGATGTGATGTTATAATCATGTGAAAAAATAAAGAACAAAGTTAAGCAAGCTCTCCTCTTTTCTTGACCTGTGAGTATAGGATGTAGGGTTAACAGGAAAATAAAAGGTTACATCATACTGTTTTACCGTTTTGTTACAGGATAAAGGCCTTAGCCTGTGACTCCTATGTTGTAGCTATGGAAACAACCACTCCTTTTATAAACCTCTAATCACATACAATTACATTTATTGGGTCTAGAGAAAATGAGGATAAGTGAGCATCATCATGGAAGAAACTCATCTTGTCTAATCCACCAAGTACCCGTAATATAAGGGGTCTTTCATCTCAATGTTTTCCCTTCTGTATTACAGGACAAGTCCTCGGATGGAGCTTGTGCTATGGCAGCCACCTGGTGGGGTTATAAAAGATATCATCGATGCCAACAAGTCATCTAGTCAAACTGCGGATTCTAACGATATCTGTGAACCTAAAGGTGTTGAGGAGGTGCAAAGCATGCAGGGTATAGGTATGCATAGGTGAGTGTACAGTGTTAGATATGTATAAAGTAGTTAGGGTTCCTGCATGGCCCAGTGGTTAGGTAGCAGACTTAGAACTTGAGGGTCTTGAGTTAGAGCCCGACCGACACCTCTGGCTTTCTTGTAGTGACCTTTGGCAAGTCACTTCAAAGCCCTAGCCTAGTACTGATGGAACTGGGAAAGCCATTACATAACTGAAAAATTGTTGAGACAGTGATAGACTCCATTTCCTCCCCCCCCCTCCAAAAAACAAATAAAGAAAATAAAATAGTTGGTGAGGACATTGAACCTGGGGTAAAGCATTTGCTTCCTAACAGGGTTGTCATGGGTTTCTGTCATCTGGGTGAAAGGGTCAATTTTCCAAAGGACCCTCCGTGGCTTAGTGGCTAGAGTACGGAACTTGAAATCACATGGCCCCTCTCCATGTTGGTTCAAATCACGGTGATGGCATTTGGATTTTCATGAGAGGCAGTCTCCCGACCAATTAGGCAGTTGAGTATGGGGTCTTCCTCCATCATTTAGACTAGGGACTTGCCACATAACTGAAATAATGTTGACTTAATGTAAAACTCCACATGAATAAATAAAATAACAATTTTCCAACTTTTCATTAATACATATTCAGCAGAGCACTGAGCATGTGTCCATGCAGCAAAGTAAAGAGAAATTGCAATAAGGTGTAATTACTTATTTCACAGTAATTGTGAAAAGGAATTAGAGCTGCTTGTTCAGATATGTTTGGAAGTTAGAATGTAATTTTCTTTGAAATTGTTCATCAGCTGTACTATTGTTTCTACAGCAGCTGTACTCTTGGATCATACCCATTTGGAAGTCATTGAAAGCAAAATAAGTTTGTATTTTCCTAAAGCATTGAGATTACTGCATAATGGAGCGTAAATATTTAAATTAGTGATGCTTACGGAATTAATTATGTTTTAAGTAACCACTTTTATTTGTATATCAAACAATACAAAAGTAATTGGTTCAATGACATTTTATTTGAGTTCCAATCTTTCTCATCTGTGACCAAGCAACGCTACGTCTAAAACACAATGGTAAACCCATTTCTTTATTTCACAAACAATTCATGAATAAGTAAATGATTTTATTGTGTTTCTTTTAACAGTGTACCATCCACAGAAAGTATGGAGGAAGATGGGGTTATGGACATAGATTCGAGTGATGTGGATTTCTCTATTGATTGTTCCTGAAACGACGTTTGCCTCCCGTTTGTTGGTATCTAAAGAGCTACCGTCCCGGGGCTCTATCTGTATGGAGATGACAGGGCGTGCTGTGATGGGGCTATTGAAAGCGATTCCCTTATGGATTTGTGTGTCATATGTTTGTATGACTTCATTGGGCAACAGATTATGAATATTAATTTCATGGGGATTTGTTGACGGGTCAAAAGAAATGACATATTCCTGATAGTAAGGATTGCAACAAGTATTGATCTTACTTACCAGTTACTTGTTTATTTTTTTACATTCACTACTGGGATACTTGTTAAATTGTGATACAATTTTCTTTAAAGGCAATCCCAGTTTTGGATGTGTTCAACTGAACAAAAGGCTTGTGAAATATAGTAGGATCGAAAATAGTGTCGGGAAAGAGAAATATTGCTCAAATGAGCATATTTTTTTCCCCATGGTCCTCAAAATAAATAAGTTTTCTGAAGCAAGTTTGCCTGGGATTTACTTGTTGGATTGTTGTGTATGTAAATGTTTATAAAGCTTTATTGGTTCAAGGAAATGTTTATGAAGCTTTATTGGTTGAAGTAAATGTTGTTTTTAAGTTTTATTGGTGGAAGTGGTCAAAAAGCAAATGAATACCCTTTAAGACATTTCATACACATTTCATTTGTCTACATTGAACTGTTTAGGTTTGATGATTATGTGTTCAGAGTATCATGTTACGAAAACTCTTTATTATTAAGGTTGTTTTTTGTCTAAATGAATATTTTATATATGAAATTGAAGGATCTTGACTCTAGAATGGCCAAAGAGTTTATATAAGTACTCAATGTTTAAGATTTAAGTTGAAGTTTATGCTGTTGCAGTGTTTCTGAATTTCTAAATAACCTCTTAACCCTTACTTTATTTACGATCTTTCTTATACATCTACAGCAGAAAGGTTTAATTTTTTATTTAATAAAGAATTCTAGTCAACATTTATTAGTGCTTACAATCTTGACAATATTCAAATCACTTCATGAAGGAATGAGTTTTGTACAAGTCGTAAACTGGATCAAAGCTGATGGCATAGTTTTAGACAATTGACCAATCCAAAGTCAAGATCCTTTTGCAGTATTATGTTGCATTATTTAATTTTAGAAATAAATGTGTATACATGAAATCAATCTGATGCATTTGTTTTATTTCATTTTCAATTCAAACTACTTGGCTTGTTTCCTTTGGAACATTTCTTTTTGAATTTATAATGTAGCAATGGAGTTACCAAAATGTATCGCGAAGAGAAAGTTAACCATTCGCCCACCTCAATTAACTGCCCAACAAGAACTCATTTAAGCCGATTGTCCACAAAGCTCTAAATGAAGCAAGGAAGCCACCACTTAATTCCCTAAAACCGCACCAACAGTCCAATGTACGACAACAAATTTGACAAAAGCTCACAGAAAACCCCAGCAATGCAATTTCCAAGCCGTGAGTCCAAAGCAACACTTCAAACCCAAAAGACATACATAGAACGGCCTATAATACACATACAGACCACTCAATCAAAACATACCTCCAACAGCCACTTAACCTTAAAATAAAAACACAAAACCGTGCAGCCCGCCACACTCATCTTTACCTCAACCTTCCCAAATCAACCTGGGCGATCACGATCCATAAAATAAAGTGAGATTCCCACTGAATAGGTACGTATTCAACACTAAATGCCATTATTCAACACTAATGTAAAATTCTGACATATCTCTGTCAATTTGCAATGGTAGTAAATCTTTTATTATATTCAACACTGAATGTAGTAACTTTTATTGTCTCAACACTGAATGGTAGCAACTTTATCTCAACACAACTTTATCATATCTCAACACTGAATGGTAGCAACGTTATCATATCTCAACACTGAATGGTAGCAACGTTATCATATCTCAACACTGAATGGTAGCAACTTTATCATATCTCAACACTGAATGGTAGCAACTTTATCATATCTCAACACTGAATGGTAGCAACTTTATCATATCTCAACACTGAATGGTAGCAACTTTATCACATTGAAGGACTCCACAAATGAAAAGGATTCACCTAGATACTTTTTCATTATAACCTCAATTAGGGGAGACAATCTTGGCAAAAATTATCATTGAATCCTTTGGGAAATTTAATCTTTTCTGTAATGGTGATAACCCCGTTTTATTTTAGACGAAAACCATGATTTTGATTAAAATTTCAAAAAGAAATCCAAACTTTAACCTATAAAACGGGTGAAAGTCAATTTTATCAGTTTTACAGGAAGGCGAGTCGCATAAAAAAAGAAAACAAGGGCGATATAATAACAACAACTTATACCATGAAATGTTGTGTCAATATAGTCATTGTAAATTCACTGCTCTATATTTTATAGCTATTGTAGTCATTTTATATATAGAAACATTGGAAAATGTTTGATTATCAGGGGAAATGAACATTAAGGGGAACAGAAGAGAAAAACACCAACACAAATATTGATGAAGTAAATAGTAATCATTGTATTGTACAGGGTACTGTGGTTTAATAATGATTATAACAGTCATGTTTAACATGTAAACAGTAGTTCTTATTATAATCCAGTCCTCTGCCAGAAATATGGTTCTTAAAAGTATACTAGCGCTCAGAAAAACTGGAAATTATGAGTAATGAATTGTGATAGAATATGTTGAGACATAGCGAAAAACCACAGGATCATGACAATATATTGCCTGCCCTATTTATTATCCATTTTTTAAAGTGAAATTTATTATCTTAAATTTGGTGCCCACCAATTTAACTTCATTGTTTACATTTGAGTAACATCTAAAATATCAAAAAACGCTCAGATTGATAAGTGGCTGTCATCTGGGTAGAAAAATCATTTAAATCATAAAAAGACTGTCATTTATCCAATATTAACAAGGTGAACATTCAAAATGGAGAATTTCGTGGGTTTTATTGGTTCCAAACGGTTCTCGGCTGACCTAGTTTTATCTCTAATGGTAAACAAACCTTACTGTATTCACTCTTATAAAAGCATCATATGAACGTGCTGCAGTCTCAATTCTTCTGTAAAAGAGAATTAAAAGTACTTTTAAGTTAATTTACTATGATTCTAGAACTTTCACAATTCAAGTGGAAATGAGCGCAAGTATGGCTTGCAAAACTTTTTTAAACATACTAACTTCAGTCTTTCATTGAACCCACAATATGTTGAGATGCCATTTCCCCATCATTACTGAGAGGAGTAGGTGTGCGTGTGTGTACAAAAATAGATTAGAATAATATTTCACACACATTTACCCTCTCTGTCTTGCAAACATAAATCCCTCTTTCTCTCACAATCACATAATAATTCGTTTCTATCATCATTTGCAGAAAGATAGAAAAGATTAGCAAGTACATCAATTCATTGTACAAATGCGATGGTGATTAAACTAAATATTGGCAGAGAGGACAAAGGCAATTTTGAAATGAAATTGCCGGCAATTTCACTATTCCTGTTATGATCAGTTCCTCGCTTGTTTGATGCTTGACCCATTACCAAACAATAACAACATTTGACCAGTTTATTACAGACGACTTAAAGAGCAATTTCTCCTTTTCCCACAATGTATTTTGCCCTATCAGAAGATTATTTTTCAATTTTATCATTTTATCACAATTTGAAATGACGTCTGCATACTCTTTCAATTTGGGACAGTCGAATATTTGGCGTTTGCTAAAGGGTTAAAATGAATTCAACATGTTTTACGCTTTATCACAGTTTTCCCTTGATCCAAACTAGCATGCCCCCTCCCCCAGTATTCAATTTTTTTTCCGAGAGGGCCATGGAGGGAAGCCATTACTACCATTATTTTAAGGTGTTTGGCATGAACTGATAGTGTTTTGAACCGTCCACCTCCCACACACAGGCACTCAACTTCTCCTCCAGCGCAGTGATAATGATCGGTATCAGTTACATTGTTGACACTAGGAATCCGATATATAAAGCTTGATTAAATGTTCTGTTCTTGCTGGATAGTTAGTGACTGGACATCTCTTGTATTCTTTCACATAGTCATACACACAGGGATAACAAAATACGTAGCTGAAATAGAGAGAGATATCAGTTTAGTTTAAACTCATTTTTCTTACATCGATTGTGGAACAAGTTCTTACAACTTAGATTAATCACTCTCGATTCTGCTTCCTGGATACATAACCAGTAATCGCGCCGAATGTGGATTAATAAAAGTCCGCAAGGCAGATCCTGCTTTTCACGGGATTCGAACCCATGACCCTTGTGTCAAGAAGCAGACGCTCTACCCCTAAACCACTGTCCTCCACAAGGGAGAAAGAAAGAGAAGTATAAAGAATAGACGGTTGTTGTTGTGAATCAGAAATGTTATTGGACAAGACGCATTTTTGATGAATAGAACATAAGTAATAATTAAACGTAATCTTTAATTTAACAGTTTACTTTTTATTCTTCCAAAGTAGCAAGATCTTGCAGACAACAACTGAAATCAAAATATAAATCCTGGAAGGAGAGAAATAAAATTTTGCCAAGGTCTCCAACTTAATAGCCCTATACTTCTAGTCGTGTTTACAACCAGATACTGAGATATTTACAGTACATACCCAGACACCGAGAGTGCCGTATCATTTGATCTAGTTTTGTGGCACACGGGACATACTCCATGGTGGATTCTCCCAGCAGAACTTTCTCTCTGTAAAAGAGAAAAGGGTTAAATACTACTTTCAGCTAAATTGTCTTTATTTTGATAATAAAAGGTCAAATACCATTTCACAGCATTGTGGTGTTGACTTAAGGTAAAATTTTCAGCGGGTCTTAATGGCACCAATACATTGCCAAATAGTTCAGCCAGCCCTGGACAACACAACTGGCAAAACTTTCAGGACTTGGAAGACAGGTAAGTGACTGTTTAGTGAGTTACAGTGAACCCTCGTTTATCCGGACATCGATTATCCGGATGTCTCGCAATCCGAACGAAATTGTAAGGGAACGGAATTATTGGACCAGTTTATTGCAGACGACTTTTGAAAACATTGTGGGTAAAGGAGAAATTGCTCGTGACGAGCAATTCCTCCTTTTCCCACAATGTTTTCTGCCATATCAGATTATCTTTAAAGTTTATCACGTTTTGATATGTCTTCTACAAACTCTGTCAATTTGGGACGGTCGACAATTTGGCATTTGCTAAAGGGTTATAAGTATACACCCCTCATACAAACCGTTTATGTCTTAATGTGAATAAGAACATGCTCTGCTTCATTAGTCCGGATTTTTCGGTAAACCGGACATTTTGTTGAGAACGGACATGTTCGGATAAATGAGGGTTCACTGTACTTGGTTCACATCTAAAGCTTTTGATTGCTTTGATATGAGATCGTCCTCAGATATCACCGTCTTAGTCATTCTCTTGATAACAATTTGGCCTCATCATCAATATTCTTTCTACTGATATGTACTAAGTTTTTTGACTGAGTGGTTTCTAACAGGAAAATACTTTCCAATAATCCAAAACATGATATTTAAGTCTCCTGACTTATGGAATTTCTCTATGCTTTGGGGAAAAAACATTTTATTCAAAGGCCTTCAAATGGGGCCTTTCGTTTGGCCAAAAAATTGCGTCAAATGTGCACACTTGATTATGTAGATGTTTTTACCTTTAGATTCCTTTCTATTTATAGATTAAGCGTCAGTGATGAGGAAGAAGACATCAGTACTGATGCTGGACAGCCCCGTCTACATATCGTGGAAGACATCGCAAAGATGGTCAAATCACAGCCAGTTATTCCAAAAGAAATAATGGATAAAATGTAAAGTCCCTTTTCCTATATTCATAGACTTGTAACTCTATTTTCTTGAGCAGATGCTTATTAAAAGTAAGATAACCATGTTTTGAAAGCAAAATTAAGGGGGTCTCATTATTAAACCATTTACCAAAAGCCAAATTTTCGACTTCCCCAAATTAAAACTGTTTGCAGATGTCATTTCAAATCGTGATGAAATTGAAAAGTTATCTTCTGATGGGGCATAAAAACATTGTGGGAAAATGAGTAATTGATCATCTTGTTATGAGCAAATTCTCCTTTTCCCACACTGTTTTCAAGAGTCGTCTGCAATAAGCTGGTAAAATGTCGTTATTGTTTGGTAATAGGTTAAAGGTTAGAGTAGAGAACATGAAAACACATGACCTTTCTTTGCCTGGGTTCAAATCTGGTTAAAGGTATTTGGATTTTCATGAGAGGTAGTTTCCCAGTTGACTTTTGGAATAATGATGGTTCTATTGGTCTTGTCATTCAAGTTTACGATCTTCTTCAATCATTATTAGGAGAGCATAAAAAAATAAATGAACTAATGTTGATGTGATGTTATAATCATGTGAAAAAATAAAGAACAAAGTTAAGCAAGCTCTCCTCTTTTCTTGACCTGTGAGTATAGGATGTAGGGTTTACAGGAAAATAAAAGGTTACATCATACTGTTTTACCGTTTTGTTACAGGAGAAAGGCCTTAGCCTGTGACTCCTATGTTGTAGCTATGGAAACAACCACTCCTTTTATAAACCTCTAATCACATACAATACATTTATTGGGTTTAGAGAAAATGAGGATAAGTGAGCATCATCATGGGAGAAACTCATCTTGTCTAATCCACCAAGTACCCGTAATATAAGGGGTCTTTCATCTCAATGTTTTCCCTTCTGTATTACAGGACAAGTCCTCGGATGGAGCTTGTGCTATGGCAGCCACCTGGTGGGGTTATAAAAGATATCATCGATGCCACCAAGTCTTCTAGTCAAACTGCGGATTCTAACGATATCTGTGAACCTAAAAGTTTTGAGGAGGTGCAAAGCATGCAGGGTATAGGTATGCATAGGTGAGTGTACAGTGTTAGATATGTATAAAGTAGTTAGGGTTCCTGCATGGCCCAGTGGTTAGGTAGCAGACTTAGAACTTGAGGGTCTTGAGTAAGAGCCCGACCGACACCTCTGGCTTCCTTGTATTGACCTTTGGCAAGTCACTTCAAAGCCCTAGCCTAGTACTGATGGAATTGGGAAAGCCATTACATAACTGAAAAATTGTTGAGACAGTGATAGACTCCCCCCCCCTCCAAAAAAAAACAATAAAGAAAATAAAATAGTTGGTGAGGACATTGAACCTGGGGTAAAGCATTTGCTTCCTAACAGGGTTGTCATGGGTTTCTGTCATCTGGGTGAAAGGGTCAATTTTCCAAAGGACCCTCCGTGGCTTAGTGGCTAGAGTACGGAACTTGAAATCACATGGCCCCTCTCCATGTTGGTTCAAATCACGGTGATGGCATTTGGATTTTCATGAGAGGCAGTCTCCCGACCAATTAGGCAGTTGAGTATGGGGTCTTCCTCCATCATTTAGACTAGGGACTTGCCACATAACTGAAATAATGTTGACTTAATGTAAAACTCCACATGAATAAATAAAATAACAATTTTCCAACTTTTCATTAATACATATTCAGCAGAGCACTGAGCATGTGTCCATGCAGCAAATATAAAGAGAAATTGCAATAAGGTGTAATTACTTATTTCACAGTAATTGTGAAAAGGAATTAGAGCTGCTTGTTCAGATATGTTTGGAAGTTAGAATGTAATTTTCTTTGAAATTGTTCATCAGCTGTACTATTGTTTCTACAGCAGCTGTACTCTTGGATCATACCCATTTGGAAGTCATTGAAAGCAAAATAAGTTTGTATTTTCCTAAAGCATTGAGATTACTGCATAATGGAGCGTAAATATTTAAATTAGTGATGCTTACGGAATTAATTATGTTTTAAGTAACCACTTTTATTTGTATATCAAACAATACAAAAGTAATTGGTTCAATGACATTTTATTTGAGTTCCAATCTTTCTCATCTGTGACCAAGCAACGCTACGTCTAAAACACAATGGTAAACCCATTTCTTTATTTCACAAACAATTCATGAATAAGTAAATGATTTTATTGTGTTTCTTTTAACAGTGTACCATCCACAGAAAGTATGGAGGAAGATGGGGTTATGGACATAGATTCGAGTGATGTGGATTTCTCTATTGATTGTTCCTGAAACGACGTTTGCCTCCCGTTTGTTGGTATCTAAAGAGCTACCGTCCCGGGGCTCTATCTGTATGGAGATGACAGGGCGTGCTGTGATGGGGCTATTGAAAGCGATTCCCTCATGGATTTGTGTGTCATATGTTTGTATGACTTCATTGGGCAACAGATTATGAATATTAATTTCATGGGGATTTGTTGACGGGTCAAAAGAAATGACTTATTCCTGATAGTAAGGATTGCAACAAGTGTTGATCTTACTTACCAGTTACTTGTTTAATTTTTTTAGATTCACTACTGGGATACTTGTTAAATTGTGATACAATTTTCTTTAAAGGCAATCCCAGCTTTGGATGTGTTCAACTGAACAAAAGGCTTGTGAAATATAGTAGGATCGAAAATAGTGTCGGGAAAGAGAAATATTGCTCAAATGAGCATATTTTTCCCCCATGGTCCTCAAAATAAATAAGTTTTCTGAAGCAAGTTTGCCTGGAATTTACTTGTTGGATTGTTGTGTATGTAAATGTTTATAAAGCTTTATTGGTTCAAGTAAATGTTTATGAAGCTTTATTGGTTGAAGTAAATGTTGTTTTTAAGTTTTATTGGTGGAAGTGGTCAAAAAGCAAATGAATACCCTTTAAGACATTTCATACACATTTCATTTGTCTACATTGAACTGTTTAGGTTTGATGATTATGTGTTCAGAGTATCATGTTACGAAAACTCTTTATTATTAAGGTTGTTTTTTGTCTAAATGAATATTTTATATATGAAATTGAAGGATCTTGACTCTAGAATGGCCAAAGAGTTTATATAAGTACTCAATGTTTAAGATTTAAGTTGAAGTTTATGCTGTTGCAGTGTTTCTGAATTTCTAAATAACCTCTTAACCCTTACTTTATTTACAATCTTTCTTATACATCTACAGCAGAAAGGTTTAATTTTTTATTTAATAAAGAATTCTAGTCAACATTTATTAGTGCTTACAATCTTGACAATATTCAAATCACTTCATGAAGGAATGAGTTTTGTACAAGTCGTAAACTGGATCAAAGCTGATGGCATAGTTTTAGACAATTGACCAATCCAAAGTCAAGATCCTTTTGCAGTATTATGTTGCATTATTTAATTTTAGAAATAAATGTGTATACATGAAATCTATCTGATGCATTTGTTTTATTTCATTTTCAATTCAAACTACTTGGCTTGTTTCCTTTGGAACATTTCTTTTTGAATAATGTAGCAATGGGGTTACCAAAATGTATCGCGAAGAGAAAGACCGATTGCCCACTTTGAATTGACTTGGAAAAATGGCAATAAGAATCATTTAAGCTGATTGTTCACAAGTTTAATGAAGTAAGGAAGTTACTACTTAATTTCTTTAAAACTGCATTGCATTCAACAATAGGTTCATTGCATGATAAGCAATGGAGAAAAGCTATTGTGAAAATTTAGTATGTATTTAAGTTGGGAGTCTGTATAAATATTTAAACCCAAAAGAGTTATAGACTGCATATAGACGGTTTATATTAAGATATATAGACGATTTCTTAATTAAATATACTTTCAATAGCTACTTTAATTTTATATTGTACAATACAAAAACTGTATAGCTCAAGACATTTTATTTTATTTTTCAACTTTTTCTCATGTGAACAATTAACTTAAGGATTATGATCCCCTACAAAAATGTTGCATATCTCAACACTGAATGGTAGCAACGTTATCATATCTCAACACTGAATGGTAGCAACGTTATCATATCTCAACACTGAATGGTAGCAACTTTATCATATCTCAACACTGAATGGTAGCAACTTTATCATATCTCAACACTGAATGGTAGCAACTTTATCATATCTCAACACTGAATGGTAGCAACTTTATCATATCTCAACATTGAAGGACTCCACAAATGAAAAGGATTCACCTAGATACTTTTTCATTATAACCTCAATTAGGGGAGACAATCTTGGCAAAAATTATCATTGAATCCTTTGGGAAATTTAATCTTTTCTGTAATGGTGATAACCCCGTTTTATTTTAGACGAAAACCATGATTTTGATTAAAATTTCAAAAAGAAATCCAAACTTTAACCTATAAAACGGGTGAAAGTCAATTTTATCAGTTTTACAGGAAGGCGAGTCGCATAAAAAAAGAAAACAAGGGCGATATAATAACAACAACTTATACCATGAAATGTTGTGTCAATATAGTCATTGTAAATTCACTGCTCTATATTTTATAGCTATTGTAGTCATTTTATATATAGAAACATTGGAAAATGTTTGATTATCAGGGGAAATGAACATTAAGGGGAACAGAAGAGAAAAACACCAACACAAATATTGATGAAGTAAATAGTAATCATTGTATTGTACAGGGTACTGTGGTTTAATAATGATTATAACAGTCATGTTTAACATGTAAACAATAGTTCTTATTATAATCCAGTCCTCTGCCAGAAATATGGTTCTTAAAAGTATACTAGCGCTCAGAAAAACTGGAAATTATGAGTAATGAATTATGATAGAATATGTTGAGACATAGCGAAAAACCACAGGATCATGACAATATATTGCCTGCCCTATTTATTATCCATTTTTTAAAGTGAAATTTATTATCTTAAATTTGGTGCCCACCAATTTAACTTCATTGTTTACATTTGAGTAACGTCTAAAATAGCAAAAAACGCTCAAAAGTGGCGATCATCTGGGTAGGAAAATCATTTGAAACATAAAAAGACTGTCATTTATCCAATATTAACAAGGTGAACATTCAAAATGGAGAATTTCGTGGGTTTTATTGGTTCCAAACGGTTCTCGGCTGACCTAGTTTTATCTCTAATGGTAAACAAACCTTACTGTATTCACTCTTATAAAAGCATCATATGAACGTGCTGCAGTCTCAATTCTTCTGTAAAAGAGAATTAAAAGTACTTTTAAGTTAATTTACTATTATTCTAGAACTTTCACAATTCAAGTGGAAATGAGCGCAAGTATGGCTTGCAAAACTTTTTTAAACATACTTACTTCAGTCTTTCATTGAACCCACAATATGTTGAGATGCCATTTCCCCATCTTTACTGAGAGGAGTAGGTGTGCGTGTGTGTACAAAAATAGATTAGAATAATATTTTACACACATTTACCCTCTCTGTCTTGCAAACAAATCCCTCTTTCTCTCACAATCACATAATAATTCGTTTCTATCATCATTTGCAGCAAGATAGAAAAGATTAGCAAGTACATCAATTCATTGTACAAATGCGATGGTGATAAAAACAACTAAATATTGGCAGAGAGGACAAAGGCAATTTTGAAATGAAATTGCCGGCAATTTCACTATTCCTGTTATGATCAGTTCCTCGCTTGTTTGATGCTTGACCCATTACCAAACAATAACAACATTTGACCAGTTTATTACAGACGACTTAAAGAGCAATTTCTCCTTTTCCCACAATGTTTTTTGCCCTATCAGAAGATTATTTTTCAATTTTATCATTTTATCACAATTTGAAATGACGTCTGCATACTCTTTCAATTTGGGACAGTTGAAAATTTGGCGTTTGCTAAAGGGTTAAAATGAATTCAACATGTTTTACGCTTTATCACAGTTTTCCCTTGATCCAAACCAGCATGCCCCCTCCCCCAGTATTCAATTTTTTTTCCGAGAGGGCCGTGGAGGGAAGCCATTACTACCATATTATTTTAAGGTGTTTGGCATGATCTGATAGTGTTTAGAACCGTCCACCTCACACACAGGTTGGGCACTCAACTTCTCCTCCAGCGCGGTGGTAATGATCGGTATCAGTTACATTGTTGACACTAGGAATCCGATATATAAAGCTTGATTAAATGTTCTGTTCTTGCTGGATAGTTAGTGACTGGACATCTCTTGTATTCTTTCACATAGTCATACACACAGGGATAACAAAATACATAGCTGAAATAGAGAGAGATATCAGTTTGATTTAAACTCATTTTTCTTACATCGATTGTGAAACAAGTTCTTACAACTTAAGATTAATCACTCTCGATTCTGCTTCCTGGATACATAACCAGTAATCGCGCCGAATGTGGATTAATAAAAGTCCGCAAGGCAGATCCTGCTTTTCACGGGATTCGAACCCATGACCCTTGTGTCAAGAAGCAGACGCTCTACCCCTGAACATCTGTCCTCCACAAGGGAGAAAGAAAGAGAAGTATAAAGAATAGACGGTTGTTGTTGTGAATCAGAAATGTTATTGGACAAGACGCATTTTTGATGAATAGAACATAAGTAATAATTAAACGTAATCTTTAATTTAACAGTTTACTTTTTATTCTTCCAAAGTAGCAAGATCTTGCAGACAACAACTGAAATCAAAATATAAATCCTGGAAGGAGAGAAATAAAATTTTGCCAAGGTCTCCAACTTAATAGCCCTATACTTCTAGTCGTGTTTACAACCAGATACTGAGATATTTACAGTACATACCCAGACACCGAGAGTGCCGTATCATTTGATCTAGTTTTGTGGCACACGGGACATACTCCATGGTGGATTCTCCCAGCAGAACTTTCTCTCTGTAAAAGAGAAAAGGGTTAAATACTACTTTCAGCTAAATTGTCTTTATTTTGATAATAAAAGGTCAAATACCATTTCACAGCATTGTGGTGTTGACTTAAGGTAAAATACCCGTTATCTGCTGAATTAACTGATTATTTTAGTTGTTCTCAGTATACCTCATTAAGGGCCGGTGCTATTCGCATTTAACTGACCCTGACCGATGATTACCAAGAACGACCAAGGTATTCCGACGGCAGAATGAGTTTCAAATTTGCGGATTATGGGTATTCTACCTTAACCCATTTCTACATAGATACTCTAATATCAGCATCATGTGCAACAAGAAATAAGCATCAGTTTGGGATGAGAAAACCCTTTCTTTCTCACGAAAGGTTTTCCTACCACCGTGTCTACTCATGTGTCCAGTAGGAGTTTTCTGAGAGACTTGTGTACTGTATTAAGATAGCATCAGCCTACATAACATTCATACACTGTTTAACCCTTTCCCGAACAATAACGACATTTGACCACTTTGTTGCAGATGACTTTAGAAAACATTGTGGGAAAAGAAAAAACTGCTCGTGACGAGCAATTTTTCCTTTTCCCACAAGGTTTTCTGCTCTATCTAAAGAATATTTTCAAATTTCATCACATTTTGAAATGCCGTCTGCAAACACTTTCAATTTGGAAGAGTCCAAAATTTGTTGTTTGGGAAAGGGTTAAGAGTGGTTACTCAAAACAAGATTGACATATTTTGATGAATGAGGTTGATCTTGGGAAAAAAATTTAAACCGAGTTTTTCTCTTTAAACCCTTTTGAATTGACACAAAAGTCATTTCTTGTAAACAGTTCAAAAATCCACCTTAAACAAAGTTTCATGCTTATTTTAAAGGTGCCATTTATCAGAAAAGCACATCTTTGATCAATTTTGTGACATATGATTAATTACTTTTTGCGGGTTTCGCACGGTTTTTAGTCGAAGCTGGGCTTAAAAGGTCTATGTCAGAAGCATTCTTCCTGTCCTCCCAATTCAGAAAAATTTTGCAGCAGATGCGTCAAAGCAATTAATGGTTAATCTATTCTTATGTATCTTACGCCTTATAAAGGATTACCTGAGGTGGATCTGGAACAGGAAGTGATGTCAGAGAAGTGGAGGCGGAGTCATTAGCATACCACCAATCAAGAAACTGTATGAAGAACATCCCTACAGATAGACTTGTGGACAGGGTCACAGCTGTTAGCTTAAATACCTTCCTCAAAATGAACGACAATTTCCCGGCAAAACTGAAATGAAAAAAGTATGATAAAGATTTCTCTGATGAAACTAATGTTAAAAAATGACTTTTCAGAAAAAAAAAAAAGGTCTTTTCCATGACTATGTAATGAAGGGGAAATGCTAGAAAATTTAAACAAGTTTTTAAAAGAACTTAAAAGCCAAGAATCATCAAAATATTAAATACTTTTTAGAGCGTATGTCTGGATTCAAAATCCATTCCCTTTTATTAAAATTTTAACAAACAAATCTTTTTGAAGCAGACAACTTGAAAAACAATTATGAACAAGTCATTGCAATATAACTGAAAACCTGTATATTATCAGTTGGTTGGAGTGGGTCTTACTTTCTTTTCAACAGTATCTTAGTCTTACTTTGGCAGTCAGAACACCTATCAATGGTCCTGGGGAAATTCTGTTAACCTTTTTAAGACCAGACATTGTTACTCTCTTGTATATCAGGGAAAGATGTAGAAAAAAGACAGAATTCAATGAAGCTTGACAAAAACTTTGATTAAAATGATGTCACTGATCCATGAAAATCGATATCAAGCTTCAATGTACACTATATATACTAACCCTCTATACTCTAAAGTGTTCCTAGTGCTTCTATACATACAACCAAATTACGCTGTTCATTAACGGCGCTATAGGTAGTGAAAAGATTAATGCTTGTAGTGTTTGTTTGTTGATTGGAACTTTGTACGTTAACATCTGAATAAAGTATTCATATTCGTAATAACACAATGAAACAAAAACAGGCACACACAGGTTCAACCATTTCAATCCATTCTTTGCAAAGATTTTTATACCTACCTTAATTGATTCCATGACAATATTGAAGACAATGACGACGAAGTGGAATTTGATAGGTCCTCTGTCTCCATACACAGCATTACACCAGAGAGTCTCAGAAAGGGTGAATGCCAGTCTGACTTGTTGAACATGTAAGCTGTCTGATAGCCCAAAATGGCACCTTCCCAGGCTGTGTGGGCGTAGGGATAGATGGCCACAAAGGCCCTGGATAAACCAGACATCCCCTGAAATGGGAGGGGGGGGGCTTATAGTGAACAGTGGGAATATCTTTTTATGACTTTATGAAACACGGTTTACTTCCACTTCTTGATTGGAATGAAAATTTGAACACATGATGATATACATGTACATGTAACAATTACAAAACATTTCTTGACGATATAACAGATACCCGCAATTTTCTATAATACAAACTCTTTTCCCCTAAAAACTTGTTAACCTCAGGGTTTTTATTTCCCCTTTGGCATAGCCTGCATGATTTTTTTCCTTTATTACCCAATTTTACTATTTAAAAAAAGGGTACCAAATTTTCCCCCTCAGAATGATATAAAGGCTTGAATTGATAATTAAAAATTGTTGTTAGTCAACAAAGATCTTGATGAGAACCTTCTAAAAAATATCCATAACTTTGGATTTATAGGTGATATTTAGAAGTGCGCAAAAGATAGCTTTTATTAACAGATCCGTATAAAGGAACCATTCAATGTAAACTACAGGGGTCTTTATTTATCCTAGGGTCAGTACTATGCAGTATCCTTTATTACATAGGACTGACCCCAGGATAAATAAAGACCCCTGTAATGTGGACAAGGGCTCAGTTTTTACTTTCGTTTTGGACCTTTAAGGACATTTTCTACAGTTTTATATGAACATAATCCTTTCATAAAATTTTCTAAATTTTTTATAACTTCTTTAGAATTTTATTGTGAATAAAAAAATGAAAAGAAAAATGCAGGTTGATAGGGTAGTTTCTTTGTAAAATGACATGGTAGGTTACCATGGTAACCATTTGGGGCAAAAATGTCAAAATTACTATACCATCTTCAAAGCTAAAAACATACTTTCTGGATGGTTTATTAACACAAAAATCATGAATTCATTCATTAAATACTTTATAGTTTAATGTTATATCAAATTATTACAATCTGAACATTTTTTGTTATCCAAATCCGTTTTTCAAGGTTTTGTATTCGACAAAGAAACAATGAAAATTTATATGTTTATTACAAATAAATGAAGATATCTAAAAATTCCTTTCAAATAATTTTCTTATTTTTCCGTATGTGAAGTAAAATTTAATCTTGAAATACAAAATGCAAAAAAGTACATGTTGACAAGTTAGTTTTCCTGTAAAATGGCAGTTTCCATGGCAACCGTTTTTGAAAAACATTTATAAAACGACTTAAATTACTTTAAACTTAAAAACAAGAAGCTGAGGGCTATAGAGGCTGAAGGAAATATGTAAAATTGTTAATAACCTTTTACAGTTTTATGGATAAAAAGATGATTCTTTGAAAACAAACTTGCGTTCAGTAAATTTCGTCCTAATAAAAACGTTTATCCGTCTACTATACAAGTACCTCTTTGGTAACATATTTTTATCTCCCTTGAATGCGCAGATGAAGTGCGCAGAAGAAACTACGGAGAACGTCCTTAACATTAAGACTTCTCATGGCAGCTCTAGTTTCTGTGGTATAAAGTGTCAACAATTTGTATTGCCTTTTATCTGTTTCTCTGTCAAATTGGCAAAGTTTTGTTTTCGCTATCAAGATTCTGCAATTTCATGAACTAATTCCAGTTGCAAGACAAGTAACTAAAATTAATGGTCTGCAGAAAAAGGTGTTTTTGATAATGATCCATTTGTCTAATTATATTTATATGGGTTAAATATCGCATTATTTCAGCATGTTGTGATGCCCGACTCTTATTGATGGAGGATTACCCCATACTCAACTGCTCATAAGGTTGGGTCAAGCTGTGTAGATCCATCAGCATTTCGTAAGTCAGTCAGGAGACTAGCTCTCAGGAGCATCCAAATGCCGTCAGCGGGATTAAGTGAACCCACGCACAGAGGGGCCAACGTAAAAGAATGAATCAATTGATGAAAAGATCAGACTTGGATAGCAACAAGGCCCATTCACTAACCCTGTTTCCTGAGTAGGTGTTGTATGCATGTCTTAAGTCTTCAAACTTTTCATCAAGTTTCTGCTTTACATAAGGGAGGATTACCTGTAAGCATAAGAAAACTGAATTATGCTGGATCCATAAATACTTTAAATGATAAAACCTGGTGACTTTCAAAGAAATATTAGAAAAATGTCCAATCATTGTTTTGCTAAATATAAACATAGATATTCATCAAATGATAACACAAAAAGAGTTTGCCCTCAGATGGACACCCATTGGTCAGCGACCAAGAGGCAGACCAAAAGTAATCTGGCGTAGATCAGTTGAGAAGGAGATGAGGAAAGAAAATTGGAGCTGGGGTCAAGTTCAGACATGGGCGAGGGACCGACTACATTGGCAAACTCTGGTTAAGGCCTTATGCGCAAATCAGCACGATGAGGACAAGATAGATACAACACAAAAAGAACTCAATTAACTTTTGCTAAAAAAGTCATTTTTCTGCCACAATGCATAAAAAAGTTAATTATTTCAAGCAACGTTCCAGAGGCAACTAGTTATCAATGTTAATGAATACATACATATTTAATTTGTCACTGTCCTACTTTAGTTCATTATCATGCCAAACCAAACATCAGTAATTATCGTTTTAATGAAAAGCTAAATGGCATCAACAACTTCATATTTGTATACATGGAATCTTTAAGTCCATTCACACATTTTTTCAGAAAATAAATGAAAAAAAGAAGAAGAAAAAATTACCCACACACAAATCAACATGTTAGCACATCATTATCAATCAATGTAAATTTTGATTCCGTGTAAACATTGATTACATCATTTTTCATATTCTTGTCCATAACAAATTGTTATATTGTTTGCAGAAAAGTGCCCAACATAAAGCGTTTCCTCAAACCAGATTTTGCAACAGCTCAATTTGAAAGCAACAACAAACAGCAAATATCAAAGCCAGAATAGTGCTCATTTACAGTGAAATTGTGTAAGTCCTAGACCATTTGACAATTAACAAGGTCACTGCCATTGAATAATCACAGTGCCACTGGTGAAGATTGAACCCGGGACCCGTGTCACAAGTCCTACACATTAACCACTGGGCCAGACATGATCAGGGTTTTCCCTTGAACCCTTAATTCATGCTAATTTGGAGACTTTTGATCCCTGATATATGGACTTGCGAATGGAAAAGAATTATCTTTAGGGGTCGAATCAAGGAATCTGGGGGTCATTTTCTGTAGAAATTGGGGGTCAAAGAAAACCAGACAGGACCCCTATGACCAATGTAACACATCAAAGTAACTTACAATACAAATAATGGATTTCCAGAAAGCTGATTTAGGTAAGCGGCTCCCTGGTTCAACATTTTCAGCAACTCTCCTTAAACTGTAGAAGTTCTCTGCAAAGGATGCACCTGAAAGATATAAATGACAGTTATTAGCTTAACTATCCTTGAGCATGAAAAACCATACTCACAACTTCCAGTTATTAGCTTAACCTAACTTGTGAGTGAAACACACTGTCAAAACTTACAAAAAATCAACAGTGAAATAATTCATTGGTAATCTTTTGCACACTCACATTACGTCATAGCCTTAAAGTTCCCGGACGTCAAAGGTTTATATTTTTGCAACTCATCAAAATGAAGGAACACATGTTTATTTAATATTTCAGCAGAGAAACCAAAAAGATATTAGATGGATTTGGGCATTTTTCATTTTATACAAATCCGATGGCAAGACGTCAGAGGACGCATATGGGTCAAGCTATAAATAACAGGCCATGCATGTGATACTCAGGATACACTCTTAAAACTAACATATACACTCTAGCACTTAAGTTTTTAAATCAAACTAGCCAAAATAACATATGATTGGCAATGTAGAACTTACACAGAAAGAACAGCAGGCTTGATAATTTACAATTCTAAGTTTGGTGTGCATAGTCAAGTGACAGCCTACATTTCCAAACTAATTACCATATATCGGATGTATCATCCAGTCGGTGATACCGTTGGGTATTCTACATTTACAAAGCGATTTCAGTGACTTTATATCTATGAATATTTGTTTCAAGCATACCTAAATACAATATCAGGGCTTTTTTACGTTATATAACAGGGGCCCATAAAAGCCACCTTCTCAATTGAAAATTTCTTTAAAATCATGCAATTTCCATCAAAGTCATACCAGCTTTTTGGCTTCCCAATTCAGCAATTTCAGCAATAAATTCTCCCAAATTCAACAGGCTTGGGCCTCTTCCCAATTCGAGAAAAAAAAAGCCCAGAATATGCCAATTTCCCTTTTTATTTAAATGTTTTCATTGTATTATGTCTGGGAACTTTAAAACGTGTTCATTTGATCCTTGAATGTTTGAAACAGATACACTCTGGAATGTTATTGATTCTCTTGCTTCTGTTGCTGCCATTTTTCAAGCCAATCCAATGCCCAAGGGTTAAGAACTAGCTAAAACAGTACTGATCTTGACATATACGGCCACAATAGGAACACATCAGGTTAATCCAATGAAAACACCTCTGAAACAATAGGGATGATGCCATATTGTTATCTGCGGAATGACGTCACTTCAACTTGTTTTCAAAAAATAGATCTTAAATGTGAAATCTTAAAAGTCGTTTAATTTGACTAAGGAAACAACTTTATATGTCACAACTTATAATTTCACCATATCATATGAGTTACCGATAAAAAACGATTTAATAGGTTGTCCAACACTTCCATACACATTGAACTACTTAACGTGCACGCTTAGAAAAGGTGTTATACTTTGGGGCAGATTTACTCGAAAAATTGTAACCCTACACTTGTGTCCGAGGTGTATTTCTTAACTCACAGAAATACCCGAGTAGTTCAGATTGATGCAGCCACTCATTGGGACACATTGACTTAATCCGAATCAGAATATTGGATTCACTTATTCAATGCTGTCTTGGTACAAACTTATTAAAACTTTGGGATATTTGCTCACTCAGACACAGTCAAAGAAGAAATTGTCTTCAAATTTTTCCACAACATTGTGCATCTAATGTAAGAAAGAACTCCTTTACAATAAGAATTTCGAGAGTCTAGAACAGCCTTCCCGAGGAGGTTGTTTCAGCACCATCAATTAATTCATTCAAGAACAGACTAGATAAACACTGGCATAAACAGGAGGTCCTGTATGATAATCATAAGGCAGAAATAAAAATTAATGGAACCAGAGAACATAATACATGTAGGATAAATACAATTAATGAAAATAATGAGCCTGGCGAAGAGGACCCTAGAGGACCTGTGCTGGGAACCAACCCTAAGTAAACCCTAAGTAAGTAACCTTACAGCACTTTGCAGTACTCCTAGTCCCTTATAGTACCCAGCCAATGAACTAATTACCTGTGAATGACTAACAGATCCCGATGATACTCACAGTATTTTTTCAGGTAGTAATACTCTAGGAGGAAGTCTAAGCCAGTGTAGATTTCGTCATAGTATCTTAAAAGCCAGCTGTACCTATCAGGGCGATGCTCTGCTAGAACCTTTAAAGGAAAAGGTAAAAGAGAGTTGTCAAAATATCTGGCATGCAATATATACTTTTATGACTTTGAAACATTTATTCTCCTACAATATGGGATCTTCTGACTTGCAAAATCTGAAAGCAAAAACAACACAGGTTTAATTGCCTTTGAAATAAATGATTGAAACTTTTGGGGATTTGGTTAAATCTATATGGTTATCAATACTACATTAGGAATTCTATGATGGCATTTATCATTGGAATTCTCTGGTCAGTTTGCATGTCATAATTCTACTTCTTATGACCCACTCTCATTTTTTTTTGGTATTTGAGCCAACAAAAATTAATGTCATCCTAAGCGGTTAGTCAGATTTCTGGTTTCGAAGACTATTTCTATATTGACTGACGCATTCGAAGCACAATGAATGCCTGCAGCCGGATCCAAATCTCAATCCTGGTTATATAGTATATAATATGTAAGTTATATGCTATATAAGATAGTATATAGTACATTTAATGGGATTTCATAGAAGACTGTTTCAAGCACCTGTGGACACAAGTGCAGTAAAAGAAACTTTTGAATCTTCTGTTATGACAAGGAGATGTTGCTCACAAAGGCTCGACTATGTCATATCTAAAAGAAAACTTTATTTTCATGTGTACGAAAGTCCAGTATTGGAAAATTGGCTAATAACAGACAGGGTTCTACCACATTGAGCACATAATTATTACCACTTAGACAAGATCTACATTGCATGAACGGTTCGAACATTATTGATGACGAATGTTTACAAATCTAGCTTACTCTGATAGCATGCTTGATTGCCGGTCTTATGGTCGAAATAAGACTTTCTTGTGCCAAAACTTCAAATATAGAAGGCTTTACATTCGTTGTTGCAGACGTTAGATGGGCTGCGTCTGCCATCCTAGATTTTAACCTGATGCTTTCGGTTTAGATTTGGGTCGTCTGCCTGCTCTTTCGCACTGACCACTTGGAGAGCTCGGATGGGTCAATTTTCATTAGAAATTGATTGAGACGAATAAAATAGAAAATTTTACTACTGAAAGCATTATCTTATTGGATCGTTTTATGAAGTTCGTTTGAGAAAAAGGCAGCCCTGACTAATTTTCTAATTCTAAATCTTAAAAAAGACGATTTCCCATTTTTTCTTAAAGTTCAACGTTTGCAGACAACAAATTAAAATGAAGCGAATAAAGGTTTGTTGATTATTATTGACACACAGCGAAGAAATGTTAACACTGCTGTTTGAACAAATTTTCCATTTGTAACAATTATGGTAACAGAATCGAATTCTTCGGCATCATATCCACACAGAAAATCGTCTGCTCGTAATTTGGAGTTGCGCGAAAAAAAATGATCAAAAAGCTCTCCCTCCTCATTGGCTGCTATGATATGAGTATAATTTATCTTTAGCAGCCGGAAATAGATTTATGCCGGATAATAATTAAACGGATTGAAGTGCTCTACCGAAAGAAATCGGTTTAATATCTAATTCATTATACCGCATCGGCTGTTTTGTATCATTACAAGGTAATCTTATGATATTAATGCATATATTATTTGATGTTTAAGGCATCGTTTAATAGGCAAACACTGAAAATCGTCTTCAACAAAAACCGGAAGTTTGCAAACTTTGATGTTTACGTCAACTGTCAAAATATTCGACTAACCATTAGAGGTTGATTACTTGTGGAACAGAAGTGTAAATATACTTGAATCTTTTTGGCTTAATATCTTGGATTGAAACAATTATTTTCTCAACAAATGGCGCATGAGATTCGACATTTTACTATGGCTCCTTGCAGTTCACTTAGATTTGATACCTGTCAACATCTCGGCCCCTCCCCCTAATTGTTTCCCATTTGGATATCTCTTTTTGTAGATCTTATTTAACGTCTCTCACTTTGCTTTCAGACTTAACAGCAGCTGAAAAATGACGGACTCAAAGTACTTTACAACCACCAAAAAAGGTATGTCATTATTCATAACAATACCTTTCTGAAGACAGTAGCAAGAGTGTCCACAAAGATGAAAGACAAAAAGTATCTCTGTAGAGATTCACATACTTGGTCACCGTGAACTAGTGGTTAAGGCTTCTGCCTCAGGAAGGGGAGGTCGAAAGTTTGAGCCCCAAGGGAGGGGTTTGTCCGGAGAAATTTTTTGTGGGACGTGTTCTGAAATGGCTGGTTCGTGAGCTGCAAGTTAGTTAAATGTAATGGTTACCGACTAATATCTGTTTGGCGCCTGGCATAGTGAAATAAGTTGGGAGGTACTAAGTATAATCAGTGAAAAGTGTCTCAAAAGCCAAAACTGGGGGTGACACTATAATAAAAAACCCTTTACCTTTTTTACTCAGGTAAACTGAGATTATCGGGTCCGCCCTTCAGCAAAATGTAAGCAATATCAAATTATTTTCGCTGGTGCAGTGCTTATAAATGTACAAAAGCTGTTTAACGCAGCCATCAACCCTACCCCTTATTCTGTTTCTGTAACATTTTGTGGAATATGCAAATTTGAGAACCTTACTCATTGTTATACATAGAACATGCAAGGTATCTAAATGGTTAACACAACTGATCAGTGGATGACAGTGTTTTGCACTGATCATTTGTGATTGTGTCTTTTAGGTGTTAACTTTAATCAGTTTGTTACATTGGTTGCAGTAGCAGACTTTAGGAAACTTTGTAGGCCCTTGACTGATTGAAATCCCTGAGGTCTGACAGATTTTTGTTACATAGAGATGATAGTCTAGACAAAGAAGAAAGTGTTCAGTTCGGTCCTACTGGGGCTCTCAGAGTATCGGGAAGTCTGTAGCGGTAGGAGGTGCCTTTCTCACATACTTCCCATGGGCCAAGTCTTGGCACAAGTCTTCTAGGTGGTGGAGTTAAGTTACGTTCACAGAATGTTTATGCAATTTTTTTAACCTAATGCATTGTTATAGAGAACATGTAGGTGTATAAATAGACAGCACAACCAATCAGTGGATGACGGTGTTTTTCACTGATGGGATGGGGTTTTAGGGGTTTATTTGCTTGGTTCTTTACTTAGTCTTAACTGATGAAAATTGTCTTGATTTGCAGGTGAGATATTTGAGTTAAAAGCTGAACTCAATAGCGATAAGAAAGAGAAGAAAAAAGAAGCTGTGAAGAAAGTAATTGCCAGCATGACTGTAGGGAAAGACGTAAGGTGAGAGAGAATAGATGATGGCTTCTTTCTAAAATTGATTTCCCCTTTTTTTAACCTAAGAATTTTTTATACAACTTCCATGATGTAGCACTGCTATAATTTACATAGACTTTTTCAAGAACATTTCATTAAATCATCCGTTGTTTAACCCTTTGGTTCATGTAAATCTTGTTTTGATATAGACCTTCTGCAGAGAAATTACACACCTATAATTAAAGGAGAATTTGATCTTGATGGCAAAATTCTAATATGTCACAATGGTTTCTATCTGATACAAGCTCTATCTAGTATCAAAAATACTCAAATTTTATACATAAAATTGTCATCTGGAGTTCCCTTTTATGTATAACCTTACATTGAATCCCATATGTCATATGAATGAATTAACGATAGCTGTTATATGCATTCTGATATAGTGCACTGTTTCCTGATGTGGTTAACTGCATGCAGACTGATAACTTGGAGCTGAAGAAACTGGTCTACCTGTATCTGATGAATTATGCCAAGAGTCAACCAGATATGGCTATTATGGCCGTTAACACATTTGTCAAGGTAAAAAAAGTGTTTTATGTTTTAACCCATTACCAAACATTATCAATATTTGACCAGTTTGTTGCAGATGAGTCTTAAAAACATTGTGGGACAAGGAGAAATTGCTCTTGACGAGCAATTTCTCCTTTTCCCACAATGTTTTCTGCTCTATCAGAAGATTTTTTTTTCAATTTCATCACATTTTGAAATGTCGTCTGCAAACTCTTTCTCAATTTGGGACCGTTGAACATTTAACATTTGGTAAAGGGTTAAAGAGACAATGGTCTTGGTCGGGGTGCCTTTTTTTTACACATAGAATTACCCAATGTCATTAATTATCATCTAATTAAGAAAACAGACAATACAATACTTTGTTTCAAAAAGATAGTCTTGATTAAATATATTTGGAAGTGGGTTTTAAATGGGGAGAATTTTTCATTTACAATACAATATCTTTATTTGCAATTCAAGGCCTCTGGCCCAAAATACCAGTACAATTTCATATTATGATTGACAAAATTAAAAGGTTATAAACAAAGTACATACATTACAATTTCAAATAGTGTTTGAGACATGAGTTTTTAACTAAATAAATTAAATCATGAAGTTTTTATATATATATAATACATTTGGAAATGTTTCTTTGGTTGCAATAGTTTAAAATTACCACCATTTTGACTATGTCACAACTGGCTGACAAAATCTAGTCTTGTAAATACGTTGCCAAATTGAATATGACATAACAAGGGTTCAATGCAATACTATAGTAAGTGTTTAATGTTTATGAAGCACTTACCATTGTCTTGCATTGAACCCTCGATAAGTGGTTGATGTTTTCTGGGATTTGTAAATACTCAACTAATAAATATTGAGTTAATACTCAAATACTCAACACATTGATATTTTCTAGGACTGTGAAGACTCCAACCCTCTGATCAGAGCGCTTGCCGTCAGGACGATGGGCTGTATTCGCGTGGATAAGATTACAGAATACCTGTGTGAGCCCCTCCGTAAATGTCTGAAAGACGAGGATCCCTATGTCAGAAAAACTGCCGCGGTCTGTGTGGCCAAGTTGCATGATATTAACGCACAGCTGGTTGAGGATCAGGGGTTCCTGGACCTGCTGAGGGATTTGCTATCCGATTCAAATCCAATGGTTAGTTTTCTTAATTTTTTTTGTTTTAGATGTTTTTAGATTAACCCTTTACCAAATGCCAAATTTTCGACTGTCCTAAATTGAAAGAGTTTGCGGACGACATTTCAAAATTGGATGATATTTGAAAGTAATCTTTTGATAGGGCAGAAAACATTGAGAAAAGGAGACATTGCTCCCACATTGTTTTCCAGAGTCGTCTGCAACAGACTGGTCAAATGTTGTTACTGTTTGGTAATGGGTTAAACATGTTTATTTTACATCAATTGTGAACAGAAGCTTGAAGCTTCTTTTATTCATTCTTGATGACTGCTCTATAGATAATAAACCAGTACCCGCTACCATTTGGCAGCTAGTTCCGGCAGGTGTAGATCCCTGTTGACAATGATTTACAAACCAAATAAAACAAATTCTTTTATCAAAGGATCATTTATATAGAATGTTTTTTATGTGTTTTTATTCTGTTAGTCATTTACAATAACTGTACTACATGATCAAAACCTTATCTACCAAACCTACAACAAATTACATAGTAAAGATGTTTTCAAAGAGATGTCAAGCAATTTCTACCGTAAGCCACTTAATGACAATCGTTCTTACTTCACGTCTGCTGTCTGATATAACCACTTTAACTTAATTGTTTACTTTTCAGTGTCTAATTCTAGGTTTATTTTGACAGTGACAATCCTGTATTCATGGAACATCTTAACCCTTTCCCAAACACCAAATTCTAGACTGTCCCAAATTGAAAGAGTTTGCAGAGGACATTTCAAAATGTGATAAAATTGAAAAAATAACCTTCTGATAGGGCAGAAAACATGATGAGAAAAGGAGAAATTGCTCGTCACAAGCTATTTTATCTTTTCCCATAATGTTATCCGGAGTGGTTTGCAACAAAGTGGTTAAATGTCGTTATTATTTGGTAATGGGTTAAACTGGTAATTACAAACATATTATTAATTCATATTTTCATTTTTCCAGGTGGTGGCCAATGCTGTAGCAGCCATTTCGGAGATTCTGGACACATCTCCCAATGCCTCCCAGGTACTTGACTTGAACATGGGAACCATCAACAAACTCCTCACAGCTCTCAATGAGTGTACAGAGTAAGTTCATTTCATTTTGTATTTATTCACAGCAAAGTTCGTTTAACCCATTACCAAACAATTCCAACATTTAACCACTTTGTTGCAGGCGACTCTAGAAAACATTGTGGGAAAAGGAGAAATTGCTCATAATGAGCATTTATGCCTTTTCCCACAATGTTTTCTGCCTTATCAGAAGAATACTTTCCAGTTTCGTCAGATTTTGAAAAGTAGTCTGCAAACTCTTTCAATTTGGAACAGTCCGAAATTTGGCGTTTGGTCAAGGGTTTAAGCTGTTGTGACACAGGTCCTGTGAGTGATAAATGAAGAACCAAAACTTAAAGGCTAATAGGGCATAGAATGGCAAAATCAATTGTCCATGTGGCCAAGCATGTCGAAAAGCCTGAAAGGAAAAATGAGTTTCGATTTCACCGCCCATGAGGACTGGGTAGAACCACATGCATTCAGTTTCCAGTCTTGAAAATCAAAAACTGATGGGTCCTGTTGGGTATATTTGAAATGATTGTGGTTGAATAAAGAGCTTGCTGCTGTATCATGGTTTATTGAGACAATTTTAACCTTACCCTAAATGTAGGTTTTGGAGAAGAAATAAAAAACTATCTGAATTCCAGTTTGATTATAGTACAAACCAACTTAAAGGTGCTTGTTCACAAAACAGACAATTTGAAAGTCAAAATAAAATGTTGAAATAATACATTTTTGTTTATTTACTTGTTGTTGGATATACAATTGAAAGTGGCCTGTGAAAGCTTAATCAATTTAGGGAGGGTAAATTTATCGAAGTATGTACAGTTAATATGTGATAGATTCAGAAGAAATGTTACACTTTTTGAATCACAATATCTGTTATTTCATTGTATACACACTTTAAAGAACTAAAAACATTTGTTGTGCAGTTTTAAAAACATAAAACTTCCAAATGTCCTCACATCTGTAAACAAACACCTTTAAGAGAAATCTATACCGTTTCAGGTGGGGCCAGGTGTTCATTCTTGACTCCATTTCTAACTACACCCCGAAGGACGAGAAGGAAGCACAGAGTATCAGTGAGAGAGTGACTCCCCGACTGGCTCATGCCAACGCTGCTGTTGTCCTGTCTGCTGTTAAGGTATGAAGTTGTACACCTATTTATGTTCTGTCTGCTGTTAAGGTATGGAGATAAACACCTGTTGAGGGAGTCCTGTGTGGCCGGCTTAGAACTTGGGGATCCGGGGTTCGAGCCCCCACTGGCACCTCTCGTTTTGTTGGAGTGAGCTTTGACAAGTCACTTCAGAGCCCTTGCCTAGTCCTGAATGATCCTGAAAAGCTTTTACTGAAAAAATGTTGAAACAGAGTTAAACACCATAATAGCAAAAACCAGTGAAGAGCTCAATGCAAGACTGTTTACAACAGTTCCTTTACAGAAATGTAGGACTTGCTCCTCTTTTGCATACCTATAATGTGTGTAACGAACATGACTGCATGATAGCTGTTCGAGAACATATTGGGTATGAATGAGACAGAACATTTTGATGCATTTTCCTTAGGGCTTATGCTGCTGTTAACTTCTATGCAATTCACATGTGTAAAATGAATGTGGTTACCTACATTAATTGGTATGTTGAATGGGGATTCTGTAAGAAAATTATGTTGCCATTGGTTGAAAGTTGATACTCCTGTCTGTTATTTAGATATGCCTTTGTAAAAGAAAACTCTATTCAAATTAAATTCTAAGAAAGCATCCTAAAATTGCGTCAAGATATTTCTCGTTTGTCATAGAATTATAAACTAGAATTTGTTTGATAAGCATGTTTATGGCATAAAGTAATTTTAAAATAGTTTTGATAAGAAACACTTTTTATTTACCTTTTCCATTATATATACTTATTTAAAGACTTTTAAGCTGATGTGTCAAAATACCAAAATGTTAGAATGAGAAATCAAATGATACAAGCATTTTCCCTTTTGTCACAATGGTTTCCACTCAATATTGCTAAGACAATGCTATGATTTATTCATTTAATATTGTCAGCAGCTATTACTTTCCAATTTGACCTGTCACAATCACCTAACTGAAAGGAATGATTAAATGTAGGGGGTGTTTCAGTTTTGCACATTGTTGTTATTCTCAATTCTTAGTGATTGTTTTCCTCTATTGCCCTCAAATTTGACCACTCTAAAATTTAACCAGTACCATAGATCAAACACAGAAGGGCAATGGCTAAAATGATGTGTCCATGTCTATTTGGAATCAGGTGGTGATGAAGTTAATGGAGATGTTGGACATATCCAGCGAGTATGTTACAAACCTGATAAAAAAACTAGCCCCTCCCCTGGTCACTCTACTGTCTGCTGAGCCAGAGATCCAGTATGTGGCCCTACGTAACATCAACTTGATTGTGCAGAAAAGGTAGGTCTGCTTAGATGAGTAGTTGCTTTAACCCTGTACGAAACGCCAAATTTTTGAATGTCCCAAATTGAAAGAGTTTGCAGACAACAAATCAAAATATGATGAAATTGATAAATAATCTTCTGATATGGTAGAACATATTGCAAGAAAAAGAGAAATTGCTCTAAACGAGCAATAACTTCTTTTCCCACAATGTTTTCCAGAGTCATCTGCAACAAAATTGTCAAATGTCGTTATTGTTTGGTAACAGGTTAGAGGGTTTATTTTTCCTTCAGTATATTGTCACTGGAATTCAAAAAATGGGAAACCCAAATTCTGATGTGAATTTTGGATTTTTAAAAAGTTGATAGATGACTATCAAGATATTCTCATTTGAGAAGGTGCTATTTATATGTATCTGTGATACAAAAATAAAGTACATATTTTTTTATATTTACCAATTTTCTTCAGTATACGTTTTTGAGTTTTTCCTAATCACAATTAGTTATCCAGGAACGTTATGAAGCCATGAAAGTTATTAAATATGAAGAACTGCATCTTTGGAGGTAATATTGTGTTGAAACCACTGTGACTAAAGAAATTTTTCTCCTATCACAGTGTTTTCTTATCTCTCATGCTATGGGTGATTCAAAGGGAGTCATTATGGAATGTTGTGGTTAACTATAAAATATTGTTTCTGTGGGTGGTTTAAGAGATTCTTTATTGGCCTTTTCTTTATACACAAACTTTGGATGGATTTGCACTGTAGATAAAAGTTTTAGTAGCATAGTGAAGGAATGAAAATTTCTTTATCATTATAATTTGATGATTACATTATTTGGTGTCTGTGTTACAGTTTGAGTAATACAATATCTTAATCGAGCAAGCTATTGTACTTTTTCTTAATCTATGCTGCATTAGTTGTTGATGGACCATTATAATCCATTCATTGATTGATTACAGACCAGAGATTCTTAAGACAGAGATGAAGGTGTTCTTTGTGAAGTACAATGACCCAATCTATGTGAAACTGGAGAAGTTGGATATTATGATCAGATTGACATCCCAGGCCAACATTGCACAGGTTCTTGCTGAACTGAAAGAGTAAGTAAACAAATCGTAAAATTGTTTTGAGATGGTGCTTTCATCTCTGCACAGTAGACAATAGTATTCATAGAACAAAAGGTCTAGATTATGATTCTAGTTCTGTGTGTAACAGTGGTTATGGTGGTGGACTTGGAGATATAAGAGTGTTTTTTTCTCAAAAAGCTCATCACAAAATAGTGTTCATATTGGAAAAGAGTTCATAGCTCTGAAAGAATATTCTGCATTACTGACGAGAAGAGCATTAAAGAATGCACTGGCAGTTGCAATTCGACTGCAATATTGCCAATCCAACCAGCGTGCTATTTGAACCTAAGCTTTGAGAATTAAAAACTTTCGATGACATTGTATAACTGGTATGCTGCGGGAGCGGAGGCCAGTGGTCAAGGGGTAGTAAGGTTGCCTTAGGACATGAGGGTCGTGGGTTTGAACTCCATAAGAAGCAGAATGTGCCTTGCAACCTTTCATTAATCCACATTCCACACGAGTACAGGTCATGTATCCGGGAAGCAGAATCAAGAGTGATTTATCTAAATTGTAGGAACTTGTTTCACAAAAGATGTAAGATAAATAAGTTTTAACCATGTAACAAACGCCAAATTTTCGACTGTCCCAAATTGCAAGAGTATGCAGACGACATTTCAAAATGTGATGAAATGAAAAAATAATCTTATGATAGGGCAGAAAATATTGACGGAAAGGGAGAAATTGCTCGATAAGAGCAATTTCTCCTTTTTCCACAATGTTTTCTAGAGACGTCTGCAACAAATAGGTTAAATGTGGTTATTTTCTAGTAATGGGTTAACTGATTAAACTGCATTACAGGTATGCTACAGAGGTAGATGTGGACTTTGTGCGCAAGTCTGTGCGAGCCATTGGGCGCTGTGCCATCAAGGTGGAGCAGGCCGCGGAACGATGTGTGAGCACCCTGCTTGACCTTATCCAGACCAAGGTCAACTACGTGGTACAGGAGGCCATCGTGGTCATAAAGGTCAGTGGAGTTCAATAACTTCATCACTGCTATAATGTCTATATCATTTTTTTTTATTCCATGGCCCCTCTCTATGTGGGTTCAAATCCTGTTGACGGCATTTTCATATGCATGAGAGATAGTCTTCTGGCTGGCTTATGGAATGCCAATGGTTCTACCTAGGTTAACCAGCCCTTAAGGGTAGTCAAGTTTTGCTTGTGGGTCTCTCGCCGTCATTATACACCAGCCAACTCAGGGTTTTCCCTTGATATATGCTTATTTGGTGGACTTTAGACCCCTTATATATGGACTTGTGAATGGAAAATAAAGAACTTTGGGGGATATATCCAGGAATTTGGGGGTCATTCACCATTATAAGTTTGCGGTCAAGGAAAACCTTGGCAACTACAACTTGACTGACATGATGTTTTCCTACTCAAGCCAGATATCACGAGATTTACATGGTGAATATTGTTTGTGAAGACATATGGTGATGACAATTACGGAGAAATCTCATCATCTGGCATATTGGGTATTACTTTAAAAAAACTGTGGCATCTCCAAAGAAAGTTGTCGAACTGAAGGTATAGAAGAATACAAGATGTCCAATTTAAGTTTCTATTTTCTAAACCCAGAGTGGATTCTAATGGGTTACCATAATGCAGGATAAAGATTTGTGTAGTTCTATATATAAGAGGTTAAGATGCCTATTTCCCTGCCTTTTATTGTTTATTCTGTGAACCGAATATGTTCTCATAAGAAAAAGCAACCCTCATTATGGGTTTTCATATTGCATGAAAGTACAGTATTCTAGAGCTTTATATAAGATTTGCAAAAAGAAAGGTCAAAGTATTGTTCTTCTTTTGTTTAACTTTCAGAATATGTATCGTAAAATAAGAACCAAGGCATCAAGTCATGTTCATTTTTATTTTAGGATATTTTCCGTAAATACCCAAACAAGTATGAAAGCATCATCGCAACTCTGTGCGAGAACTTAGACACTCTGGATGAACCAGAAGCTCGGGCCTCAATGATCTGGATCATCGGGGAGTATGCTGAACGAATTGACAACGCTGACGAGTTGTTGGAAAGTTTCCTTGAGGGATTCCAAGACGAGAACACCCAGGTGCAGTTACAGCTCCTGACAGCCATCGTGAAGCTGTTCCTGAAGAGACCCACTGACACACAGGAACTTGTACAGCAAGTGCTCAGTCTGTCTACTCAGGTAACCTTTCTAACCATTTTACTACAATCATGTAGATGTCATAACCTATTGACCAATAAGTCTTCCGACTGACTTACAGAGTGCCAATGGTTCTACCCAGGTTGACTAGCTTTTATTGACAGTTGAGTATGGGGTCTTCCTCCATCATTTAGAGTTTGGCAAAGCAACATAACTGAAATATTGTTGACACAATGTAAAACCCAAATTAAGAAATCAAATTAATCAATAACCTTGAAATAGGCCAAATATGTGTATTTTCCTCAAATTAAAACATTTTTATAAAACATAAAATATGATGCATGTTAATTCTCTTGTAGAAGGCTTCATATTGAATGTTAAATCTAAGCACAGGGGTGACCAGGCTTTTTTTTATGTTTTCTAACGTACCCCTTCAAAAGTCACCTTTCAAAGTTTTAAGTCATGCAGTTTACTGGTTTCATTAAATAGCAATTCTTTTAATTGTTCTTTCTTAAGTCAACAGGCTGATACCTCATTCAAACTGAAGCGAAGGGAAGAAAGTTATGGGCGATATACCAGTGTAGACAGATGGTAATCATAAATCCTCCTAAAGATGGTATTTGAGTCCTGCAATGACAAGTGGTTAAGATAGTGGACACCGTAGTTCTGGGTTCTTTTCCTACGACACCTCTGGTATGTGTGAGTGTTCTTTGCCAAGTCACTTTAGAGCCCTAGCCTAGTACTGGTGAATCTAGGAAAGCTGTTACATAGCTGAAATATTGTTGACATGGCAAGAAACACAATTCAAACAAACAAAGATGATATTTACTCCCTTTATTACAGGACAGTGATAACCCTGATCTGAGAGACAGAGGCTATATCTACTGGCGTCTCTTGTCCACGGACCCGGCCGCAGCCAAGGAGGTTGTGCTGGCGGAGAAACCCCTGATATCTGAGGAGACGGACCTGATTGAGCCCACACTTCTGGACGAGCTCATCTGCCACATCTCCAGTCTGGCGTCGGTGTATCACAAACCACCCAACAACTTTGTCGAGGGAAGGAGTGGACTGAGACGTGCCCTACCAAGTAAATCACAGTCGTAAGTTCCATTTGATTTTAGTTCTCTTTTTTTTCAAATACAAAACACATTTAGCTTGTAAACAATTAAATATACATCTATCTACATCATGTTAATTTGGTTTCATTTAGCTCAGTTGTTGAAAGTCACAGTCATAAGTACTGTTTTATAATGTTTTTTCTTTTTCATATTTGCAACACATTTTAGCCTGTTAACAATTTAATAGACTTCTATCTACATCATCTAAATTTCTGCAAAATGACTTAAGCTGTTGATACTTCTTAAAAAAAACCAATTCATTCAATTATTCCTTCCTTCATTTATTTTGGTTATGATCAATTGTGTCTAGCTTATTTTAGATAAGACTGAAACAAGATCTGATTAATCTACCAAAAAGTGGAAATAATTTCCTCACAGCAGTTCTTGAATTAATGTTTCTAATTTGTTAATGTTATGGGGAAGTAGATTAAGGTTTATTACTCAAGGAATATTATTCATGATCTTTTTGCTGTATGTACTTTAAAACCAGGCGCTATTCTCTTTTATCACATATTAGCGTTATGCCCTTTTGCCTGGAATAAATGATATACAACATAAAGCCTGTAATCTCTGAACGTTTTTAAAGTTTGCTGCAATGTTTAAGGGAAAGGTTAAATGAATATTTCACAGAGATGGATATCTGTGTAACTCATGGATAGAACTTTAGGCCTATACAACATACATGGTCATAATAAGCAAAAGTTCTTTTGCAAAAATGTTTTCTCTTAATTTGCTTCAAATCTGTAAAAGGATTATTGAAAATTTAAATCAACAGGGATAGATCTTTGAGCAGTTGAGTACAGAGCCCTCCTCCATCATTAAGAGTCTGGCATCGCAAAATAACCGAAATAAATGTTGACTCGATGTAAACCCCCATATAAATGTAACACACTTATCATCTTCAGGGAAGGAACTGTGGACGAAGGCCAGTCCACGACAGAAGCTCCGCCACAGCAGCCCCAGGCCACGGTCATACCCGGAGCGGACTCCCTCATCGGGGATCTGCTGGATATGGACCTGGGAGGGCCCACCATGGTGCAACAACAGATGTACCCGCCCCAACAAACCATGCAGCAGCCACCCAGTGGAGGCTTCGATATACTCGGGGAGGGACTCGATAATCTGGTAAGGGGTTCAAGTTGAAACATTTATTCTGCCAAGTATGCTATGTGTTATATTTTGAATGGGCCTCTGACTGTCTTACGGAATACCGGTGGTTTTACCTGGCTTGACCAGCCCTTATTATGGGGTATTCCTCCTTCATTTAGAGATGAACATCACAAGTTCTCAACATAACTGAAATAATGTTGATGTGAATGTAAAACCCGTATGAATTAATAAAATTATATATTGAGGGCTCAGAGCAATCCTATAGTAAGTCCTTTACATTTACTATAAAGTTTCATTGAATCCTTGACGTATATATTTATATATATACAGTAGGGGGAAATGACTAACCAAGCAATACATTTGTTTCGTATGGTTGTTGTTGGATTGGAGTCTTGCTGTTTGGCTCCAAGACATGTTCCTGGTATTTCAGGTTCTAGCAAATCTTTTTTAGTGACTTACTGCTTTCCAACATTGACACAATGGTTCCAAGATAGATTAATCTCTTTGCATCAAAATTAAAGGCTCAAAGGAATAGTGACTGTGTGGGGTCTTTCACACAGGACCCCTTTATTCAATTTTATTTATGCTACTAAATGATTTTAAAAGTCCTAAGACATTTTGATTTTGAGCCTTTGTGTATGTAGTGAAGTGACCATTTGCACAGCTATTTTTAACACATTTAAGAGTACTTTGTCCTCCTAATGACTGTTTAGAGGAGAATGGGCATAAGTGGAGAAGGTTAACGCTATAAAACCTCTTATGTCTACATTAAGTATTGCTTGTTGTCCAATGCTTAACAGACACCATTTTCCTAGCTGAGTTTTGATAGAAAATAGAGGCTTGTTTAGATAATTTTAAGATTGCTTAAAACGGGTTTAAACCCTAATTTTAATATCAATGATTTGTGTTTTTACAGCTTGGTGGAGGTCCGATGGGAGGAGATGCCCTTGGTGGACTGGGCGATATATTTGGTATCCAGTCATCCCCATCTTACGTTCCCCCACAGGAAGTCTGGCTAACTGCGCAGAACGGGAAGGGCTTAGAAATCACCGGGACATTTGCACGCAAAAACAACAAAATTAATATGGAGTTGACCTTTTCAAACAAAGCGATGCAACCTATGACAGGCTTTGCTGTACAGTTTAACAAAAATAGGTGAGTTTTTTCATGTTAAACCCTGAGAATGCTGGGTAATTTTCTTAAAACGGTTTTTGTGCTGTCTGCTTTCCTAATCCTTAAATATCTGGTTAATTTTAATGAGGAAAAATACTCAGAGTAGCAAACATGTTAGATTACAGGCCAGCCGCCAATCTACTTAGCGACTGGCCTGGATCCAACCTGTTTGCATAAGCATGAATTTGGTTCCAGCACTATTTGCGCTGAATGTAGAAGGGTTGGGTATGCGTTGGTTGGTTATGCATTGATATGTTCATCAGACCATTGAAAAATGCCCTTTGTGTAGATGGATATATTCTCTATATTGTTTGTCATTAAGGATAGGAAGCAATATTTCCCTTTGACTTTTCTATATTATTTTTGCCATTGTTAGTATATATTCAATGTATATTCAATTCAATTTTAAAAAAATAAAATAGCACAAAGCATACTTATAGCCATAACAAAAATAATGCATACATTTTAACACATGCATAGACAGTAACAGTTCGGTAAGGATTTTCCAGAGAAGTACAAGGTAAAAAGTTAATACAGCTATAGTTTTCATTTGTAAAGCAGAACAGAGTAGTCGGAACACAGTAGGAGGCTATGTCTATTTAAAGCATTCTATAAACATCTTGTTAAAAGGAATTGATTATTAGCAATTGTTTCTTAGTCATGACTCTCTTGAACTATTCCTGTTGATAATCAAAAGAATCTAGATCCAAGAATATTGATTGGCTTTCATAACAGCCGACTTTTAAAAAAAGTCTAGTTAAAAAACTCAAAGAGATTGTTATAGAGCTTTTCATAGTAAGATGGATCTGAATCTCATCATTCTACTTTGTCAAAAATTGTTTTCCTTATCCATTAACATTAGGGAAAATGTGACACTTGATTATCTTCTATACACATTGTATACAGTATAATTTCTGTATCTTAAACTTTTGATTGTGGAACTCCTCTATACGTCGAAGTAAAAACGGGTTGCAGAAGCATTTGTTCTTTATCTTTATGTTTTTATATTCCATACATCTATATGTCAAACTCTCTCTATGTTGAATATTTTCAACATGTCCCTTGAACTTTGAGGTATAGAGCTTCTACTGTATTTTCAAATTCATTTCAGCTTTGGTTTAATGCCTGCCAACCCCTTGAATATGCCCCACCCACTATTGCCAAAGCAGTCGACCAGTGTCTCGTTAGAGCTAAATACAATGGGTCCAGTACAAAAAATGACTCCTTTAACGTTATTACAGGTAAGATTAACCCATTACCAAACTAATTACATTTGACCAGTTTGTTGCAGATGACTCTGGAAAACATTGTGGGAAAAGGAGAAATTGCTCGTGACGAGCAATTTCTCCTTTTCCCACAATGTTTTCTGCCCTATCAGGAGATTGTTTTTCAGTTTCATCACATTTTGAAAGGTCGTCTGCAAACTATTTCAAATGGGGACAGTTGAAAAGTTGGCGTTTGGTAAAGGGTTAAGGTTCATTTCTGGCTGCTTAGGAGTAGAAGGGAGCCACAATTGGTTGGCCACCAAGATGTGTCCCCTGGATTAGTCATACCAATGACCTGATAACACCAAAACGTTTGCACTCCCTTTAAGAAAAAACAGTTCCTGGTAGCGTTTTCTTAAGTGTCTTATGTTAAGAAGCGTTATTCCCTCTTATTTCAATATTGAGATAAGCGATATTTAAAAGTGTCTCTGAGAAGCTTTCAATGACGTGTAAAATGTCTCTTCGAGATGCTTCCAGTGATGTGTAACATTACAATTTTGTATATCTGTTTTGATTTGTTTATCAGATTTTCCTGAAAATGTTAAGTAAAGGCATCCCAAGTCATGAAAAGATAAGTTAATACACAATTATACTTTTCTATCTGAAGTAAAAGGAATTTTTATGGTTCAAATTAAAAGCAACAGTTACTGCAGGCAGCAAGTATGCATTATTATTAAAACCTGTTATGAAGGAGTCCTGATAGGCCCAGTGGTTAAGGTGGTGGACTTAGAACTCGGGGGTCCCAATTTCGAGCCCTACCAACGCCTCTCGTTTCGTGGGAGTGTCCCAACATTAAACACAATATAAACAAGAAAACTTGGTATGTACCTTGGGATTTGTTTACAATGAAAGCCAAACTCTCATAAGATAAAAGCATGCCATATATAATAATTGTTCATCCATTATGCATGGAGAATCAGAACATTTGATAGATCTTGGTTGAACATCAATGTAAACCATTTGTTTCTGCAGGTTGCCATTAAGAACAATATCGATGTTTTCTACATGTCCACGAATGTACCCCTCCATGTGTTGTTTACGGAGGATGGGGAAATGGACAAGAAGATATTCTTGGCCACCTGGAAAGACATTCCTTCGACAAATGAAAAACAATATACCATAAATAATGTCCAGCACAACGCAGGTATGTTTAGCTTTGATTGACCAAGCTTTCATTGTCTAGATGATAGTTCCTTTTAAGGTATTCTACCCCTGATGGAGAAAAGTGAGAATAATAAAGTTAAAGGTTAAACAGAACAAAAGGCTGTTATAAATTTAAACTTAATATCATAAGACTTTTTTAAGGATTGAAATTTTTATTTGCCACCTTTCATTTGTGTAATTTTGATTTCAATGTGAATTGAATGGGGAGGTAATTACTATGGATTTGATAACAGAAGATTGATAGTCCACTACATCTGCAATGCTTTTCAATAAAACATATGGTTAAGACTTTGATTATCAATTTATTACAGACACAGTATCAAGTAAACTAAAGAACAACAACATATTCACGATAGCCAAACGTAACGTTGAAGGACAAGACATGTTGTACCAATCCCTTAAACTGACCAATGGAATCTGGGTTCTAGCCGAGCTAAAAATACAGCCTTCCAACACATCCTTTGTTGTAAGTACATTCTCAATACTGCTATACATGCCACATGATACATTGGGTTCCATTAATCCATTCCCCCCATATGGGAATTTGTGAATGGTCTACAACAGATTACATTTGACGTGCGACGTGAGAAAACCCACCTTATGGTTTAACGCGCAATAATCGATAAATCGCTGTCAAAGTGACGTCATTTATTACGGCGTTGTTTTAGTTTCATCGCTGTTTTCAAACGCGATCTATTGTTTGAACATATAATCTTTAAACCCTCGGTAAAATGTCCCAGTCTCAGAAGGAACTGCAGTAGAGTAAAAATCATTCTTCATTCATTTACTAAAACATTTACTATGATAGGCCTCCTTTTCATTAAAATCTCGGCCGCGATCAGGAAAGTAAACATAGATCTATCAACGATGCTACCGACAAATCTTTTCTCATTCTTATATCTACCTAGTTTAATCAAGTTTTTTTAAACTCATTTTTAATTGATTGCGTGACTACATGTAAAGTATGACAAATTGCCTGCAGATTATTCGTCAATTCTTCGAGGATTCAATTTTAAAAACCGTGATTGTAACAAAACTGACTACCGCGTCCTTATGTCTAACAATTAGGTTTACATACAACTGTTATTGGGTTTCTTTATTCGCTTTCCCTTCAAACAATTAGATTCTATCATGTAGTTGATTTGTATAAATGTTATACATTTATATAGTCGTATTAAAATTAAAGTTACCCTTATGTTAACAGTTATGTCCTTGGATTTTTGGAATTAGAATAAATCTTATCAAACCACTCTGAAAGAAAACCAACCATATCAAAGGACTGGTTGGAGGATGTTTTCAAAGAAAACGACAGCGGATACCCTGTTACAGATCCCGGTCACGGAGCTTGAAAAAGGCGGGGCAAAAAGACAGAGAGGTGAAACAAACTTCCGTGAAAATGGAATAGTTGTCTGTGGTGAAACGTTACCACTATTCCACGACATATCCATTGATAATATGAAGAAGCTTAAAAGGCAAGAATGCCTGTGGAATTGCACCGATCACCAAACAGCACAAAGATTTGAGCATTTCACCTTTGACTTAAGTCAAAACTTGAGCCTCCCACCCTATGCTCGACCAACGGGATCGCTCTATCTGTTTTTCTTAGAAAGATCCAATTGTTTGGAGTTCGGATAAATCTCCAGTCAAAGCAGGTCATTCCTCGATTGATGAGGATCAGACCGTCGGGAAAGATGGCAACAAGACACACGGACCAGACACCGCTATCTCCTTGGTACTGGGTACTGGAGAATTATTTATGAGATTACGATGCATACTTAATCCATGCAGATAACTGTCTTGGTACGCCACATATCTCGGTACAGACAAAATCCGTTTCGCAAGACTTGCGCTCTTTATGTAGTTCTTGTCTTTTTGACTGACATTGTTTTAATAAGTCATTTTGCCATGTTTTATTTGTCTGTCACACCTAAACAGTTGCATGCTGCCTTCGATGAATAGTGTCCTCCATCGGTTATTACATACAAAAAACATGGCTAGTTTTACTGAACACGGTGGCATGACTGGAATACTTTATTATAGTGATATATAGACAATAGATGGTTTGTGTCGTAATTCGGAAATGTTATCGGACAAGGCGTAGAAATACTATCCGGTGAGCCAAAGGTCAATCGGATAATAATCTGAAGGCTATCCCGATAACCATTCCTACACAAAGACACAAATCACTATTCTGTTTACCTTGTTAGTGATATGGATTCAAATCAAAAGTCAAAAAATGAAAATAAAACATGAAAAAAGGGGAAAATAAAGCTGAAAATCTACATTAAGCGACAGGTAAGATGTAGAGAATGGCGTCATATGTCATAACGTATCTATGGCCTTATGATTCGTCACGCGGCCGCATGTTATATGGTTAGTGTCCAACATTACAATGTTATGTGGCATCAGTTTATCGGTCCGTGATTCGCATTGCTGACCCGATAAAATTGACTCTTGAACAAACGCGAAATCCATCATTAATAACATCTTTATCAATTTGATAATGCATTTTTTTTAAGTTGTATAATATAGGCTATTCTTTTTTTTTCAATAAACAACTTACACTGTATTTATTTTTGGGTAAAATAATAAGTTCGTCGTTTGCTACCTAATTTGGAGGTGGTGACAGGACAGCCCAGAGAGGTAGTATACCAAATGGATGTTTCATCGGGTACCCTGTTTCATCTTGGTCTCGGATTCACAACTCTTTTTGACTTGAAAAATATATTCTTTTCCAATACGGAAAAACTGTCTTCAATTATTGACTGAAGGACAATTACCGCAATATAACACATGTATACTCCGCAATTAAACAAATATGCACGCACATAAAAATTAATTGAAATGATTGGCACATGCAGCTGTGTGTTTTATGCGTATACTAATGAAAGATATTGTCTTCAATAGAACTGGTCATACTAGGTGTTTAATTAACTTTGACTTAGCTCATATAACGTTAAAGTGTCGCCACAACGACTCCGAAACTAGAGCTCAGCTGGCATATGTGGCATACAGATTGTTGACACATTTATCTCTACATGTTTTGAAGGGTGTACTTCGAAAAAGACTTATCAGCCATTAGCAAGGACCAGGAAATCTCCAAATCCCAATTGGTCCCAGATACGGCCTTCCCTCCAATACTTCTTCGCTACCCCCGAGGTGAAAAAACATATCTGTGTCCTTCATACTTTAAACCATACATTGTGCTTAGATTACAATATCAAATAAGCCTTGAATTTGACATCGCATAAAATACATTTTAAATATATTTCATTTTGTTTCTAAATTGTTTACTTTCAAGAATTATCGTTGAAAAAGTCAATCAATTTCAAACATAAACAGGTTGATCTGTTTGATGTTTATCATCTTAAAAAACGATCTGAATCTTCAAGCCTCACAGTTTATGATGAAAATTGTTCAATGTTAATAAAACGCGTTTCAATAAAAAAATATTCCCTGATTTCTTGCAATCTACCATGTGCCATTAAAAATGGACCACATGTAGTTGAAATAAACGGTTCTCGTAAATAAACGTGTCATTTGTACTTCTCAATCAAGCGTGCCGATTAGCTTCCATAATCAAAACCCGAAATACACACTGAAGACATTGTTTGACACGGGAATTACAATTAACGGATTAATTTTGGGATAACAGAGAAACACGTACTGTTAAATATGAAGAATTCCATATCTGTCTGTGATATCATGACCGATTTTTTGCCGGTCGCAATCGGTCCGACAAAACCGAATTGGTCCAAACCGCCAATTTCCTGATCGTGGCCATTTGTGAAAAAGAAAACAAGGCTGCCCTTTTCAAGAAGAGACCTGTTTGTTTCGAAGGTTTGACGCAATACTAACGTAAGTCCATGTCAAAAGTGTATATTGCGTTTAGTTGAGCGCTTGATCTGTACTGTTTAATTTCCTTTGATGTAAATATCATTTCACTGAATTGGATTTTTCATAACTTTGAATTAAATCTAAACATGACAGTTTTGTTTCCTAAGTTTTGGCACCAGGATGAACGAGATAGTCATTTCCATATCAAGAAGAGCTCAGATATGGTAACCCGAATATTCAAACGTCGATTTAGATTACGCCGTTAGCCAAAACGTTGACGTCGCGTCACTCGCGTGATATTTCTCTACTTACCTGACGTCTTTGAACGCTTATAGGAACCGTGTTTTTTTACGCATTTACATGAGACTTATATCATTTTAACAAAGGAAACTCGAACTAAAATAATCGCTGAAAAAACGAAAATCGAAAATTTTGACCATAAGGTGGGTTTTCCCACGTCGCTCCCCATTTATTTTGCAACAAAAATATTGTCCTTAATTCGGGGCCTTCATGGCCATGTGGTTAGAGTACAGAACTCACATGGAACACAGCATTTGAATTTCATGAGAGGTAGTCGTTGACTTACGCAATGCCGATAGTTTTACCGGCCTTGATCAGCCATTATGGGCGTATAGTATTGGGTCTTCCTCCATCATAAAGATGGGCGTTGTTACACAACTGAAATAATGTTGGCGCAATGTAAAAACCTATATGAATAAATAAATTTTTCTAAATTCATCAAGTTTTTCGATTTATGATGATGGATGACTTTCTGAATTGATAAAAATGGCCAAAAAATAAACACTTCATTCAAACTTAATGGAGTACAATTATAACATGCAAGTATACTTTATTTAGTTTAAACTTATTTAACTTTTATTGATTGTGATGGAAGCTTAAAGCTTATTAAGTTCACTCTCAATGACTGCTTCCTGGATACTACAGTCTAATTTGTGTTAAGCAGCCACCCTTTTAAGCAGCCAACCTGCCTTTACCAGCCACTACAGAAAGTCCCATTGTTAGATTTATAGTGTAAATCAATTTGTGTTAAGCAGCCAACCTGTCTTAAACAGCCAATTTACTCTGTCCCATAGGCTGGACTCTCAACACAAGTTTGACTGTATACCAGTTGTCGAGATGATTTAAGGGCTTTTCATGGCAATTACCACCTTGACTTATGGAGATCGTACCGTGACCAAGACCCATGGTGCACGAGGCAGAAGCTCTACCTCTGCACTACTACATTTTATTTAGAAAAATATGTAAAAGGAAACATTACCTTATTCTTCAACTTTTGCTTTTACCACTCAATGGTTTATGAATATGATGACCTTTAACCTTTTGTCTTTTTTTTTGCAGTTGTCTCTGAAGTCCAGGGCTGTTGATGTATATGAAGATGTGAACCAAACGTTTGAAACCATTCTACACAACTAGACATTCCACTGTGCACAAATAAACATTTATGAACATTGCTTGAAACTTGGATACTTTTTGACTTGAAATGACTCTATCATAGGGGAGATAAGGGGTGTATTCCCTTAACTTACTCATTAACTACTTCTCAAAGCCCTGCACAGTGTTTACTCATTGAAATTGGTGTATTTGGACGATTCTAATTAGTCCCCTCAAAAAAGGATGTGTCCTATAGATTTTGATATAGTGCTTTGAATGAACGTTATATGTCCACCTCTATCTATCAGATGATATATTGTTCAAGCTTTAAATCCTTGGTTAGATGGTAGACAAATTCTGTGACTTGATGTTGTATAATTCATTGTCATTTTGATGACTTAATGCAACACACATTTATGTAACTCCATGCTCCTTATTATCATGAATTTATGATCACTAGCTAACTTGATTTTTCATGCTGTAAACTTTTGTGTATTTCATTAAAAGTCCAGGTATCTGTACACATTAAAATGCTGATACTTAGTTGATTAGTTATTATTCTACAACACGAGATTTGTTACTGGTATACATATTTATTGTCTCATTGAATTTCAGATTAATTAGCTGGACGATTTTAGGGCAAGTTAGTCAAGATATTCTGGATTCTCTCCTCATAATAATGTGGCAAAACCTAAGTTTGATTTTTTGTGTGATTTCAAATGGTGTCCTCCGAAAGCATATGTGTAACATTAACTATGCTCCTATATAGAAGGATTATAGATTACATGAGTGGCATATATCCATGGTTATGTATTTATTTAAAAAAAAAAAGTTTTGTATAAATAAGATAAAAGTTAGTGTAATGATGCTTTTTTATACAGATGACTGTTGTGCAATACGTGTAATAATCCGTAACATTTGGTAGGATTCTCGTACAGTAATCAAATCTCCATGTCGAAAAAAGAAAATGATCCTCTGTATGTAATAAAAAGATACCTATAAAATGTGGAACAGAATAAGGAAATAGTAATTGTTGATCCTTGATTGTTATGGGTCTTCTACAACCAAGGCATCTACCTCTTATGGTTAATGTTGATTTGTTAGTCACATATCAGAACTGTTCTATCCTAAGAATTGAATTACCTAGAGCCATCAAATGATAAAACAATAAGTTTTCTAGACACGTCAAATGATATGACACGTCAAATGATATGACACCCCAATATCATACATTGTATTTGATATAATTATGTGAGATTATTATTATATACACAATTGAGAATTAAATGTTTTAAAGAATAAGTAATTTCCATTGTTTGTTTATCTTTTCTCTTTATCAATCATTTTTTATTTTTATTTTATTTGTTGGAGCAATTTAATGCAGATAAAATGAAGATAATGTGACAAAAGTATCTATTAATCTAGAGCGATTCGTTTTTTCTCTTAATTTGTGAACATCTCCATATGTTGTAACATCAGACGACATGGGCACCTGACAATGCCATTTTTGACGTCACCCTTTGCAGGTGATGGGGTTGGAGAAGAGAGGGAGGGGGCTATAAACGTACATTTTCTTCTTTTAACATAATAGTCTGATGATATAACCAAGTTTATATTTTATAAAATGCTGGGTTCATAATGCCTCTGTGTTTTGAAGATCAGCACACATTTCTATTTTGGCACAAGTCCATAACATACAATAAGGTTTGTAATGGGAAATAAAACTGAAAAAAATTGCCAAAGAGAAAGAGGGATGGGGAAAGGAGAGATAGAGAAAATGGGGGTGAGAGAGAGAGAGAGATGGTAGTCTTATGCCTCGACGTCATGTACAGTACAGATATACCAATAAGAGCTTCGTTTCAAGACAGTTTAATCGTAATGCGGCCAGTGCAAAGATGATATATGTATATTAGAGGAAACATATTGCTTATAGTGTCAAGCCGTCAACCGTTGTTGGCTCCCTTGGTGGCTCCGTTGTTGACTCCCTTATTTCCCTTGTTTTATGCGGCCGGTGGATAAGTTGTGGCTGCTGCTAACGGCCTATAGTAAGCCGTCACCGGATGTTGGCTATCCTCCCCACACTGTATCCAGTAATCTTCCGCTCGGACAAAACACGCGTCTTTGGAATCATCTGTGTGTAGGCAAACAGCATGAGTTAGATTGGATCATCAGACACGTTATTAACTGAACCGTTTTCCTTATGTAAGTATATATCTATATGGATTTTACATCACAAATAAAATGTAGTTGCATGTACTAATTGTCCTCCATTTTGTTTTAATGAAGTGTTAATTTTTTCTAGGGTGGCCTCTTTTTTTATGAATTCGGAAAGTCCTCAATTATCTTATATCGAAGAACTTGATGAATTAAGAAGAATTTTATTTATGTGGATTTTAACATCACGTCAACACTATTTCAGTTCTTTTGCGTTCCCCGACACTTTATGATGGAGGAAGACCCCATACTCAATTGCCCATAAGGGCTGATCAAGCTTGGTAGACACATCGGCATTTTGTTAGTCAATCGGGAAACTACCTCTTATGAAAACCCAAATGCCGTCACCAGGATTTGAACCGTCGCAGAGAAGGGCCATATGGTTCCAAGTTCTGTGAGTCCAAATTATCTACTATAACCACTACGCCATGTAGGGTATTCTACCAACAGTTAATAGCTGGGTTTATTACACTATATTGCAAAGTCACCGGAATTTTGATGAACTGATGTTGACACAATAACACAATGATTTTAAACTGAACAACCAATACATGTTGTTCTTACCTGTTCCGCTGTTCGTGGCACCGACTGCGTCATAAAACATTGATTCTTCCAAGCTTGGTTGTTTTGGGCACCGAGTTATCTTGACCCAGCACCCTGCACCAGCTGTCACCGATCGACCTATGGGGAACCAGACAAGATGCTTAATCCTTTACCAAACGAAAACAATTCGGCTGTCCCAAATTTGAAAAAGTTGGCAGACGACATTTCAAAATGTGACGATATTGAAAAATAATCCCCTGATGGGGTAGAAAGGATTGTTGTTTTCCCACATTGTTATCCTGATTCTTCTGCAACAAGCTGGTCAAATGTCGTTATTGTTTGGTGATGGGTAAAAGTTCACGATCTTTAAAGCGCTTGTTCACAGAAAAAAGAAATTGAAAGTAAAAATAAATCGTGTTTGAAACAATAGTGTTTGATTCTTTTTATATATAATCGAAAGAAGCTATTGAAAGCATGATTAATTCAGAAAGTGTACATTTATCAAAGTTTGTACAGTTTATATGCAGTAGATCTCAAAAGCGGTGTCATATTTTTAGATCAAAATGCGTGTTAATTCGCTGTATACACAATTTAGGGGATCATTAACGACATAAGTTTGCTTCCAATGACTTACTTTCAGTGCGTAGCATGAAACTGTACAGCTGTCAAACAGTAATAAAGAAGTAATTTCAACTGCCAAAACTTCATACCTTCAACCAGTTTGCACAAATATACTTAGCAATGAGGTATAATCGATTTCAAGCTAAACAAGCTTCATTTTGGATTTATCAGCAGCGACATAATGTAAGACCATTTCCACCAGATTAGCAGAGATTGCAGATAATATGTAGAACAAACAATGGGTTTGAGTCGGGAGATATGTCATTCATATGAACATTTAGAACTCCTTTAATCACAACGATTCCAAGCCCCAGACTCGTATAATTTCGAGAATGTTTGTCAAAACCGTCAAAACGGTTCACGTTATGACGGGAGGTAATTCATACCTGTTGGTCTGTAAAGGGAGGTTACTGGGTGGTTTGGATGAGATCCGCACCATCGCCACTGCACCAGCGCCCTCGACAGGCAGTTCGCCTCGTTGTGGGCGGCATTCTGATGTTGCTCCGCGTAACTGTCTCGGTAAATCTTCCCACGTACCACGTGACCGTCCGCTGGACCCCCGTGTTTTGGACAGCCGTACATGGCCATAAAACAGCCGTCGCCAGCAAATGTTGTTGCTCCTAGAAACAATTATAAACAGGCCTTAAGATTGTTCATCGATATAGCTATGAAGCAAACTGTTTTTAAAAACGTTTGACCAACACTTCACGCGATACACGAAAACACCCCTTTAGAGGGTTTGGTTCGTATCCTAAGAGCGCTTCATGATGGTGATGATGACTATGATGCCAGTGTTGATAAACTACATTCCTTGATTAACTATAAACATTAAAGGGATATGGACCATAACCTGTCGGTCCGTATACAGCCTCGACGACAGTGAAGATGAACGATTTTCCTTAATTAACTATAAACACGGAAAGGGTATGGACCACAACCTGTCGGTTTGTAAACAGTCGCACCGGTAATGATTGTGAACTATATTCTTCGATTAACTATAAACATCAAAGAGGCATGTCCCCTAATCTGTGGGTCCGTACAAGTCTCGACGACAATGAAGATGAACTGTATTCATCGATTAACTATAAACATTAAAGACATATGCTCCCTAACCTGTGGGTCCGTACACAAATATAACGGTAGTGATGATGAACTATATCATTTGACTCACTATTTAAATTGGAAATTAAGAATAAAAAGGGTATCTTCTCAAATCTGTGGGTCAGTACTCAGACGCGACGACAGTGATGATGGAATACGAATATCCTTGGCAAACTATACGAAAAAGTAAAGGTCAAAGGTGTATGATGTACTCTAACCTGTAGGTCCATACACAGCCGCCACGGGCTCATCGTGAGTGGATCCACAGTATTGCCATTCGGCCACGGCTCTCTGAAAACACGCACTCTCACTGGTATGTGCGTTCACGTGGGACTCTCCATAGCTGTCCCTATATGTCCCGATGGCATTCTTATGATTGGTGCAAGCTTCTATGTGGAACCAACAGCCTGGTTTGTATAGACAGAAAATGATCCAATGAAGCATTGATAAATTGCGGAGACACTATGTACCAAAGTGTTCCCTATAATGTAAACCATTATCTGTAAAAAATAAAGCATTGCGGTTTGAATATGCAAAGCAAGACGTTTGTGATTGGTGCAAACGTCTATGTGGAACCAACAGCCTGTTTTACAGGGGATAAATGATTTAATTAATGCATTGACGACGGAAAAGCTTATTCGTGATGAAGCTTGCTAGTTTGAATTTGCAAAGCAAGACGTTTGTGATTGGTGCAAGCTTCTATGTGGAACCAGCAGCCTGTTTTTTAGAAAAAGAAAATAATTCAATATATGCATTTCATTGGCTATGGAGAAGCTAAACACGTGCCAATGTTTGCCCTTTACTGTGAAACCTTATCCGCGATGATAAAACTTGCCGGTTTGAATGTTCAAAGCAAGGCATTTGTGATTGGTGCAAGCTTCTATGTGGAACCATCAGTCTGTTTTTTAGAAAAAGAAAATGATCAAATGAATGCATCGACGATGGAGAAGTTGAATATGTGCCAATGTGTGCCTTTGAATATTGAAAGCGATACATTTTGATTGTTTCAATCTTCTATTTGGAACCAACAACCTGTTTTGAATAGGAAGGAAATGATCCATTTAATGCATTGACTACGGAGAAGTCTTATATGTGCCAATGTTTGCCCTATTACTTAAAACCTTATCCGTAATAATAAAGCTTGCCGGTTTGAATAATTAGATAAGGATATTTGAGATTGATTCAAACTTCTATGTGGAACCAACAGCCTGTTTTATAGAGAAAAGGAAAAAAGATCTATTAAAGCATTGTCTACGGAAAAGTCATCTACGTGCCAATCTTTGCTCTATAATGTAAAACCTTATCCGTTATAATAAAGTTTTCCGGTTTGAATTTTCAAAGAAGGATATTTGTGATTGGTGCAAATTTCTATGTGGAACCAACAGCCTGTTTTGTAGAGAAGAAAATAATCCAATTAATTCATTAACTATGGAGAAGTCATATACGTGCCAATGTTTGCCATATACGTGTAATGTAAAATCCCATCCGTGAAAATCAAGCTTGCCGGTTTGAATATTTAAATCAAGACATTTGTGATTGGTGCAAGCTTCTATGTGGACCAAACAGCCTGTTTTATGGAGAAAAATAAAAATATCCAATTGAAGCATTAACTTTGGAGAAGACAATATGCACCATTGTTTGACCTAAAATGTAAAACCTTATCCGTAATAATACAGCTTGCCGGTTTTAATGTTAAAAGCATGGTATTTGTGATTGGTGCAATTTCGACCACCAAGGAGATTTTATTGCGACCTATTGAATTACCATAATCAAACAATACCTTGATTGGTGACATTGAACATGGGTTTCTGGCCAGACCCGTCGGGTAGAAACGCAGGCATTGGGGACTCTCTCGCTGGGGCATGTGTTGTACAAGGTCCGGCGGAGCTTTTCAGTTGAACAGTCTGACGGGCTGGAATAAAACACAAATATGACTGGCCTTATATATATAATCTACATCCCCCCCCCCTTAAAAAAAAAAGAAAAAGAATGTGCAATTGATAAACGTAAAAAAGAATGTATGTTTTTTATTATTATGAGTGTTTTGCAAAATACTTTCAATAGATGGTGATTATTTGTTACAGTATTGACTCCGTCTTCCATGGGATTTAAAAAAAAATGCATTTGTGTTTTATACGCCCGGCACCGTTTAGAAGTATTACCTGTAGAAAGTTGATGAACATTACAGAAATACAAACCTAAACTATTAAAGGCGGAGTCCACAGTTTTCTAGGCCCGACATCGCTTAGTGTTAAAACCTGCTTAAAGTTGATACATACCTTAACTGTTAAAGGCAGGGCCCACATTATATCTAGGCCCGACATCGTTTAGTGTTAAAATCTGCTGAAAGTTGATACATAGCTAAACTGTTAAAGGCAGGGCCCACAGTATATCTAGGCCCGACATCGTTTAGTGTTAAAACCTGTTGAAAGTTGATACATACCTTAACTATTAAAGGCAGGGCGGCCCACATTATATCTAGGCCCGACATCGTTTAGAATTAAAACCTGCTGAAAGTTGATACATATCTAAACTGTTAAAGGCAGGCCCACAGTTATATCTAGGCCCGACATCGTTTAGTGTTAAAACCTGCTGAAAGTTGATACATACCTAAACTGTTAAAGGCAGGCCCCACATTATATCTAGGCCCGACATCGTTTAGTGTTAAAACCTGCTGAAAGTTGATACATACATAAACTGTTAAAGGCAGGGCCCACATTATATCTAGGCCCGACATCGTTTAGTGTTAAAACCTGCTGAAAGTTGATACATACCTAAACTGTTAAAGGCAGGCCCCACATTATATCTAGGCCCGACATCGTTAAGTGTAATAATCTGCTGAAAGTTGATACATATCTAAACTGTTAAAGGCAGGGCCCACATTATATCTAGGCCCGACATCGTTTAGTGTTAAAACCTGCTGAAAGTTGATACATACCTAAACTGTTAAAGGCAGGCCCCACATTATATCTAGGCCCGACATCGTTTAGTGTTAAAACCTGCTGAAAGTTGATACATACCTAAACTGTTAAAGGCAGGCCCCACATTATATCTAGGCCCGACATCGTTAAGTGTAATAAACTGCTGAAAGTTGATACATACCTAAACTGTTAAAGGCAGGGCCCACATTATATCTAGGCCCGACATCGTTTAGTGTTAAAACCTGCTGAAAGTTGATACATACCTAAACTGTTAAAGACAGGCCCCACATTATATCTAGGCCCGACATCGTTTAGTGTTAAAACCTGCTGAAAGTTGATACATACCTAAACTGTTAAAGGCAGGGCCCACATTATATCTAGGCCCGACATCGTTAAGTGTAATAACCTGCTGAAAGTTGACGTAATTTGCCCATTCCGCCGCATGACATCTTATTCGGAGGTCATCGGCTTTTACGTCATAATGATCTCCTGGTCCGTACGACTAAATAAAGATGCAAATAGAGTATCGTCTGAATTATTCAGTAAACCGGACATTTTGTTGAGAACGGACATGTTCAGATAAACGAGGGTTCACTGTAGATTAATTGAATATTCTAAAATTTGTCCTATTTCTGACCATTCGCACTTTCGATGGTTGGTCCTCACGACATAAGGTAGTCTGCATACTCGAATGTCATTTGGTTTGTTATATCGCAGCAAATCGTCAACACCCAACAATTAGTAAGATAAACGCATCTCTAACACCAATACACTTCCTTACAAATATCGAGTTATATCGCAACAAAATGTAAAATATCAATGATTTCAAGCAAACGTACACACAAATAAATACAGTCAAACTTGTTTTAAGAGGCCAGCCTATGGAATTGAGAAAATTGGCTGTTTAAGACAGGTTGGCTGCTTAGCACAAGATGATGAACACTATAAATTCAATAATGGGACGTTCTTTAGTGGTTGTTTAAGGCAGGTTGGCTGATTAAAAGGATGGTTGCTTAACACAAGTTGGACTGTATTTAACAACAACACACTTACAAACCCCGTGTCGGTCACGTTGAAGTATGTAGCACTATTCAGCCAGCCGGACATGCCGTATATGAAGGGTTTGTGTGGCGTGTTGTACACGAGGTTAAGGTGAATTTGATTACCTAGTCGGGAAAAGGATGATAACATTAGAAACAATCACGATTTCAAAATAAAAGTCAAAGCGCTAATAGCGCTGAAGGACTAAGGTGCGTTTAAAGCAAGATAATTGAGGATACATTTGAAAATTTCTTTGGGCAACATCTCGAAGAAAACAGCTGCTCCTTTTACCACAATTACAATAATTATTATTTCTGTGAACAGAGACTGAACGATAGTCTATTTTTCGAAGATTTGGACATTTTACGATTTCCCATGAGGCAACAGTAATACTAATATAGAGCAAAACAAAGCGAGTAAATCCGGACTACATTCCTAGTTCAAAGAAGGTATTAGTCCGCACAGTGAAGGCGGATGTTTAATTAGTAATTGGGGTCAGACCGCTGTTTGTGAATCGATAAAGTACCGTCCCTCAAAAAGTGGTATGTAAATTCAACGGACTAAGGTGATGACGCACCCTTAGTCCAACAAAAAACTTAGAAGACCTAAGTAAGAGGAAGGCTCCATGTCTATGGGTTTATAAACATCATAGAATCGAAAATTCATTGACTTAGTAATCGATATGAAACAGTAGACTTAATTTATCATTGACATAATTTCCGCTTTTCCACTCCGAGCAAATTGATAATATCAACAATTGATATATTTTCGTACAGTCACAACATGATACAACGCAGTTTATTTGAATTTGACTTCGTTCTACAAAGTCTGATTCTTGATGCGTCGTTACAAAATCATATAATTCGTGTATCAAAGAATCTGATAACTTACCTTCAGGTAGAGATGCATTATGGGAGTCGATCTGTGCAAGAAGGGGATATCGGGATGCCCACAGTTGTCCCTTGTACGGCATAGCCTGCAACAAAAGTAGTACACAGTATGCATTTTACTACCAAATGTAACCCGAATTTCACATAGTCCTTCTTCATACATGTACCCATTCTACCACTCATGCAGCTGTTTATATATGAAAAAAGAAGTGCGACCAAACGAGAAATTGCTCTTGCACATCCATATTTAGTACGATAGATAACTTATAGAACATTTCATAAATTGGTCATTTCAAGGCTGTATTCACCCATATATGAAATAGGGGTCTCAAACTATTTTTACATTGAATCCCCCTAATGTCAAACGTCGTATCATTACGAAAGAAGGAGAGCAGAAACTAGCATACTATCGACATATGCTTCCAATCTGAACACACCGGGGTTATCCAATGAAAACACCTCTGACATAATAAGGAAGACGACATATTGTTTCTCACGAGTCTTCTCCCTCTGTTCTTTTGTTTCCAAATGTTGATCTTAAATATCATATCTAAGTACTTATATAATTTAATTAAAAAACAGATACATATCACAGCTTATAATTTCACTGTTATGTATGAATTACCGACCAAAACTAATGTATTAAATCATGTTCAACAATTCCATTATACATTGAACTACTTAAAGTGTATTTCTCATTTGACGCATGAGTTGACCATCAACCTTCCGGTTCTGGTGGTATACATGATAACTCATGGTTTCTAACGGCGTTACGTCTAACCTTGGGAGAGAAATCACAGTCGACGGGTGCGCATGTCCAAAGCTGTCGGTTTTCGACTGTGATTTCTCTGCCAAGTGTCAAGCGTAGTATTGTTTCCCTGCCGAGTGTTAGACATAATCTTTCTTACAAACAACCTCTACAAGAACCGTGTGTGTTGATGATACCTACGTGTAGATGTCTCATGATGTCGGACGAATAGTCGGATCTCCTAGGCCCTCGTCCGTCGACCTGCATACTGGCTTTGGTAGAATTGTACATGAGATTGTTGTTTATGACGTTGTCCCGGCCGCCTCCAATATTGACATGGATCTCATTCTGTCGAAACAATTACAACATGAGATGATAGATCATCTTTTACAATTACCTGCAGAAGGACATTGAGGACAGTGTTTCAGGATTACAGAGTCGGTCTCCGTATACCGTATTATGGTGTCCTTAGATTCGCAGTGTTTTCAATAAGAGTTTGCTGAAGAGGCCAAAACAAAATCTGAACAGGCCACTTCGAGGGGGGGGGGGGGGCATTGGTTTTTTTAACGAATCCCCGAATTTGAACCGGTCAAAACATAGTTTGAAGCGGTCATCTTAATCTGTGGCCTGTTCTTATTTAGAATACTTGGTTCGATTCCCTGTTCCACGTTTTAAAAAAATCTTTATCAATTCTTCCTTACTTTTCACCAATGCCAATTCCACCAATGAAATGTCGGGAATGCTTTGAAGATGCTTGCTCACATATATGACATCATAGAGTACTATGCCAATATGAAACAAACTTACGTCATAAAATACGTTATTGGTGATGATTTGATCATATCAAAGAGTGTTTTGCCGATATTCATTTCAAATTCACATTATAAGAGACATTCTTGATGATGATTTGATCTTATAGAGTACTTTGCCGTTATAAAACTAACTTACGTCATAGAAGACGTTGTTGGTGATGGTTTGGCCTGACACCTGATCGTCTAGCATGATTCCTCTGACGTCGGCACCTGGTACCAGCCGCACGGTGTTATGTACAATGTTGTAGCGAATCTGGTTCCCGCGCTAAATGTTAAAATCAACAAGTAGAAATGATTTTTGTTTAATGAGCGTGACTTTAACATTGCTTCAGCAGTGGTTTTTTTTAAAAGGCGGTGCCTGTAACAACATAGTTTTAATTGTTTTAAATGATTTGTTGAATAATGTCAAACAAGGGCAAATATTAATTGTGAATACCCTTTTACAAATTTATGTCTAAGTAGAAGTGCAAAAATAAAAAAGAACGGTAGACGTTCACATCTAATTTTCAAATGATGCATTTCGACTTACCAAAATGCAAACATCATTCAAGCCCCTAGCAGCTCAGAGGAAAAGAACATTATCATTTATTCAATTATGTGTTGTCGGATATTTGGCAATTGTCTCTTTACCGAGCTTTGTACATTATTATTTTTATTAAGGTAAAGCTTTTGTTTAGTATAGTATCACCAATATTGAAAAGGCCAGCCAGTTTGGCTTATGAGACACTTTTAACTAATTGTACCAAGTACCTCCCAACTTCTATCACTATGTCAGGCGCCAACCAGATATAAGTCGGTACGGATCAATCTTATTAGTTCGCGGCCCACGAACCGACAATTACGGAACAAGTACCAAAAGAAATTTCCAGGTCAAACGCTTCCTGTGGTGCTCGACCGTTCGACCTCCCTGTCCCAAGGCGGAAGCCTTTACCACTAAGCCAATATGACGGATTTATTTAACATTAACCAATCAGAAATCGAACTCACGTAAGTCCAGTCCCTTCCAGTATGAATGGCGCCACAATCACTGGCGTTCATGCACGTGTCATGAATGTGGTTATACTCGATCACGTGCTCGTTACCCTGGCAACAAAGAAATGACAGGAATACGCATGATTTTAACGCATTGCAAACCTTGACATAGATTCCACATCCGGAAAATTCTAGAAATGGTATGTGTCTGGTGAAAACGAATTATAAACCAACCCTTATAGCGCTGGAACCGACTTCATGCTTATACAAACAGGTTAGATCAAGTCCAGCCGCCAAGCGTTTCACCTGTATCTATTCTGGATACCTACTATCTACAAGACACGCTTCTCGTGCAAAACTACGTGCCATTTATTCCGTTCAAATTATCTTTTCAATCCGTCGCTAAAGAACCGCTTGTGAAGCATAGCAACAGACTTTGATGCAGTGAATGTAATGCTTTATTATGATTGGTTAAAAATTCGGAATTCGGAACGGTCCATTCGATCCCTATTTCCATATTCATTTTTATCATGTTTATATCAGCAAGTTCACTAATTTTTCTATAATAATGATCGCAAGATAGACTTTATCATCTCCGCTACCTGAGTCATCATTTTAACACTCAGAAGGAGGATAGAGTATGTCTATACTGCCTTCTTAACGAAGATATTACAGTGATCGAGGACGTATTCCATGCATTCTTATTTGTGAAAAATATAGTGAAATCAGACAAATCTTTCTCCATCCAGGGTATACATCTTATCCTACCAGGCAATATCTATACACCATTCTACAAAATTATGACCGATTTGTTATACAAAAGCTTTCAATTTATGTTACCCATCTTTAAGTAGCAGTATGAGATGCACACAAAACTTACTTGTATTCTGTCATTGACCATGTATAATTCTATTGTGGGCCGGTGGACTATTTAGTTAAAAATACTTTTCTATTTGTATAATTGTATTGGCTACTACTTTGCCAAGAATAAGTCCATGTCAAAGAATGCCAAACAATGAAATGATAAACAATACAGTGCAGGGATAAAAGTAATTATAATTGAAAAAAAAGTAAATAGACAAAAATATGATATATAAAGCCTCCTACCCAATATCGGACAGCCGTGTACTGCCCTATGTACATGTGGTTATAACGAATCAAAGTACCGACACCACCCATACGCACGGCGTTCCGGCCAACAGCGCCCTCCCGCGCGAATCTGTACATGACACAGTCCTCTACCACGTTACCGCTACTCTCCAGGGTCTGACGGTTACCACCTGCGATAAAGTACAGTCAAACTTGTGTTTAGAGGCCAACCTATGGAACTGAGAAAATTGGCTATTTAAGACAGGATGGCTGCTTAACACATATTGATGTACACTTTACACTATAAATCCAACAATAGAACTTTATGAAGTGGTTGTTTAAGGCAGGCTGGCTGCTTAAAAGGATGGTTGTTTTACACAAGTTGGACTGTAGAAATCAGGTGGCCGTTTTACTAAACAAATTAAGGAAAATAACTGCGTAAGTCAAAATGAAAGTACAATATTGCAATGTGACACATCACTGGAAGCATCTCCAAGAGACGATTCCACTGATGAGTTACTTTGCAATATTGGTTAGCGAAATATTGAAATAAGAGTTATGTTGTTCTGAACTTACGCAAATCATAAAATGTTAAGTAAAACGATACCCAAATGATTAATACTCACTATAAAATTAATTTCTATAATAGAATATTGCATCTTAAATGTAAGGCAAAAGTCTGTGTTGCCCTTGGTTTGGAAAGATATCAATACTCATTAATTTCCTTTACCGAAGAACAATAAACTTAATAATTCATCTTGCAGAAGAGACCTTATTGCCAGAAAAGTTCCCCTGAGAAATCCTTTGGAAGAGCAATTTTTCCTTTCCCAATTAATAACTTCAAAATCACTAGGGTATTGTTGTACTAAACATTTTATTACAAACATTAGCGTAAGTTCAAAACAAAGTTCCATCTTATTTCAAATTTGGGCTAAGCAATATTGCAAAGTAGCACTGACCAGCCCTTATGGGCAGTTGATTATGGGGTCTTCCTCCATCATTAAGAGTCGGGCATCGCTACATAACTGAAATACTGTTAATGTGATGTAAAACCCATATAGAAAATAAAGATAACACATAATTGGAATCGTCTTTCATCTAAGATACTATCCACGTTAATCAGTTTTGACTTACCTACTATTTTTCTTAAGTCGTTTATTAAAATTGTACCTGGTAGAAAATTATGGTTGTTTATCCGATTACCAAATAATAAGGACATTTGACTAGTTTTTGAATATGACATACATTTTCTGTTATGCCTGTAAAGACTGTGTTCTGCTCAATTCATAAGCACGTATTTTGTCTAAATATTAAAGACGTTACCTTGAATATTCACCGCCCCATCCCCATCGTGAAATATGCTTTTTGTAATATAGCAATTTCTTGAATCTCCCCCAAACAGCACATTGTAATCTCCTGTTAGGAAAGAAAATCTAAATTTGAAATGTTTCACACACCACTCTTAAATACCCTGACTCATTATATCATAATCTAATGTTTGTTACAAAACCAGGGGCCCGTTTTACTAAACAACTTACGGAAATGTTTGCGTAAGTCATAATTGATTAACATGGATAGTATCTTCAATGAAAGTACAATATTGCAATGTGACACGTCATTGGAAGCGTCTCGGAGAGACGATTCCAATGATGTGTTACTTTGCAATATTGCTTTGCCAAATATTGAAATAAAAGGACGTGTTGTTTTAGACTTACGCAAATCTTAAGCGTAAACTGTTTAGTAAAACGGGCCCCAGAAGGTTATTTGTACAGACTTAACCAAACATAACATGAATATTTTTTCATACTTTAGTATTGACGTATTTCCAAAAAAAGCAACAGTGCACATCTTTCATTCCCCTTGGAAACAATCGATTCTTTTTGCAAGCTAGATTTTATTCGCAATGCTATATGTCTCGTAATGCGACGGAAGGAAAATGTTATGACATAGTCTTTGCGGTCTGTTGCAAGACCTCTCCGTGGTAATACCACAATCGTAACTACTAACCCATTTCCGTGAGCTGAGAAAACACCTCGTTTACAAGTGTCAGGCGGGTTGATCGCTTCATCAATGTTTACAGTATAAAACAGATTGCTGTGGGCAGGTATTTAGCCATTTTTAAGCAGATTAGTTTTGTTTTCCACTATCTTATATACGCGATATTCCGACGATCAATTTTCCGCAACCGCCGTTGAATGCTGTTTACAATTTGGCCGTGCCGTGCGCTCCAAGACCCTGCAGAGAACTTCCAGTCGAGGGATGTTTATGTGGGTTAAAAAACAACCATCGACTCGTATTTCCCTACCGAGTGTTAGACGTAACGCCGTTATAAACCGTGGGCTATTATATACCACCAGAACCGGAAGGTTACTGATCGGAACATGGCGTATACACTTGTTATAAACTAGAGGGAGGTTTTGGGTTAGATCCCATCGGGCGTCGTTGGATTCATGATGGTATCCGTTGATAAGACACTTCATAACCTAGCCTGATACATAAGAATGTCATGGTAGACGTTACCTAACTTATCAGTGTGTTATGATCATTTTTATGAATGGCAATCGAAAGCAAAGTAAATTCAGGAAGCGTCAACATATAATATAAATATGTGCGATCTTTATGCGGTAGATCTAAAAACCGTTACAATGCCTTTGTGTGTAAATATTATTCACTGAACATATGCTCTAAAAACTTTGAACAAGAATTGCTTTCAATGGATAATCTCTAGTGGTTATCACAATCATATCTACTCGGCAATCCCCGTAACAAATCGGTAGATATACCTCGTAGGCAGTACATGAATACACCAGAAATCCTGGTGTAATTCGCCTTATTTCCGGCGGATAACGCAAAATGCACACAAGCACCAAATATGTATTTAAATACACACACATTGGTTATATATCACAATTGAATGTTTTTTTACCCTTTTCATTAAAGATTATCATATCAACACATCTTTGTTTCATATTTTGTCAATCGGCTCTTTTCGGCAATCCCCGGCTTGTGCCGGGGATTTCCGAAGCGTCAACATATATATAATATAAATATGTGCGGTCTATATGCGGTAGATCTAAAAACCGTTACAATGCCTTTGTGTGTAAATATTATTCACTGAACATATGCTCGAAAAACTTAGAACAAGAATTGCTTCCAATGGATAATCTCTAGTGGTTATCACAATCGTATCTACTCGGCAATCCCCGTAACAAGTCGGTAGATATACCTCGTAGGCAGTAATGCTTGTGCCGGGGATTTCCGAGTAGATACGATTGCAAATGGACATGCCCTTCGTTGCTGACCTACTTTCAAAAATGGCTAGGTTATTTTAAGAAATGGCCGAGGTGTTCCGAATGGTGCTTATTATACAACAGTACAGCTGTACTTCCAAATGTCGCGACATCTATGAACAAGCAGTTTTAAAGCCCATTTACCTGTATTTGTGATCTCCATGTTCGTTATGCGTATATTGTTTACGCCATACCCTTGAATGGCCCTCCCACGGCATGCTTCGATAGTGAAGTTGGAGAACACAACATTCCGTGCTGAACCCATACTGGAAAAGATGGAAACACGTTACAAACACGGTTTAGCGAACAATGGGCCAGATAAGTCTGTTTTGAAAACTTCCCTTACGTGATACAGCACACGCAACGTGTTTCTTACAAATTTCCACCCGGAAACCTCGATTTTCTTGTGACAGAACACCGCGATCTTGTAAGCTTGCACATACTTCACCTACCAATAAAATGGGGTTCAATATCAACAATATTTCAGTTAAATTTCGATTGTGGCCGTACCATTTATCTTTAGTGATGCGATCCGAATTACTTCCGTCACGTTGATTAAGTATTCTAGAGTAGGAACCTCTGACCTGTGGCACCAATATTCCATGCTGGACTCGCTACCGACAGATTAGACGTTTATACATTTTTTTATTTCAGTAAAAAGGCCTCCGGCCCACAATACATATACATGTTACAAAATACAAATCAAAATTGGATATGCTCTACACTATCATCAATATATTATTTGCTGTTATGTTTAAAGGATAAAAGGAAATCAAGTAGAAATGTGCTCTAGTAATTTTGATACAAAGAAAGCTAGGTTTTTCAATGTTATTTCGTCATTACATTTAAAAAGATTGCAAAAATTATCTAAGTTTGGACGGGCTTTATACCAATTATATAAATAGATATGTCGAATGTCTCCAAACTTTTCACATATAAAAAATGCATGGTATTCGTCCTCAACAATCAAAATATCTTTATTGAGAAAACAGTATAGATAAACCCTGTCATTTCTATCAACGTTAAAATGTCTACCAATTTCAATGTTAAGCTTATGACTTGAGCATCTAAAACGAGCTAAGGCACGTTTATAATAAGGTTTGATGTCAGAATTAATATATCGTTCTACATTCAAAAGTGATTTAAAATTTCTATAAAAGTCACATCTTGTTGAATTACTTATGTCACTATGCCATGTTTGTAAAGTACAGTCCGTTAATCTCTGTTTAAAAAGTTTACAAAATTGGTTTGAGTCCCCTATTTCTTGTGAAATCCAAATAAAACCAAAACCTTATGAAAAAAGAAATTCTTGTACTTTTGTGACCCAATTATTTCTACCAACTGAATCTTGTGTTTTAAGCATTAAATAACATTGTTTTGGGTATCTATGGTTTTCCATTTCAATAAGTCTTAACCAATATCTTATAAATTTCATATGGTAATTTACTGCAATAGGGAATCTTCCGCATTCACCTAAAGCCATTGAGTCGTTGACAAAGGTATTAACACCTAAAAAATCTTTACAAAATTTAGAATGGACTTGTTCTATATGTTTATTACATTCAAAGCCCCAAAGTTCAGCACCATATGTTAAGATAGGAGTGAGTGACCATGGAATCGAAAATCTTAAAGTAATCATTATACATAAACTTCCCAAAATGACTTTGAAATTGTTTAATTTGATACACCGATTTTCGTGCTTGATTTGCAAGTTTCTTTGCAGCGGAGGACCATGACAATTTAGGTGTAAAGATAAGACCCATAAATTTATTAGTGGAAGTTACTCTGATGCTGTTTTCCTATATGTTCATTTTTCATTATGTCGAAGTGGACCCCCATTTCTAAAAACAATGGTTTCTGATTTCTTAAGATTAACGAACATGCCCGTTTCTTTACAAAATGAATCAACTATGGCATAGTTATCCGTTAAGAAGTTATAATTCTTACTTGAAACAGGTTTTTACGACGGATACATAGACGCTGTCGGAGGATTTTACTTCCCCACCAGGAATCCAAACATAAAGGCTTTTAGCCTGCATGTCCACGTAGTATTCACCCTGTGAGAATGGAATAAAAAGATAGTTAGCCTGAAACGTACATGTTCACAGGAGAACCTTTTCCTAAGTCAGAATAAACGTCGTTGAAGCAATACAGTTAGTTGTTGTATTGTTGTTTGATGAATAATTAGAGAAAGCATGATTGACTAAAGAAGCATCAATTGATCTATGTGTGTACAATTTAGATCTCAAAAGTGATGTCATGCTTTTGGATAAAGTACATGTTTATTCAATGTATACACACTTTAAAGAATTGAGAAAAGTTGTAACTTTACTTCAAGAGAGAGAAAGAGAGAAAAAGAGAAAGAAAAAAAAGAAGAGAGAGAGAGAGATAAAGGGGAAGAGAAAGAGAAAGAGAAAGAGAGAGAGAGAGAGAGAGAGAGAGAGAGAGAGAGAGAGAGAGAGAGAGAGAGAGAGAGAGAGAGAGAGAGAGAGAGAGAGAGAGAGAGAGAGAGAGGGGAGAGAGAGAGAGAGAGAGAGAGAGAGAGAGAGAGAGAGAGAGAGAGAGAGAGAGAGAGAGAGAGAGAGAGAGAGAGAGAGAGAGAGAGAGAGAGAGAGAGAGAGAGAGAGAGAGAGAGAGAGAGTGGGTGAGGAACTCAAGCCATGCAGCCGACTGAGCTCATCTGGCGGGACGCTCTAAAGGCGGTGTAAGCTATAAGGATTTATGCATCAGGGAAGCATTAACATACCGGGACGTCAAGTTCTGACAGAACATTTAAAAACCGGAAGTAACCACCCTGGTCTTGGTAACCAGCAGGTTTTTGTGAGCCCCAATGACCTGTCGAAATAAAATAGACACCAGCCAATCAAAACACGTAAACACAAGCCAATCAAAACTCGTCAACACCAGCCAATCAAAACCCGTCAACACCAACCAATCGAAACTCGTCATTTTTTTAGCACATTTGTTTTTGAATAATCATATGTTCCAATCCATTCTTTTGACTTTACCAGTGTACAGTTCTTCAATATGTTAATATACATCAAAACAATTTTGTTATAAAAAATATCTGAAGTAGTGTGCTGCAACGAATGAATTCTTAACTCGGCATACGTAGACTTACTCGTGTAACATTCTCGACGATCAAAAATAGTGAAAATTATCGTTGAAAATATGCATACATTAAGAATTATTTGTAAAAATATTTTATATGGATTTGTAGTTAGCAGTATAATTGTATTCGGATAGCAATATAGTATCCGGATACAGAATTATCCGGATATACGAATACATTCGTAGTTAACACGCATGGTAAATAACTTTGCCCCTGGATATAATTTCAATTTAAAAGACTATTGACCTTTTTTGGGCCGTAAATAAATCGTCGGATTTTCGTTTGGGTGGATTAGACAGCAGGTTGATATAGAACTTATGAATTTTTGGAACATTTCATAAGGAAATAATGGATGGCAACACTTTTTGAAGAACATGGGTAACAGCTTATCAAGCGTAATTTATCCTTTTGCTGCAGGGGTTTCTCTGCTCTCCTCAAGCAGATGCGTTGGTCAGTAGGTAACTTGTGAAGTTTGGGGTCTAGATTTTACCTACCAATTCGTAGTCCATAGTTCGTGGACGAACTGTTCAAAGAGACCATCATGTTGCGTGTGTCTAATGTCCCGACCCTTCTAGCTTCGTCAGACCAGCTCCAGTATCTTGACATGATACAGGATACATGATTTGGTTTTACACACATTGAACAGTATTTCATACACTTCACATATTCTTTTTTTATCTCTATGCAAGTTGCTAGTAATAAATCACCAGCAATACTCAGTGTTACTTCGGCACTCGTATATTCCTTCTAAGCTACATCACTGAATTCTGATACGATTACAGATATATGATGGTAAGGGATGTACACACTAAGACGTGTTGACCTCAATTAAAGATGTGGGGAATAGAATAACTGCAAGGATCTTTAATCTTTAATCCATAACCAAACAATAACGACATTTGACGTGTCTGTTGCAGACGTCTCTGGAAAACATTGTGGAAAAAGGATAAATTGCTCTCAACAAGCAATTTTTCATTTTCCCTCAATGTCTTCTGCCCTATCAGAAGAATGCTTTTCAATTTCATGACATTTTGAAATGTCGTCTGCAAACTCTTTCAATTTGGAACAATCGAAAATTTGGCGTTTAGTAATGGGTTAACATATGTGAGGCGCGTTAAAAATGTTGGATTCTGTATTGTTGAAAATTTTCCGTTGGATTTCTATTTATATATATATTTTCTATAAATGCAAGCAGTGCAATCCAGGAAAACCGTTAAAAATCTAAGTATTGTTGACACAGTGTAAAACACAAAATAAAATAAACAATTAAAGGTCGTCTTACAAATAGCCGTATATATACGTATCTACGAGATACGACCAACCAGACGGTACGCTGGAGTTGTAAGAAAAGCGGTTGCCATTGGCGCCATCTGGAATACTTGCAATATTTATAAAACCCTGAAAGATTATAAAACTGAGGTTAACACTAGAAACAATCACAATCTTAAGAAAAAAGCAAAATCAGACTGCACACTGCCGTAAATAGTTAAGTCAGAGGTTCTGAAAGGCTGCGATAATAGAATTTGGCGAAAACCAATCCCGCAAATCCTCAAAACTGCTATGTCATTATCTTCACAAATAGCGTTAAATTGTGATCGTACTTTGTGAATACAAAGATTAAATTGTATATTTTCTATAGTTTAATACACTGTACTTATTCAAATTAGTTGAAAAGCTACCTTTTACGACAAGTCCCCTGTGCCTTATACTTTCCTTTTTATTTCAAACTGATGTACTTGCGATATTGTATCGAGAGCTAACCTTAAACAAACTGACGCTATTGCCCATCCTTCAAATCTTACACGGGTAAATTGGAATATTTTGAGAGTTTTCTTTTAACTTCTTCCTTCACATTGGTCTTAATGGTATGCTCAAATTCATGGAAATGTATGCATGATAGGTCTTTTGCATGGATAGAGCGTTTTCATCGTGTTGTTGGGTAGAAATCACTTTACATAAGGAAACACAATGCTCGTCATCGTTTGTCCAAAAGGACGAGATAAGTATGTTTACCAGAGTCTGGTACACGTGGAATGTCAAAAGTATGCAGTAAACCACATATCAGATGATATACATGTACATAAGTACACACAATAAAGGACCTAATTAGAAAACAAATAAACTTTTACGGAAAATATGTATCTTATCGCTAGCGCTTCACATGACTACTAGCGTAGTGACATGACTTCTAACATTTTCAATTATGTATTCAAATCAGATTCATGAATATCAAAAACCTGCAATTTACATTTTACCTCATTCGGCCATCTAGCCAGTCGCAGTGGTTGTCCGTTAACAAACACCTCAAATGGTGCGGTCCTGCCCTTGTACGCCCCGTACTCACGTAGTGACCCATCCTCTGTGATACCCAGACGCCGAAGATCAATGACCTTGACCTACAAGGTGCACAATGGAAGACACATTGACCTTTGTGATCATTGTTACCTTTTCGTCGACGGCAAGAATGGTGGCATAGTAAATACAATAAATATGATTTAGTATAAAGTGACTGAATGCTTTCCTTACAATTTTACATACTAGGTGAGTTGTTTTACTACAGGAAAAGTATTACGTTTCCTGTAGTATAACCACTCACTAAGTATATAGAATTGTAAGGAAAGCATTCAGTCACTTTTGATTCAATCATGTTTTATTGCATGAGTTCTACATGAGGTACAAGATATATTTACAACAACAGATATTTACAACAACAGATATGTATACGTGTATTTAAAGAAGATGTAAAAAGTCCTTAGTCTATTTTGTCATTGAACAGATATTTCTACTTTTTTAGGTCACTTTACACTTTAAGCGTGGTAAGAGAACATGACCCTATGGCAAAATGGGAGAAATAGTTTATATGTGAAAGGCAGTTTCTCCCGTTGCTTTCTCATTTTCCTTTAAGATAAAGAACTATAATGTTTACTTTTCTGCCATGCTTGATACTTGCAGAATAAAAACGACAAAACCGGATAGGTAGGTCAATACAATGATAGACTATTTGAAAATATTAAAAGTCTCATTTGATATGATTGATATCCCAATAACTCTTGCTATTCATTCAATTCATGTGTCAAGGTTATTATGACGACATATTTTATGTTGTTATGCAAAATAAGGTTTTCATGAAATTGAAAGATAATTCATTAAAAGCGTAGATACAATAGTTGGGTAAGAGGCATCAATAAATTTGTTATAACCGAAGACTGTCGTCATATCACAGTACAGATTCAAGTTTTGTATAGCACCTCTTTGGTCAAATTACTTTGAATTTACCTTAAATTCGAATTTGTCACATTCAAGTTGTGTATGAACACTACTTGACTTTAACACATTTTAACTTTAAACTTGCAAAAAAGAAACTTTTGGCTTGATATGCATGATAAATATGACATAATGTTAATAACCCTTTTATAGCTTTAGGAATAGTATGATTTTTCTTTGAAAAATACATACAGTATTCATACGAAAAAAAAAACAACAACAACCGTTTATCCTACTACTAAACAAGTACTTCTTCGGTAACACATTTATTATCTCCCTTGGATGCGCAGATGAAGAGCTCAGAAGAAAAATACCGCTTACGCGTTTAAGTGAGCTCTAATTTACTTTGACTCACATTCAGTGCACTGTGTGCTTAGAACACAACAAATACCAAAAATACAATGTAAGTAATAAATTCCCTCTACATTGTGTAACAGCATGGCGAAAAAATAACCCAATCTAGGGGCAAAAGTTGTTATAATGATGTTAATCGAGGTAAAGGTGAAATACTGTTGAAATTGGCATTCATCTGTATCAAGCCATATACTTCAGGACACCATTTTATTAAACAAGTTAAGGAAAATATTTGCGTAAGTCATAATGGATACACATGCATAGTATCCTCAATGAAAGAACAATATTGCAATGTGACACGTCATTGAAAGCGTCTCGGAGAGACGATTCCAATGATGTGTTACTTCGCAATATTGCTACGCCCAATACCGAAATTAAAGGAATCGTTGTTTTAGACTTACGCAGATTTTAAGCGTAAACTGTAAAACGGTACCATTATCAACTGGTATACTTACGTGAGGTCTAGATCCCTGTGGAAGTGCACTGAGTATGCTCGGATCTGTTACACTCTGTAAATCGGTGGTCAAAACTCGACGTCCGCCAGTCTGCGGAAAAAAAGTATCATTTAGCGATTGTTTTGTTTGTTCTTTTTACACTGCATAATTACATTATAAAATATATTGCTAAACCCGGCTCCTAATAGATGGAGGAAGAAACAAAACTTTTACAGTTTGAACCATTGGCTTTCTGTAAGTCAGTCGGGAGATTTCTTCTCACGAAAAATCCAAAATTCCACCGCGATCATTGCGGTCTGTCTATAAACCAACACCCGTGTCGCACTCCATACGAGTAATACAATTATGATTAAAATATATTGTCATCATATATTCAGGGAGTATAGGTAACAACGATAAGGAAGAAACAGCCAGTTATCATATAAATGTTAACTTTGTTGAGTGTTTTCTTTCGAAGCTCATATTAGAAGAGAACCGTTGTGTTTGTTTTATCTTTAAAATTTTGATACTAACCACATGGACTTCCTGACCATTGTAGGATCGAATCGTCAACAAGTTACCATGGTGATGACCTATGTGTACGGTAGATTGAAGGTCATGGTATCCAGGCAACAGCTCGACGTACAAGCCTTAAATCATAAACATTCGCGTATGGATCGCTTACCACACATTTCTGTGATATAGAAAGTGCGCACAAAAAGCACAATTATTCCACGTCCCTTATATGGGGATGGATGACTGTTTCAAATTTAAAGCGTAAGCAACAACAACTACAACAACAACACTCAAAAATAGAATTTCTCTGGTCAAATCAGGTAAAAATTGTGACAAAGGAAGTGCTGTTCATAAGGTTCAAATCATTTTAAAATCTGATTGTTTATCCAGTAGTCACGGGCAAAATGTGTATTATGAAATAAGAGGAGAAAAAAATAAAAAGAAGGCAATTGAAGAGCTTGATATCTTTTATGAGAGTTCTCCTTTTTTATCTTTCCCTCTCATATATAAACAAACTAAGGTTATCAAATTTATACATCTACCTCGGGTTATCCTAAAAGCAAAGCCACCTTCTTTAACTTTCTAATTCATTCTTGCAAAGTTATACGATTATTTTTTTTCCAACAAGGCACAAGTGCATGGCCATCCAATATCATAACTACAGTAGAATCTCTATACCTTGAAGTCCAAAGGACCACATGAACATGTTCGACATAGACAGAGTACGACTTAAAGAGATCTGGAATATAAAGATATGGAGATGAAGAACAAATAATTCGGGTCTCCGATTTCACTGTGACGTATGGAGGAGTTCGACGATCAGAAACTCGAGATATAGATTCTATATTGTAAATACTTACTTGAACCAGTATATACTGCTCGCGAGGCCTCGTATACCGCATGCGCGATAGTTTTAAAGGGCGAGTGGACGTCAGTTCTGAAATATAAACGATTTTAGAATGATTTGCATTGAAACACACACCGTACTCATTCTAAAAAGATAGCATTAACACCTTGATTTTATCACCGGGGTACCGTTTTACTAAACGATTTACGGAAAATATTTGCGTTAGTCAAAACTGATAAACATGTATAGTATCTTAAAGGAAAACACAATGTACACGCAATGTGACATGTCATTGGAAGCGTCTCGAAAAGACGATTCCAATGACATGTTACTGTGCAATATTGCTTAGCCCAAATACACAAATCTTAAGCGTTAACTTTTTAGTAAAACGGTACCCGGGTGTGCCAGGATGTGAAATCATTTTTAAACTGTATAAATTGAGTTATATATAAAAGAACTATATGTTAAAACACTTCATTACTCCATATGCTCATGGCTTTACAACGCATGCTTCATTTATAATCGATATATCAAGGTCCCCTTTTTTACAAATTGTTGGGCCAACAATTAGACATCTTTGTTACATTCGAGATATGTCGAAGACTACCGCGGCGCGCTTGGAAAAAACGAACGAGGCATCTGTTTGAAAAGGTCACGTGCTACACACAAACTATGAAGAGTAACCGTATAGCAAGTTTGTCGGTAGTATTGGAGGCCTACATAAATAAATGGAGATGTTTCAAGTTACCAAATTGTACATTTTGTATATATATGTTGTATAACAACGCGTTTTCAGTTGGGTATTGTTAATGAACCTATAAACAGTACGGATGCTCACTACGAATTGAACGAAAAGTACATAAAGTGAACCGAAAGACAGAGTACATCAATTGCAAATTACAAATGGCAGGTTTACAGATATACAAAGTAAAGGAGCTTGTAAATTGTGTTACACATGTAGAATGAAAATATTTAGGATACTGAAAACGGTATTGCATACGTAAATACACCCAGACAGGTAATTACCAACTATACCGAATTTGGTATTGCACGGAACACACATAGGTTATAATAAACTATACCAAATTGGGCATTGCATGGAGCACACATAGGTTATAACAGACTATACAGCATTGGGTATTGCACGTACCACAAACATATTGGTTATAATAAACTATACTGAATAGGATGTTGCACGGAACACACATAGGTCATAACAGACTATACAAGATTGGGTATTGCACGGAACACACATAGGCCATAACAGACTATACAGAATTGGGCATTGCCTGGAACACACATAGGTTATAATAAACTATACCGAATTGGGCATTGCCTGGTACACACATAGGTTATAATAAACTATACCGAATTGGGCATTGCCTGGAACACACATAGGTTATGATAAACTATACAGAATTGGGCATTGCCTCGAACACACATAGGTTATAATAGACTGTACCGAATTGGGTATTGCACGAAACACACATAGGTTACAACAAACTTTACCGAATTTGGTATTGCATGGAACACACATAGGTTATAATAAACTATACCGAATTGGGCATTGCATGGAACACACATAGGTTATAACAGACTATACAGAATTGGGTATTGCACGTAACACACACATATTGGTTATAATAAACTATACCGAATTGGATATTGCACGGAACTCACATAGGTTTTAACAAACTGTACTGAATTGGGTATTGCACGGAGCACATATATGTCTTTGAAAACTATAACAAATAGGGTAATGCACGCGTAATCACACACAGGTTATAACAAACTATACCGACTTTGGTATTGCACGAAACACACACAGATAGTAACAAACTATACCGTATTCGGTATTGTCCTAAACTTACCCGCTGTTTGAATCAGAGCCATTGGGGTCTACGTAGAAGTGAACATCTTTCGCATGTACGTAACACATACAGAGGATCAAAATCCAGGCCGTCGCCATGTTGTGTCGTTCTCAATGATCACATCAATGTGAAAATATGGAACCTTATCGGAGAATTTGGCCGCGGCAAGGGAAAACACTTGGTACTTAACACGTTGTTCTTCCAAGGGCGTAGTCAGCCTCAAATCAATGTTACATACCGACGGGGGAGACTGTTTGAAGGGGCGTATCCCCTTCATATGGGCAATCTGAACACCAATCGGAACTCTTCGGGTATTTCCGTGAGCTGTGAAATACACCTCGGATATAAGTGTGGGGTTACAATTTTTCGGGTAAATCGGCATCCGCCGATGAACACCTTTTCTAAGCGTGCATGTTAAGTAGTTCAATGTGTATGGAAGTGTTGGACATCCTTTTTAATCACTTTTGATCAGTAACTCATACCAAATGGCGAACTTGTTGTTGTGACATGTACACTTGTTTCCCTTATCAAATTTAACGACTTTTTGGATTTTACAGTCAAGTCTATCTTTAGAAACGAAAGAAAGTGACGTCATTCTCGCGGGAAACAATATGGCGTCATCCCTATTATTTCAGAGGTGTTTTCTATTGGATAAACCCGATGTGCTCAGATTGTCTGAACACATCAGGTTTATCCAATGAAAACGCCTCTGAGATAATAGAGATGCCGCCATATTGTTTATCGCCAGACTTACGTCACGTTATTTTCGTTTCAAAGTATAGATCTTAATTGTGAAATCTTAAAATGTTGTTCAATTTGGTTAAGGAAACATTAATATATATCACACGGTTTCGCCATTTCATATGAGTTACCAAAATGAAAATAATTTAACAGGATGTCCAACATTCCCATATACATTGAACTACTTAAGGCTGAGGCTTATGGACAATGTGTTATGAGCCAGGGACGATTTACCCGAAATATTGTAACCCTACACTTATATCCGAGGTGTATTTCTTAGCTGACGGATAAGCCCGAGTAGTTCGTGGGGCTGTTCCCGCGAATTTCTTATAAGTAGAAGTGAAAATGGTGAGGTTTTGCGTATTGTTTGGAGATTTAGGGCAAATAATAATAGCAACCATTTTTACTTTGCATGCATACGTGCGTATCGCTGGATGTGCTCCTGTTTTTTGATAATAGTTGAGTTCGTGACTGAACCGTTTGGCTAGCATATACAGACTTAAAGGTGCTTGCTATCAGATGTGAGGAAATCTGGATGGAAAAATCATTTTCTATATAACTGCAGAACAACTGTTCATTTATATGAAAGGCACTGAAGAAAAGTCATTGGAAGCCAAATATATCGTTTTTGAATATAATAAGTGTGTATACAGCGAGTTAATATGTATTTTGATCCAAAACAACACCGTTTTCGAGATCTACCGTATATATCCTGTACATACTTAGAAAGAGTGACGCTTTCTCCATGAATTATGCTTTGAATAGCTACATCTTATTGTATATCAAACAATTCTATAGAAACCTTTGAGATTTAAGGATTGCGACCTTTTTGTAAACGTAGGCGGAAAGATACGAATTAAAGCGTCAACTAAGACGTTAACGGATCACGCATTATATTTGCGAGGTCTTTATCGTACACATATACTCATGTCTATTTTTGAGTCTCAAAGAAACAGAGTTGCCTTTGAGATTCAATGGTTAGGACCATTTTGTAAACGTAGACATGAAGTTACGAATCTTTGTGAGACAGGCCCCCTGACAATAGAAATGTCTCAGAGGTGAAGTATCCTGCTCGTGTGTGGTAGGTTTAATATTTGATACCACGGACGGGCTAAATCAAATAGCAACAACAACGACACGCATAGTGATGGCTTTGCTCCCTAGTACTTCTTTATGTATTCTAGAAAGCATTACGACCAGAAAGCTAGTTCCAGGTCAAAAAGGGGGCGTGGGTTTTAACCTACGAGTTGCTGTAATATACTGAACGACGGGGTTAAGCTTGAATCATTAGATCCTCTTTCTTGACCAATTTGAATGGTTTAAATGTACTAGACGAGATGTTAACCCTATACCAAGCGTAAAATTTCCGACTGTCCCAAATTAAAAGTTTGCAGACGACATTTCAAAATGTGATGATATTAACAAATACATGTACTCATCTGATAGGGCAAAAGACATTGTTGGAAAGGAGAAATTGCTCTTTAAGATCAATTTCTTTTTTAGAACAACGTTTTTTTAGAGTCGCTTGCAACAAATTGGTCGAATGTCGTTTTTGTTTGGTAGTGGGTCAGCTGATAAAACAAGGTAGTTATATGAATCTCGATAACATTTGAGCTTAAGAAATATATCTATATACAGATATTCGGGATACGAATATTCTATATTTTCTTTTTGGTTTGTTTTTGTATATTATAAGGAAAACGTTATCTTTGTTTCTAGCTTTGAATCTTATAAATTGTCTAACACAATATATTGTCAAGAGAATATCTACATTCATAGCAATTGGATATTACTAATATCACAAGGAAGATAAAAATTCATTGTTTATTTTTTTTTTAGTTTTATCTGGTCTGATAATAAAATCGAGCGAAGTCAATGATTCCAAAACAGGGGAAACGACAATAATCTGCATATCTCAATTTTAATTATCGTTTACAATAACACTCAAATCGAAGATTAATACTGTAAGAACGGAAAACGTCTCTAACAAACGACATCACGTTTGATGGACAACCGTTTGGCCTGGCGCCAGATCCTTCTTGAATGGGGGTTTGTAGTTGTTTCGATTTGATGATATTAAAAATAAAAAAAAAAAGGAAGGAAAATACCCAGTAATATCATATTTTAGTTTTCATTTTCACTAATACTCAAATTGAGGTTTAAAAATGTCAAACCGGGGAAAGGTCTTTAACAAACGGCATCATTTTTAAATGACAACCGTTTGGCCTGGCGTCAGATCCTTCTTGAATGGTGGAGCTGGCAGGTCGTTGTCTCGCCCGTACACAGCGCATAGCTTCACGTCACAGGGACTGAGGTGCCAGAGGTATCGGATCTGAATCGCGTTCGACCGATAACCCTTGCAGCTGGAGATGTCGATGGTCACGTGACTGTCGTCCTGCTTTATAATTGGTGCAGTGTGTATGGCCGTCAGATAGTATATAAGTGGTTTTGACTAGGAGTTTTATCCCAAATGACTGATTTTCTTACGTTCGAAAAAAAGAAATAAAGAAATTTATTGCATGTCATGTTCTGTATGTTCTATCAACCCTTGCCTTAGACATGCGTTCGTGACAAATTTGTCCATTTTTGACAGTGGGCCATTTTTGGTGGTAAGTAATCCTTGTCTTTTCCAATGAATATTTTAAAACGCAGGGTTTAACTAGAACAGCAACATACAGAAATAAAGTCTTCGTTAAACCCAAACGTTTGCATGGATGGGGTGGTAGTGATTTCGATTATGAAAAATAAAAAAAAAATGAAAAAGGAAACAAAGAACCCAATGATATCATATTTTAATTTTCTTTTTCTCTAACGCGGCTCAAATCGAGGTTTAGAAATGTCAAATCGGGGGAACGTCTTTAACAAACGGCATCACATTTAATGGACGACCGTTTGGCCTGGCGTTAGATCCTTCTTGAATGGTGGAGCTGGCAGGTCGTTGTCTCGCCCGTACACAGCGCATAGCTTCACGTCACAGGGACTGAGGTGCCAGAGGTAGCGGATCTGAATCGCGTTTGACCGATAACCCTTGCAGCTGGAGATGTCGATGGTCACGTGACTGTCGTCCTGCTTTATGATTGGTGCAGCGTGTATGGCCGACGGATAGCACTCGGACGCGTTGTAGTTATGGGCGCAACATACCTGGAATAGTTGATTAGAAGGATCGATGATTTCCCTTATTCCACAAGCTTTCATTTTTACGTATTTGTCACAGAAGACTTGAAAAGTATTGTCAATTTATCCGTTTGTCATGTATGTTTCTAATGAAAATTATACACGTTCCACGTACACAAATGGATACCCAACTCATATATACGTTATCGAAAAAGGCAAAAAGAAAGGAACTTAATTGCACCACAAACAAAGAAGCAAACCACATTCAAACGTAGTAAAATCATGTCAAGATGCCAACTTTAAATATTTGTATGAGGTATAGAAATATCCTATACGTGATTAAAAGGGAAGCGATCTTTTAAGAAGAAGATGAAGAAGATAATTTATTTCAACTGAAGCATATATAACTCATGGTTGACAAAGAATATAACACTACATTAATCTTCGCATACTTTGAATAATACTCTAGCAACATTACAAATACTCAAAGAAATGTTGTCGACCAATATATGAATGATGAAAACATGAACAGAACAGTGTTACCTTATCAAAAAAGAAACCAAGCTCAAATATTCGTTACAAACCTCAAATCCGCCTGTTTGTCTGATCTCAATGGCGGCGTTTCCGTTGTCAAACTCGATTTCGATACTCGTATGGTCGTTGATGGTGAATGCTGTAGGAAAAGGACCCTGGAAGTCCAGGTTCGATTCACCGTAAGCCACTGCTCGACCTGCTAATGCGAGCCTCGCGGCTACGTCTTGCTTGTCACGGGGATGGATACTAAAATAGAAATGATGCAAAACCTTCGATATTTAGAGAATAGATGGTTGGTGTCTTGAATAGGAAATGTTATCGGGTTAGGCGTAGGAATATTGTCCGATGAGCCGAAGGCGAAACGGATAATAATCCGAACCCACGCCCGATAACTATTCCTATGTAAAGACACCAACCATATATTCTATCTATCCTGTTACCTTTATGTATTCTTTTCAACAAACAAAGTGAAAATAAAACACGAAAAAAAAGAAAATAAAAACAAAGTAGAGAATTATGTTAACATGACGTTATGTGTCATGGCGTTCTTATGACGTCATGACTTGTCTCGTGCATGTGTTTTATGGTTAGTGCCGGATATCACAAATGTTATACGTAACCTCGTTATCGGTCCCAAAATGGCACTAGTGACAGGATAATGATGTTAATCCTGTGACGTCATGTTAACATCATTCGCTTCTTCGTTTTTGTTTTCTTTTTTTCATGTTTTATTTTCATTTTGTTTGTTTTAAAGCTTACATAAAGGTGACAGGATAAATAGAATAGGTGGTTGGTGTCTTTGAATAGGAAAAGTTATCAGGCTCGGCATTGGATTATTATCCGTTTCGCCTTTTGCTCAGCGGAAAATATTCCTTAGCTTTACCCGATAACATTTCCAATTCACGACACCAACCATCTATCCTCTATAAATTGAGAAAAGATTGTCGGTGTATTGAATCGGAACTGTAATCGGGTAATTAGTAGGAATATTATCCGGTGAGTCGAGGGCGATAACCTTTCCTATTCAATGTCAACAACAATCTATTCTATTTATCATGTCACCTATATGGATTAAAAAAACAATCAAAGAAAACAAACACGAAACAAGTTAAACAGAACGGGGAATCAACAGGTGCGCACAACAATCACGTGATCTACTGACGGATATCAAGAATGTCATACGGCACCCTGTTATCGGTCTGTAAATTGGCCTGGTGACAGGATAAAAAATATGTTCTAACATTTCTTGTTTAAGCTACATTGTAATTTCATTCATTTTCCCTTTGTACAATGAGTTTTAAGAAAAGAGATTTGAATGACACAACAAGCATGGCCCTTATTCTTCTATGAGAAATGACAGTTATGAATTGGTGATTTTGCATTTGGTTAACATGAAACGATTGGTCCAATTCATTTACTGGTTTTGTATACATTGTAAGTCTGAATCAAGGCAAACAGAAACGTTTAAATCGTGTGCGTTAAACATTGAATGTAATGCCGTTTCTTATTACGTAATATTACACACAGGCTATCATAACAGGAAGCATCACATGTTGTTTAAGCAACCATATTCGTATATGATTATGATTGGCAAACTTTTGAAAAAATCATATTACAATTTTGCATAAACCATCTTTGACAAGCCTATGAATACTCAGTATTTCGCTGGTTAAATCATACAGCACACTGTGTATGTAGAATTTACCACATTTATTTTAACTCACTTTCACAACAACCGTTGATTCTCACATCATTTTCTACAACGTTGGAAATGTTCCCTTATTGATACAATGAACACATAAATAATGTGCTTTAAACATTATTTTTTTTTACTTTTCCAATAACATATTACTACGTACATGCCATGATAAATTGAAGCATATTGAATATACGCAACATTTATTTTATGTTAATTGCTCATTATGACAACACAACGTGATTTTAACGCCATTTTCGACAACCTTGGAAACCAATATGCGTTAAACATTGAATGTTTTTTACTTCTTATGACGTTTTACCACATACATGCCATCATGAATGGAAACATATACAATATAAACAACATTTATTTTGAATTATATGCTCATCTTGGCAAAACTGCGTGTCTTTTACGTTGTTTTCTTTTTACAATTATGGACACGTTGCAAAAATTGGTGCAGTGAATGCATAAATCATGTGCGTCAAACATTGCACTTTTCTTATGACGTTTTACGGCTTACAAGGTCTCGCACCTGTTACGGAGTACTTCCAAAAGTAGTTCCATTTAGAAATTTTGAGTTTCGACTTCTGGTGCATAGTATTGCTGGTAAGAGATGAGCTGGTAGAACACTGATGTGTTTTCTGTATAGATTTTAGTCCTGCAATGCTCCCAAAGTTTGTTTTGATTGCTTATTGCAGGACTATTTGTTTGGGATGTATGAACACAAATGCCGGTACCTCGGCTAGATTTGACAGCTAGTGCACTGATTTTCGGACGGTAGTTATACACTTTGCTTCGTAGAAAAAAATGAGACGATTGAGGTGTCCATTTTATTACAGTTTCTGTGAGTTAAATGGCCAAACTTGATGTTCCTGTATATAGCTAAGCATAAAAACACTATTCTCCACTCAGCAGCGTCTTGAAAATGCCTGATTTAACATTGGAGTCAATGGGAATTCAAGATCTCAAAAGTAACAGGTGTATGGCAACATACCTTCATAAGTGGAAGCATATACAATATAAGCAACAATTATTCTAAGTGAAGTGCTCATCATGGCAACACCACGTGGTTGTTGCGTCATTTTTGACAACGTTGAAAACGTTGTCTTAAATGTCGTGACGACCACGTGTTTATGTCACATACCACATTGATGTTTCTCGTCATGCTTTGTCATTCCGAGAAACCAAACTTAACCAAACTGATAGATATGTACTGGGCCGAAACGTTGGAATAGCCTTATCGTCCGTACCTTCCATATGGCGAATCGAAGTCCGGAAGATCAATCGCTACAGACATGAACACGTTCTCCATCCTTGGATTCGGGACGTATCCGAAATATGACGTCTGTGCCCACCGAATATCTGCAAATCCCGTTGACTGTGTGAGGTTACGGTTGGGCGCGATCTGTAACAACGTTTCTGTCATATTTAAATTGCTTCGTTCTTAGATTTTTCTTTAGTATATTTTCATGATTATCTTCTGGCTATAAAATCCTGCACAAAAAAACCTTTCTTTTTTAAATTAGGGTTAACACTTTCTCAACAGTTTCTTTAGTTACATAGTAACATTCTCAAATTAATTACCAAAGCAAAGAACGGATAGTTATACCAATAGGAGTAGGCATCAAGATTACTTTACTTTAAGGAAGGCGAACTAAATTTAAATATCAAATTCAAGCCTGTTATCGGAGCTCAGAATGATACTCAAACGAATTTGAAAAAAAAAAAAAAAAAAAAAAAAAAACCACATACATCGTTATGTTTATAACACACCGTTTTGAGTACAAAAAAAAATGCTTATAGGGATGAATTTTAAATGAATTTCGAAATATTTACCAACTTTTTTATATACATGCGTTTACAGTCGGATACATTTTAACATTTTAAAGCCATACTTGCTCTCATTTACACGTAAATTGTGAACGTTCTAGAATAATTGAAACTTAACTTAAAAGTACATTAAATTCCCTTTTACAGAGGGATTTAGACTGTAACACGTTCATATGATGCTTTTAAAAGAGTGAATAATATAAGGTTTGTTTACAATTTGTGATAAAACTAGGTCAGCCGAGAAACGTTGGGAATCGATAAAACACAAACAGTCTCTATTTTTGAATGTTCACATTGTTAATACTGGATAAACGACAGTTGTTTATGTGTCAAACTTGATTTTTCTAACCATGTGATCGCTACTTATGAATCTGAGCGCTTCTTGCTATTTTAGATATTACTCGTATGTAAACAATGAAGTTGAATTGGTGGGCACCAAATTTGTGAAAATGACAATTTGAAAAATAGGTAATAAATAGGGCAGGCGTTAGATTGTAATGATCCTGTGATTTTTCGCTATGTTTCAACATATTCTGACATAATTTATAACTCATATTAACCAGTTTTGCAGTTTTTCTTAGCGCTAGTATGCTTTTAATAGTCCAACACCTTTTTTTACGTTATAATGAACATATACCTGCACGAATCCGAACGGGAATTTCCGACTCGTCTCGTTTTGGGACCCCTCATTGAAGCTATTTCTCCAGTCGTCTATCATAGCCGGGAACAGGCAGTAATACTCATCCGGGTGACCAGCGTTAGCTTCGCCTGCACAAAAGTAAGATATTTTGTAGAAAACACTTTAATTTCAATTTGTTAATTTTATCTTAATTTCAGTTGCATGACAGTCTATTTATTTCCAAAAACAGTATATTACATAGATTCTTTTTACAATGTATCTTAAACATACACATGTTTTAATTTGTTAATGGCCAACATAAGTTCGGAAAAGAGGTTAACGCATAACCATAGTAACGACATTTGACAAGTTTGTTGCAGACAACTCTGGAAAACATTGTGGGAAAAGGGGAAATTGATCTTTACGAGCAACTTCTCCTTTTCCAACAATGTTTTCTGCCCTAACAGAAGATTATTTTTCTAATTTTTCAATTTCATCAGATTTTGAAATCTCGCCTGCAAACTTCTTCAATTTGGGACAGTCGAAATTTGGCGTTTGGTTAAACGATAAAAGTTTACACTGTTGGGTTGAATATGCAATATTTGCATTGTAACAACACGAACAAACTGAATACAAAAACGGACAACTGTTTAAGGTAAACGACAATAGAATAAACATTTCACGTGAAAGATTGAAAACGGTGCTTAAAGTCTTCCAAAGATGACGAAAGAAATATCGTCCGAAAGTAATTTCTTTGTTGTGATACTTCTTAAATTGATGAACTTAAGGTCAATTAACGTCGTAGCTGAAGGAAATGAAGTTAAAAGCCAATGCCCACGTTTCCGTATACAGAAATTCCTTGTATCATTGGAGGACGGGAATGATATTATTTATTCAGAAAGCCAAATGTTTACCTTGGTACCAGAGAGCCCCATAGATGGTGGTGTTTAAAACCGGATATACCATCGCGTTCCATAAGTTACCATGGTGTTTTGGGCGGGCACTGAAACAGAGTTTGACGAAAGGTGGTCACGTGCATAAGATTCTGACTAATCCAAAAACTTCAAAATAATACCATGTGATCTGTACATAGAACAACCCAAAAACAGAAATCACTAGAACAGAAAAAACGCCACGTACTTTTGTTTCTTACTTATTCAAAAAGTCCAACTACTCCACGAGCTTTGTATTTTGACATATCCCAATAATTCAAAATGACAAACATTAGCTAATTTTAGGTGTTCATCCCACGATTTATCCCATTAATGGTTGAAAAAGTTAGCTATCTAAAGATAGAAAGAGAGCAGAGATTTTGCCAACTTTGTAAACAACTAAACTTTAACAGTATTGAGGACGAATATCATTTCTTTTTAGAATGTAAAAGTTATCAACTGCTGCGCAATATGTACTTCGAAAAGTCATGGATTAGAAATGTAAATCTGCAAACCTTTTATTCTATTTTGGAATGTAATAATAAATCAACTATATTTAAAGTATCAACATACCTTGTAAAAGCCTTTGAACAAAGACGAAATCTAATTGAAGAACTATTGTAATGTATTTGTTTGTAGATTGTCACTCTTTTGTATGTATATTTTGTAACTGTATGTTGTACTATGGGCCTATGGCCTCTGTACTTGAATGAACATGTCTATGTCTATATCTATTAGCTAAATAAGTGTTTATATAAGACTCAAAGTCAAATATAAATACACGTCTAGACAAATTGTAATTGAAATTGAGTCTGTTGAATACTGTGGAACAATTGCTCCAAAGGGGTTGGATCAATCAAGTTGTCTCTTGTAGCAGATGGCAATGAAACAAAAAAGAACCTGCACAAGTTTCTTTCTTCATCCGACTTTATGTCTCTCTTAAGAGTTCGCTTTTCCTTTTAAACGCAGAGGAATTTTGAGTCTATTCAAATGATATATTTTCAAAAAAGAAGCAGCCACTTCGAGGATTACACTGTACATGTACGCTACGATGATTTAGAGATTTATATGCCTCCGTGAACGGGGTAGTGTGGGGCATGAATGTGCGTTGCCTAGCAACGGATATAGAAGCGTTACCTCGGAGATGAGAACCAAATATTAAGTGCGCAGAAAATCATATTGACGTATTGTGATCAAACTTTATAATTGAAACTGGTTACGTTTGAGAAAATTGCCAATGTTCAGTCATTTTTCGACTCACCCTCGTAAAAGTAAAAGGGAAAACGTATATTAAAACCACACAAACCGCTTTTTGGTGTTTGCGCAACTTTGTCGCGCACCATCAGACATCCAGAACTCCACAGCTGTGCCACCCCAGGCGGACTCGATCAGACCCAAAGGTCGGTTCAAAACGGGGGCCAACTCCATGGCGTACATAAGACAAACCGCGGAGAAACTGGCCGTCCTTCCGTCTGAAAATTAGAGAGGATTATTCGCACACGACTAACTATATGTATAAACCCGTACCTGCGAGTCACCCACGAGTGTTCAAATGGTTTAATATTGTAAGCTTTATTCTACTGTTTTTCAGATACAGCCATTGTTTTCTATAGTCACTGTCCTCATATCTATTTGCTGTATGTCTTATAATCAATATTCTTGGTATAATGTAGCGTAACTTGACATGAGTGTCTTTGAGAAAAATAGAGTGTTCATTTGTGAGCATAAGTGTCATTCTGTATGTATATTTCACTCAAATGATAGTTTCGGCTGAAAATTGTAAATTTATTTGCGTGTGGTAACGCGCATGGATTAAATTGTATGTGTGCATATGTTTGTGTATGTGCGTGTATGTTTGCTGTGAGAAATCTTTTTTTCCCATTTTTCCTTGTTCATATTCATCTTTCATCGATGTTTCTCTCATTGTTTTTCTCATCGTAATCTTTAATAATCTTTTTGTAATCTTCATTTTTGGAGGAAATAAAGATTAAATAACCTATCCGGGCTCCAAGTATTTCCTCACCAGTACAGCACAATCCTTCTTTAAAGCAGCTGGCTGCTGCCCCACATTAGCATAATTGATCCGTCGCGAGAGACGAACAAATCATGTTGCATCGCCTCTTTAAATAGCGGACAGAGTTTGGCCGTACCAAGGCGTACAAAGGCTCAATCTTTGAGTTTTAAGTTGCACAGGCTTTCCACTGAACTAAGAAGGCTTAACGCATGTGTTGATATAGACTTAGGCAATTTATGTCGTTATCATGATAATTCCAGTCGAACAAAACGGATACATGTCTTTGGCACTATTTTTCGAAATGAGTACTTTATACTAACCAACAGTTTATATATCCTTTAAAAGTGAATGGGGGAAATGAAGCTATGACTTAAACATATAAAGCAAGATGGAACAATATATTGAGTTGTTTAATTTCACCAAAAGCTCCATAAAACATCATCTAACCGAAACTGATTTAGAAACGCAATAAGCCACTGCATCGAAGACATAAACTGCCTACAATAAGAATCATATCCTTTTGGAAAATAGTTTCTTACTATTAAAGTCAACACCAACAGCAACAACAATGTTTAAAAGTTTCGTTGTTGTCGTCTGCTACTGTTGTTATTAATTTAAATCAGTCATATACTCTGATACTGGGGAATGATGTAAAGGTGAGAGAAAAATACACTGTAGTCGCATCTTTGCGGGGCAAATTCTAGGATCTAAATTACCGTCAAATACCGTTTCTCAGAAACGAAATAAAAAAACAAATCAATTGTTCAACTGTTATGATATTTCACCAAACAACATACTTACCATTTTTCGGTTGTTGCCAGGGAACGGTGATTGATTTAGCTTCGTCTATCGTTTCGTTTGACTGCTCCAGCCCGAATTTGAGAATTCGAATATTATGAAAATGTGCCGAGTCCACCAGCTCTGCACTATGGTTGAATACCTGCGAAAAAAGATCAATTCAATTTACGATTTCGTTTGCCTTCGCATGCCAAATCTTGAGAATGCGAAAATTGTGGAAATAGGTTGAATTTTTGCTAGCACTGTATTATGGCTTAATACCCGTTATATATATTTTCCAAATGACGGATTTGATTTTTGATAACTGTTCCAAATGTTACTCGATAGCTTACGACGATAATCAAGTGCATATATTTGAAGCGTCCATTTTCTTCGTGATATTAAGAAGGTACTGTTATGACAAAGGGAGAATTGCGGGGTACGTACAATTTCATCTTTTACCACACACTTGTTTGACGAGACGTTTGCTGCAGGTATATCTATGTGTTTAATTGTTAAAGTATCCTATCATTTATGGAGGGATGACAGAGAACGGTTCCGGTCTCGATTATCTTGACTTAGCTTTCTTTGTTTGCCCATATACAGATAAAGACCCCGGAAAATCAACCTGTCGGAGTTAAATATGCGTCGATTTTTCTCGACTAGATCATAAACCACATGACTAAATCGTAACTACTCGGGTATTTCCGTGTCCCGAGAAAAACACCTCGTATATAAGTGTAGGGTTACACGTCTTGTGTTAGTTGTCCTGGCTAATAAACTATTTCTTTTGAGTATCCACGTTGAGTAGTTCAATATTATATGGAAATGTTGAACACCATTAGAAACCACCCTTCTTGGTCGGCAACTCATACGTAATAGTGAAAGTATAAGTTGTGACACATATTTATTTCCTTAATCAATTGAGATGACTGCTAAGATATTGGAATCGGCACTTTCATTTGAAAACGGAAGTACATAGATAGAAGTCGTGCAAGAGGAAGTATGGCATTCACCTACGCAGTGATCTCCCCTTCCATTAGGTAGGGAGTACTGAACTGCAGAGTTACAAAGGGAAGTAATTCTGTGCGGAGTTTGGAAATATGGTGGCTTCCATATTATGTAAGAGGCGTTTTCAATGGATAAACGCGATAAGTTTTACAGATTGCCACACACCTGTCTCATTGTGAAGACCATGTTACTCTGACCCGAGCAAAACCAAACATCTCCGAACAGCACATCATGTAGTGTCACATGACTGTTGTCTGATGACGTGAACGTGACGTTGTATGGGCCCCCAGCGTTCACCGGAGGGAGAAGTATTTTCCATAATCCACCTGGTTGACCGTCCGTGCGCTGTTAGAAAAAGAAGTTGGTTCAACGAGTTGAACAATCACAATGAAGACGCTGTTGAAACTGAATTCCATTTTATGTTAGAGTGTTAGTTGTATCAAAGTTAAACCCTTATCTATTATTCTAGACATAGGTTTTCGTGTCGCCCGCTTTCCAAAACCTTAATCTGCCTTTTGATGAGGAAAGATACTCAATGTAGCAAACATGTTAAATCACAGGTTAGCCGCCGATTAACTTGGCGGCTGGCCTGAATATAACCTATTTGCATAAGAATGAAGTCGGTTCCAGCACCATAAGGGTTGAGAATGAAAACTAGTACAATTTCTTTCACCTCAAAATCTATGGACAATTTCGATAAACTTCTGTCATTTAACGATGCTTGTTCGATAAAGCAAATTTCATTTCTGTTTATGTGAAGCTGTCGAAATGTTCAAAAACATATCGAGACTTGTCGTTTTGATTTAGAATTAACATCTCTTTGTGTGTAATGTGCTGATGCCGTGTTGAAACCTTTCAATCTTTCTAGTTGGAGCTGTAAGATAAAAAAAGGCCTGATTGTGCCCTTTTGTATAAAAGCACCATACTTGGCACACATACAGTTTAGGTCAATACCTTTTATTTAAGGCCAGGAGACACGTATGAGAAGCCCTGTCTCCAAAGATATCTCTCAATATATTGCATATCTCAAAAGTAAACTCAATGAAGTAGGTCTATATTTCTTGACTCATTTTAAACAAACAATTTTCTTGGCGGCTGGCCTGGTTCTAGCATGTTTTCATAAGCATGAAGTCGGTTCCAGCACTATAAGGTATCATCTTTTATCTAGATTCGTAGGTAGATAGTCATTGGACGATTTCGAACGCCATGACACTTTTTGTAAATGGGACAGCATTGGTATTGGTAAACTGAAACGTTCATTGTAATACTGATTCTGGAAAGCTTAGCTATTACTTATACACCATTCTTACAGCTACATACAGTAAAATTGCAAACGGAAAGAAATCCGACGTATCGATGTCTTACCGGAACGCTTGCAACGGCAGTTGACCCAACTTCTTTCGCGCCATTTCTCACGGTAGCGGTCACAAGATCACCGACAGAGGGAGCGTAACCCCAGACTTGTGCTCGCTGGGGAGCGCTCTGCAACACCATATGGTCCCCATAAACTGTTGACGTCCTTAGGGTCTGAGCGGATTCTAGAAACGAAATGATCCTGTTTGAAATATTCGGCACTATCAATTTGAAATTTTTACATCAGTGTTCTTTATAAAGAGGTGTAAAATGGTCTTTTACATGTGCTTTTTTCACAGCCTTTAAGACAGGACGCTCTCTGCAACACCATGTGATCGCCATTATCCGTTGACGTCCTTAGGGTCCCAGCTGATTCTAGAAACAAAATAATCCTGTACAATATTGCAATGTGACACGTCACTGGAAGCGTCCCGGATGTTTAGCATAAATTGTTTGATAAAACGGTACACAAGAGAGGAAGGCCAATTCATCAATGATTTCTTTTTGTCATTTAGATTGAGTGATTCTCCACCCCAGACAAATGTTTGAACCGACCAATCAGAATTCATTATTTTGAATATGTAAACAAACAGCTTGTTGATAAACATGATTGAATTCGAGACAACCATATTTCAAGCACAAAATAACTTATGTCAAAGGAGTCTATTTCATAGGTTCTTAATGCATTCGTAGATTAATGCTCATAACTTTTATGAACATAATAAAAGTATTCCATATAAGTAATTTATTTGTATTCATCTCCTTTTATGTGCCTTTAACGCTCCAGCACTACACGAATATGCAAGATAGACGGAAGTTTACTTACCAGATACGGCAAAGATGCCGAGAAGAAACAAAACAACAACTTCCCCCTTGCTTCCCATGTTATCGAGTGACTTCAATATTGACCCTGCTTATCCAACACTTCTCCGCGATTGCGGGGAATGTTCCACATGTTAACGTGTAAGATAGTATCATTCTCGTTGAGCCCAATAGACTGCTTAAAACCACATTTCTTTTAAACCTTTACCAAAACACCAAATTTGTCGACTGTACCAAATTGGAAAAGTTTGCAGACGACATTTCAAAATGTGATAAAATTGAAAAATAATCATCTGATAGGGCAGAAAACATTGTGGGAAAATGAAAAATTGGTCGTAAAGAGCAATATCTCCTTTTCCAGAGTCGCCTGCAACAAACTGGTCAGATGTCGTTATTGTGTGGTATTGAGTTAAAACCAGGAATTCTTCGTTGATTGTGGTTTGCTTTAACGCAGCCATTATTTGTGTCTGAAATCATGGATATATGATGAAAGATTACATTTTGTATTTCTATCTTTAAAAGACAATAAACTATATGGTGGCAAAATGTGCAAGATTTAAGATAATATTTCCATTGTCTCAAGAAAACAGCAAACGCAGTTCGTTTTTCCGAGATGACATCTATAAGGGACTATCTCACACATTGTGTTCTGTGATTTACAAACGTTAAAAGGTTACTTTTGATAATTCTTGTCAAAAACAATTGACTGAGACTGTCTGTATTTAGCCCATTTGAAAAAACAAAAAAACCATCATTTAAAAAGAATTGTAAATAAATCTGAAAAAGGAGAAATAGTTCATTGCGAGCATATTTACCGCTCCTTTAATATGATTAAAAAAATCACAAGTTCTAATACAAGTCTTCAATTGTGTCTTTCGACAAATCTTCTCTATTAGATAAAGTACACTCTACAGGCGTATGGTTAAGGTGCTTTTTCAAAAAGTAATGCTCTATACTAAACTTGTCTATTGAAGTACATAATGTAAGTGATAAGAGGGTCAAAATGTTGACCTTACTAGCATAAAGGTGCAAACCAAAAGAACTGACCCAATGGATGATCGCTTCAAATTAAGCTAACGATTATTTTTTCTGTCAAGTTGCGTTGGAATATGATTTTCTCGGTCAAACGCCTTTTTTTTTTTGACAATTATTCGATAACATAACGGCGATCATTTACATATTTATCTTCCCTTGATCATAATCAACGAAACGTCCTTGAACTTAGAATTGACTCTAAATTATATTACCAGACTACTTACTACCTTACATGAAAATCGAACATGTCACTTTAATCATGGAATCGATGTTAATAAAGTATAAATATCCATGAACTGGTTATGTAAATTTAGTATCAAGAGCAGTAACGACATTTCCACAAGTTTCAAGTATCGTCTTTTTCGCGCATTCAATAAAGTTCACTGACAAAAGAATGCCTCTTACGAGTGCTTCCGTTCGTTACAAGTATCCCACCCTTTGGTACACTATAGTCCAATGAGTAACGTCAATAAAGCCATACGCTTGCCTACTTGATAAAATTACCGTCTCTTGAATGTTTAATCTGGAGCTGTCTTAGAATCCATTGTGAGAAAATAGTTTAAAACATGGAATAAAGAAAAAAGTACCTTTGCGGAAACTTTGCAGAGTGCAAAGGTATTAGTTTATGCGGTATCAAGGAACTGTTCTTCTGAAAGACAAATGTAATTCACGGTTCACCTGGCGCCGTTTGATGACACGAATATTTTCTTAACCACCTACTTCATGATCTCTCTCTTTGTCGCATCTGATACTGTAGACTTGGAAAGTTTCAACCATGGGAAAGAATGAAGCAATATAAGCAATCATCTTTTTCCCCATAACGAAACTCAAAACTAAATATCAACTCAACAAGTCAGATTTTACTAAGCCAAGTTTTTGCACATAGTTATAACTGAATAAACTACACGAGTATTTCTAGCAAACAACCCAATATCACAAACAAAATGTATATATTTCTTGATATATCTCGTCGTCTTTAAAAAGTTCTCACCGGGGTTGTCGAGGCATAACCTTGATGTTCGTATTGGTTACGAACGTTTACAAAGTATAAGTTTGGTATTAACCGCATTTGTTGACAAATTGACACCTTGTAAAGTGACAATGGTTTTTTAACTGTGTTTTGAAAACAATGTTGCATTCTTAATAACCCATTCGGTGAGAGTTCTAACGATTCATCGCAAAACCATGATAAAGAGAGATAATCAGACAATACAAAAACACTGGTTTGAAATCGCGTCGAACACAAACTAGTCTTAAACAAACTTAAAACGTCAACGTTTAAGAAGCGGCATGCCTCTTCTTACCAAGGGAAAAGACAATTGTAATTATGCCTGCCCTCAGGTACACTCTGGTTAATATGGATATATATCTGACTGAAAAAGGCAGCCCCATGCAAACAATAGCAGTACATATTTGGGACTTGGGAATGGCGCAATTTAGCAGAATGATTGTTAAAAATCATCAATAAAGAAACACAATAAACCAAACTGTTAAGCCTGTGTACTCTGAGCCGCATATTTCCCATGTCAAAATAAGGTCACCTAGATTTGCCATAATGGTATATGTATAACATGATCATAGAGATAAGAGAGTCCGTCTAATTCTGCGTGAACTAATATAGGTATGTTTAAATTCAACACACGGTGTAGGCATGGCGTTCGGGAAGTTGGCGCTCTTGCTTGGCGTTTTGTTGGGAGTTGTTTCTGCCAGAGACGTCCATTTTTACGTCGGTCCAAACGGGTCTGACGCCAACAACGGGTACGTGCGGACATATACGTCGTCTTACAATGTTTAACACTTCTAATGCTGGATAATATTTTCAAAAAATAGATTTTCGTGGCGTTTGCTTTCCAAAAACCTTTGATATCTGCTTAATTTTGACATATCCGTCTTCTAACGAAGCTAAACCCTAAGAATGCCGGGTAATTTTCCAAAAAAAGATTCTTTTCTAAAAATAGATTTTTGTGTCGTCTGCTTTCCGAAAACCTTAAATGTCTGCTTGATTTTGATGAGGAAAGATACTCAGAGTAGCAAACAGATTGGATCGCAGGCCAGCCGCCAATTTACTTTGCGGTTGACCTGGACCGAACCTTTTTGCTTAAAAATGAAGTCGGTTGCAGCACTACGAGGATTGAACAGGGCAAATAGTGCTTTTAAAAGTGTTCCATTGATGAGGTTTGTTTACAAATAGCGAAGAAACGAGTTCAGTCGGTAAATGCCAGTGAACATTTCGTCATACGTAGGGGCCCAATGGAATTTTGAATGTCAATGTCTCAGTCTGAGTTGTTGTTGTTTTAGCTTCAATATTCACGTAACCTTTTAGAACCAGATACCCCGTTCGTTTTAAATCCGAGCGCGCTTCGGTAATTTTTATGCATCTCGAATGTAAACAAAGATGTTAAACCGTTGGCACGACAAAACAGTGTATGTCGAAAAAAGAGGACATTGAAAGATCGATTATGTATAAAGCAGGCGTTATAAAGTGATGAATATACAGTCTAACTTGTGTTAAGCAACCATCCTTTAAAGCAGCCAACCAGTCTTAAACTATATCTTCAGAAAGTCCCATTGTTAGATTTATAGTGTACAGTACATCAATTGGTGTTAAGCAGCCAACCTGTCTTAAACAGCCACTTTACTCTGTCCCATAGGCTGGCCTCTTAACAAACGTTTGACTGTATAATGTTCTGCTATGTTTAGATATAAACTTGCTTGATATAAAGCTTAATTTACACAGTTCGATATCTTATTTAGGCGACTTTCTGACTTTAAACGATAAGACGATGTTACCCTAGTGTAGAACACCGAAATACAGCAAGTTATACCGCCCAAACTTCACTCTTCTTTCCGTAGGTCAGATGTTCGATATCCCATGAGAACAATCGACAAAGCGGCTCATTCCGCCGCAAGTTCCAAGTACACAACTCGTGATAGTAAGTTAATAAATGGAATATTTACTCGAGTTTCTGCGTTAATGTATTGTATTTGTTATGACTTCGCGAATACAACAGTGTTATCAGACAAATCTAACCTTAAGATTCGTCCAAAAGTGGCATTGATTTAATTGATGTTCTTAAAATGGTACAAAGTTATGTACACATTATATGCGGTAGGTATCAAAAGCGATGTTACGTCTTGAATTGAAATACATGTCAATTGACTGTATACACACTTTAAAGAATTAAACACGATCTATTTTGCTTTCAGAGTCTATTCTTCAGTGCGTATCACATTACAATACAGTTTATTTTTATAAACTTTTACAGAAATTAACTTAAAACTCCAAAATGTTCTCATATTTGTGAGCAAGAAACTTTAAGAAGGACATTTTTGCTTGTCGTATACCAAAAAATCTCTCCCACGTAACGATGCCTAAGCGAGACGATTGTAACAGCACACGACCCTGAGACCAAAGTTTGTAATAGGAACTGTCGGGGTCCTGGAAAGGTATTGTGAGGAAATATTCGAAATATAGTTATATAAACTTACTTACTTGCCACAGCTTAACGCATACCCCCTCCCCTAAAGAAAGAAGAAGAAAAGAGAAAAGAAACGGACTTAAAAATAACAACAAAGTTTTTACCTTTGTGTTTTGACCGTACTTTATTTGAGCTTGATTTTCGTTGTGGATTGGTTTGACATCGTTCTCATAGTTCCCCGGTTATATCATGGCGACGCACACACGTTTACACAATTCTGGTATTTCCTTTCAACACCTATACAGAAGTCTTGTATTTCCTATAAATACCTAACAAATGTGCTTTACAAAGCTCTTAACAAACCACTCTCCGTTTTCCAGCGTGAACAAAATTGATCCACGATGAGGGACATAATTATGACGTTATATTGGCTTCATTAAACATCTAAATGAATAATGACCTTGCCTGTTTTAGAGCTGACGATGCTTTCAATGTTTCAGACCTATTCATCGAGCTGTTGCCAGGTTACCATGACCTTGAGAAGCCTCTGCTCGTTCCTAGGCACCATGGGAAACTGCTCACAATACGGTCGTATAACAACCAGAAAGTACACGTGGTAATGGTTATATACAATATACTCATTAGATAATGGACGTTTTTTCGCAATACAATCAAGATAATGTCTGTCATGTTGAATGAATTTATTTAACATTGGAATCAGCTTTCTTTGACAATGTTGGGCTAAGTTTACAGCTTTGTATTGGGTGAATTGATAATCTAGATCGTGGGCATAAACGCTATTCTGGTTATCTTTCATTTGATTTACGACGGCGGAGAAAACACACAACTGTTTTCTTTCAAAGTAAATTTACGTTATTAAGCTTGTTTAATTCTTTTTATATGGATTTGGATTTCGATAGTTGATGTAACAACGGAAAGCTATTAACGACCGAGTTACAGAGAAAGATAGAAGTTTAATGTTGGAAACATTGGACAAGTGTACGTCAGAATACGAAGATCATCAGAACCAAAGAAACTATTGCCGCAGATCGCCCTTATTTTAATGGTTATTCTGATCCAAGACGACACTTTATACAGACGTTTAAAACTTTGATATCCACTGATGATCGTGTTATTAGCTTTTGGTGATGTTACTTATTATCATTTCTTTCAGACGGGTGGTCGACAGATTCCGGCGAGCAGTTTCCATTCCGTACAGGACCAAGGCATCCTGAACGTTTTACCACAAGCGGCTCGCAACCATGTACGTTAACTCATTCATTTAATATAGACATATTATGATATCTAAGATTGAAATTAAGAGCATAAAATGAACAGAAGCTGCAATAAGATGTGATATTGAATACAAATCATCATGATCAAAGAAGAACACTGTATGTGATGATTAGTTTTCTTTTGGAAAGCGACTTCCTAGACCACCTGTTTTATGTTAGTCATGGTAAACTATAATGAAGTAAGGGACTCAGTGATCAGGTTATTAATAATTTGCTTTAGTCATTGGTCTCTCAAATGTATATCAAATACCGTCTACAATCAAATAATTGTCATCAAAGAATTTTCTTAGATAAGTAACCAAGGCATTTATGTGATATAGAAAAAAAATGAAAAAACAACACAAAAAAGTGCAAGAAAGAGTGACTCTGTGTCATTAAGTATTCGCTTCCCTCAAAAGCCAAACATGCACTTCGATAAAGTTGACCAGCTGAAAAAAGAAAATACATTGCAATGAAAAGATGTATTTCAGGACCACCTGTTTCGGTTTGGCGAGCTGTAAGGGGATGCCTCTTGTGGAATACGTCTTCATATACGTTTGTTTTCGTTACTCGAAATTCAGCCAAGTTTTACCACACTCAAGCACAAAGGAAACCTAGCCTTTTCAGGCTGGTATGTTTACTTCAATCGAACATAACTAGAGATACAACTCTTTTTATTAGCGAAAAAGTTTAATATGTTGCAAAACTACCTTTAGAATAACTCTGTTTATTTCTGGCAAAATATATGAAACTGTCTATGAAAACAACGCAGTTTATTTCAGGTGAAATATGTTAAACTTCCTATGAAGAGTAGTAAAAGTGAAAAATGTGAACCTATTTTAACACAACTCTGTTTATTTCAGGTGAAATATATATAAACCTGCCCTTAAGGACGACTAAACGACCTTTTTTATTATGGTCAGTAAGATCATGCTTATAACGATAACTTTGTTTATTTCAGGTGTGAATATTTGAATCAGCCTATAAAGACCTTTTCAGATGTTAATATTTTAATATGCCTAAAATGACACGTTTATTTTAGGGGGAAATATGAACATACTTATAACGATACCAATGTTTATTTCATGTGTTATTGTTTGGATCTGCTTGCAAAGCAAACTCTGTTTATATTTTGGTGAAAAATGTGAAACCTGCTAAGTTCAAGTGAAATATATATGAACCTTCTATAAAAACACCACTTTTTATTTCAGGTGAAATATATATGAACCTTTCTATAAAGACAACACTGTTTAATTCAGGTGAAAAATAGATGAAACTTTCTATAAAGACAACACTGTCTATTTCAGGTGTCAAACTATATGAACCTTTCTATAAAAAAATAACTGTTTATTTCACTCAGGTGAAATATATATGAACCTTTCTATGAAGAAACAACTGTTTATTTCACCCAGGTGAAATATATATGAACCTTTATTTAAAGAAACAACTGTTTATTTAACTCAGGTGAAATATGTATGAACCTTTCTATAAAAAAATAACTGTTTATTTCACTCAGGGGAAATATATATGAACCTTTCTATGAAGAAACAACTGTTTATTTCACCCAGGTGAAATATATATGAACCTTTCTATGAAGAAACAACTGTTTATTTCACTCAGGTGAAATATATATGAACCTTTCTATGAAGAAACAACTGTTTCTTTCACTCAGGTGAAATATATATGAACCTTTCTATGAAGAAACAACTGTTTATTTCACTCAGGGGAAATATGTATGAACCTTTCTATGAAGAAACAACTGTTTATTTCACTCAGGTGAAATATATATGAACCTTTCTATGAAGAAACAACTGTTTATTTCACTCAGGTGAAATATATATGAACCTTTCTATGAAGAAACAACTGTTTATTTCACTCAGGTGAAATATATATGAACCTTTCTATGAAGAAACAACTGTTTATTTCACTCAGGTGAAATATATATGAACCTTTCTTTGAAGAAACAACTGTTTATTTCACTCAGGTGAAATATGTATAACCTTTCAATATAGAAACAACTGTTTATTTCACTCAGGTGAAATATATATGCACCTTTCTATGAAGAAACAACTGTTTATTTTACTCAGGTGAAATATATATGAACCTTTCTATGAAAAAACAACTGTTTATTTCAGGTGAAGTATGTGAACCTGCCAAGCTTGAACATCACTGACTACGGAACACTGGCCCAATACGGATTCCATTCTTTCCGGTCTGCCCCATTAGAGGTTTTCCATAACGGTCGCCCATTCCGTGCTGCCCAGTGGCCAAACGATGTGGGTAAACTTTCGTTACAAAGATTTTGTTTTGGTTGTTTTATCAGATCTTTACATAGTCCCGTGATTACTTTAGGAAATGTGTTGTAATCGACTATTAATCGACTATTAAGCTATTGAGAAAGGCAAATGACGTATATGCATTTAAACGTTGGACCAAGAATGACTCTTCGTTAGTTGGCTTGGAGACTTCCTCTCATTAAAGGCATATTCTGAAGAAACTAGGCGTCGATGATTTTGCTCAAGAGTATATTTCGGATTTGTCGTGTTATTTCCAAGTAGGATTCGTTTAGTTCTGTCGAGACGATCAGTAGATTAAACTGGTTTGAAGATTGAATCATACAGGATATGAGAATTGTCGGTCAATACAACTGTCCTCTATCATTAGATTTTACCTGTTGAAAAGTTTGAAAATATGTTCTCAAATGGAAAATTTATGAAAAGAGTTGTTGACTTACCATACGCTTCCCATTATCCAACCCGGTATTTCTCCAGGGAATGCAACTTCGCTTGTGTTTAACTGCCGGATGTAGCGTCAACAGACCTTTTGTAACAGTGTTTATCAGGGATCGCATAGACGCTTGGTCTATAGGCCTTTTCAGAAACGTGTGTTATTTGCCCTTGAATACACTTAATCGGAGATATGAAATTTTCGATAGCTTCCGGTTTAAGACTTCCGGGTAGTATATAATAACAGCTGACATTGAAAAAAAAATAGATAAACTGCTGCGTGTATTTGCACGTCGAATGTCCTGTTTGTAAAAACTACATTGGAATGGTTGTAGAGGAGGGGAAATATCAAATCATATCCCAACATTGAGTTTACTCTCTTGCGGACATTTTACCCCGTTTACCGAGAAATAACATTGTATACAAACGGGGTAACAACGTTGCGATTCATTATTAGTGAGAAGAGTCGATTGCCTAAACTTATGATAACATTATCAAAAATCCATTTTTCATTTTTCATTTTCAAATGATCTTGTAGCATGATAATGCAAGCACAATGAACACATGATTATGATGCAAGCTGATCAAACGTACTTAATAAATATTCCATTTATTTATGGGACGTTTCATCAAATTATGTCCCATAAGTGTGACAAATTAAAGTTAACTTATAAGGGATTATGGAATTGATTTTGTTCATGTTTAATGATCAGACTGCTTACTGCGATATTAATGGATGTTATCCTATTGAATATTTGGTATTGTAGGTCAACAACGGAATAAAAAAGAAGCTCTGAATAGGTTTATCATATCTTTGCATCCCGAAGTACATTTCGTTTCACAAGGATAAACATACACCATGCTCATATCCTTCGTTATTCGTTAATGATGAGAGGCGGTCTGAAGTCGTCAAATTTTACCAGGAGTTAATCACACAAAAAGCCCCCAAAAAAGGTCATAGTTAGGATTACTTCCCCCATTGCACTCTGGTTACTAAAATAACCATTATGCATTGAAAAACTATATTTTGACATATCAGCAAAAACCGGTTATAAACCAATGACTGACGTGAATAAACTGGTAATTAAGGTAATTAAGCTATAAGAAAGATATACCTGTTTAAAAACCCGAAGCAAGGGTACGGCGGCCATTTTTTCTCATATCTGACCACGTGATTCCCCCTTGATATACATAAATATTGTCAATGTATAAGAAAGATACACCTGTTTAAAAACCCGAAGCAAGGGTACGGCGGTCATTTTTTCTCATATCTGACCACGTGATTCCCCCTTGATATACATAAATATTGTCAATGTATAAGAAAGATACACCTGTTTAAAAACCCGAAGCAAGGGTACGGCGGCCATTTTTTCTCATATCTGACCACGTGATTCCCCCTTGATATACATAAATATTGTCAATGTATAAGAAAGATACACCTGTTTAAAAACCCGAAGCAAGGGTACGGCGGCCATTTTTTCTCATATCTGACCACGTGATTCCCCCTTGATATACATAAATATTGTCAATGTATAAGAAAGATACACCTGTTTAAAAACCCGAAGCAAGGGTACGGCGGCCATTTTTTCTCATATCTGACCACGTGATTCCCCCTTGATATACCTAAATATTGTCAATGTGTAAAAACTCAATAAAACAAACCCATTTTCTAGGGGTTTATAAACGTCGTTGGTGTACCAGATGGCGCCCATGGATTTAGGATTCGGTACAATTCTTCACGACCAGCATCATGGAGGCATACGGATGATCTGTGGACGTACGGATTCTGGTATGTTAAAACTTAGAAGGCTGGGAACACGGTTTCAACAGTAAATGTTTACCTAGATTCTTTGATCTCCTTTTTTTAGATAAAATCGATTGAACCCCGATTGTTGAAGGAATTCACAAATCTAGTTTTAACCCTTAGAATGTTTGGTAATTTTCTATATAAAAAAGGCGTAAGCAAAAACGTTGAAATGATATCATAATTATTTGACAAAAAACGTGTTGTGGTTGAGTCTTTTCAAACAAAAAGGGTAATATTCTGAAAATAGATTATAGTGTTGTCTGGTTTCCAAAACCTTACATATTTGCATAATTTTGACGAGGCAAGATACTCAGGGTAGCAAACAGGTTAGAGAACAAGCCAGCCGCCAATTTATTTGGCGGCTGGCTTGGATCCAACCTGTTTGCATAAGTATGAAGTCAGTTCCAGTACTATAAGGGTTAAAGGGAATTTGCATCTCTCTTTATTACCTGTTGTTCATAAGTTATAGTCTGTTGTTTAATTCTTATCCTGCGTTACCTATTAGACACTTTAGAGCGCTAGCCCTTTAACGGTGAAATAATAGATTGTTATGAGGACAATAAAAACTATACCGTCATTAGGAGTTTCGGCATTTTGATCCAGTAACATGATGTTATGAGAGATAAAGGTTAAACGTTGGCAATACAAGCAAACGTTACACGATATATTGTGTACTTTTCTACATCGTGTGCACATACGACAATATGGCTGATGTTGGCCGATTGAATGATTTCTTAACACATTCATTTCTAACTCAAAGGAAAATGGATGGAATACAGTAGAATTTCTATATCTCAAATAACTGATTGTCAAACTCCTATATACGTCGAAGTAACTACGGGGTCCCGATCTTTTGCTCTTTATTTTAATGTATTCATTTATTTAGACATACATACGTCGAACTCCCTCTCTCTCTGTCGAATATCTTTATGAAGTCGCGTGAACTTTCAGCTGAAGAGATTCTACTGTACGCCTGTATATAACACTCCATTATCAGATGGAAAAGATTATACAGAATTTCTGTGGGTTTTCATTGGTTTTCGAACGAGTTAAGAAAGGTTTAGAAAGGGAAGTAATCTAATACACAAGTTAAACCATACAGGCATAGCGGCTGGGCGGATAAGTCGGCGAAAGTCGTCTCCCTTGACACCAAGAACATGGTTGTTACTTTGGACAACAAGACCCACCATCTGATAGGCCTTAAAAAGGGTAAGTATGCATATTTAAATATTTAACACACTGGAAACCTTTGATCTCGTATTCTAGTGAAGTAGGGATCTCGACTTACATCGTAAAGTTAAATCTGTAAGTCGGCCGGATAGCTAAGTCGGAAGAGGTAAAGGATGTTTATCATAGTGTCACCCCCATGAAGGGCCAACCTGTTTTGGGTCTTATGAGACACTTTTTATTGATTATACCATGTACCTCCTAACTTATACCACTATGCCAGGCGCCAAGCGGATATAAGTCGGTAACCATGAAATTGAACTAGCTCACGAAACACGAACCGGCCATTTCGGAACAAGTTCCACGAACAACATTCTCCTGACAAACGCCTCCCGTGAGGCTCCCGAACCTTCGACCTTCCCGTCCCGAGGCAGACGCCTTAACTTCTAGGCCACGGTGTCGGATGGAGCATGCATACAGTTTGCGGAGGTCTCGGGCTCGTCTCCCGGCCTGGCTGCATGCTTTTCTCACATGGTTTACATAGGAATACTTCACTGATATTGGGGTTAAGGGTAATGTTTGGACATTCAAAATCATAGAATTATTGGTCAAAAAGTATATTTGAAACGTACGGCACACGTGGGTAATAGTTCCCTCGACAGGGATGTATACAGATACGCCACATGTGTACAGGATGGGTATGGAATACGTCACACATGTTGAGATCAGATTGTAAAGGGCTAAGTAAGATGTTTCAGTCAAGTTCTAAAACAGTTCAAAACACACACTAAGCTTACACAAGCTTATACATGTACGTGCAGCATTCCACAAAATGTAGATTAGGCTAAAGACATTCTTAACATGACATATATCTTTATCAAAGGTTCACGACCTAGAATTATTCTGAAATAAAAAAAAAACCACAGAGAACCCAACGATAATAATATAAAGGTAATGATACAATTCCAAACACACCCTTGACTTTCTTTTAAATGCCCCGTACCAAACACTAAGATCAAGGGCAATCAAAGGCGATTATTAGGAAACGTGCTATCGAAAGCACCATCTTTCACTACGTATATTGACAAGTACGTTCAAAATGGCGTTTGAAAAAATCTCATAGAAACTGTACAATTCAAATGTGTTGTGTTTCCTTAAAAGGTCATTGGGGAGATCACACAACGCGTTCGGATGGAGGTTATTTCCGGTTTATCAATGTGCTGGCAGAGCTTGACCAACCAGTAAGTACGTTTTATTTTAACTTACTTAGGCAGTTGGACGCAGCTACAACCTGATTATATCAAGAGCAGTCATAGACTTTTCAATCAATCCTTTAGCCAATAACGATCCCTCTGGTCGTCGCAAGCAGTTCATGATGTACTCTGGAGTTCCCTCCCTAACTATTTGGTTTCGGTAATCCTATAGATTACGACAGGGAATCAGACTATCCAAGATGGCGTTGTGTAAAAAAAAATGCACTGTTCAAACGCCTAAAATATGCGATCTCCTATACAGAGTTATCGTTCGTACCTCACAGATGAATGTGGAAGCTCAGCGGGAACAAATTTACTCGGGTAAAGATTTCCAAAGATGTACGAATTCACCTGATGATTTGATACCATATCGGTATCATACAGGGGAATTTAGCTTATGTTTACATTTTACATTTGGGGTTTTCTTAGTCAAATGTATGGTTACTCTCTCTTTTTTTTTGGCAATGCGTTACAACAATGAATGGTACACATGTACGCTGATATCATGACTTCCTTTCTTACTTTCCAGGGTGAGTTCTATCTGGACAGGAAAACTGGGAACCTTTACGTGTGGTTACCATCGGCCCTATCGTCAGATGTTATTCAAGTCTCCATGATCAAGACCTGTTTTGCGTATGTTGAAGCTATTTGTAGTCGTTTTACGTATGATGCAGGAAGTGTTTCAAAATTACTCCAAGATAAATACTTATCTATGGATATTCATTGGACTCGTTTCAACGCGATGAACCAAATGTGTACCTACCGTATAGGGTTTTAGATTTGAAGAAAGCATTTCTTGTGTTATAAGTTATGTTGGTCCTATTTACGTAATCGCCATGGATGGACTTAGATATACAATGTATTACTTTGTAGTGTCTGAAAATACACGTAGATTAGCCCTGGATCAGCATGTTTACATTTCGATGTCTCGACGTAACTCGAAGTTATCATATGACATTTTACAAGAAGATAACAAGTATTTGATATTTTATTGGAAGGACACACACACACACATGACGTTTAACTAGATAGACGCAAACACATGACGTTTGGCAAGAGGGATATAAACACATGCCGATGCTTAGACGGACATGGTGCTTAACTTGGCGTTATACCATAACGTAACTAATAAGATGTCTTTCTAATCATAGAACAAACATACATATCAATTCCTTGTAAAGAGAAACCCAAATATGCCGTATTATTGGAAGAATAGCAACTAAACATTTTCAACAACAAGAAAACATAAGCATATTTCATTTTTATACGATGCTGATATTTACAAACACGCCTATTTTTACTCTAAGTAAAACGCAAATATACACCATTTTGTGCTATTAGAAAAAAAAAAAAAACATGTACATAAACTTACGGTAACCACCGTTTTCGTGTCGTTTTAGACTGACTGGCAGATCGAGAAACGTTGTTCTGTCTAACTTCGTGATCGAAGCCTGCAGGGAAAGGGGATTCTTCGTTACAAATGGAAGGCATGTTCGTCTAACAAACATGGAGATCAGAAATACAGGTTGGAAATAAATTATCAACTCTTTACCTTACTTTAGGTTTAAGGACTTTAAAGGACCTCGCTCCAGAGAACATTTGGAAACATTGGCACAAAGTAGAATCCATAATGAGGACAGCTTCGTTCTTGTTTACATACACAACACTACACAACACAACAGTTATCTAAATGAGAAGCGAATTTCTTGCTATTCTTCCTTAAACATATTGTTGTTGGCACGTATCGTCTCGAAAACACAATTGCGACGAGTACCCTTGATATATAGAGGATAATCAACTCTTTTCGATTGATTTCAGAAATATGCCACGAGAATGGGTTGTTATCAGGTTGAAAAAAACGAGTTCGAAGAACGAGTTTTTTTTTACATGATAACAACCCATTCAAGTGACTTATGTCTGATATCAATCGAATGTGGTTGATTATTCTTTTTACTTTATTCCAATATAGTAAATATATTTGCCAACATACCTCCATAAATGCCAATGGAAAATAAAATGGGAGAAGCAAAGCAGTTAACAACGCCAATGACGTCATGTGTGTGTCATATGACGTCATTCACGCGTATGGATACATGTAAGAATACAAACATTTAAGTGCCGCGTGCAAAAATGCAGCAATGACTTTAATGCAAAGGAATGGTAGAGAAAGTAGTTCCGTAAAAACTGAAATCATCTCTAGTGATGATATGACTTTTTATATCATCACTAGTGACGATATTCACTGTGACAAAATTAAAAATTAATACACTGAGAAATCCCTGTATTTCACTGATAGGAATAAAATAAAAAGATCTATCTTACAGTACAGCGGTTGTAATTCCATACACAACTGACCATCTTCTGAACCTTGTTTCCTTTGATATTAAGTAAGGGCACCTGTGGCCTAGTGGTGAGAGTACAGAACTTAAAATTACATGGTTTCTCTCAACATGGGTTCAAATCTTGGCTACCATATATTGTGATGGTGATTTTCATGAGAGGAACTCTTCCGGTGGACTTACGAGAAAGCATTGCTCTTATTCAATTGACCAGCGCTTATTGTGTTTTAAACCTGGTGCATTCGTCCATTTTCTTTAGTTGGACATTGTTATTTAAAAGAAGTACTGTTAGAGTGATGTAAGCCTAACGAGCAAATTTAACACAATCTTTATTCACAGTTGACAAAAATCACCCTACGTTAACCCATTACCAAACGCCAAATTTTTTACCGTCCCTATTTGAAAGAGTTTTCAGACGACATATCAAAATGCGATAGAATTGAAACCTAATCTTCTGATAGGGTAGAAATCATTGTGGGAAAAGGAGAAATTGGTCTTTTAGAGCAATTTCTCCTTTTCCCTCAATGTTTTCAAGAGTCGTCTGCAACAAACTGGTTTAATGTCGTTATTGTTTGGAAATGGGTTAATTGCTCATTATTCCCTCGTGTGCCTAGGTGATTACGGGGTTTATTTTGGCGGCGACTCCAGAGGATGTTCTGTAACCAAAAGTGTCATACATGATGGCGATGGAGCGGTCTATGTGGCAGGTAAACATACTGAAATACAATCTGGCCCTTTGTACGAGTAAGGCTGCCATTATAAACCACCTTTTGTACGACTAAAATTGTATGACATTTGGTGTTTGCAAAGTTCCGTCCTTTGTACTTGTAAACTAATATATTTTCACAGAGTAAGGGCGTCCGCATTGTCTACCCTTTGGCGAGTAAACTTGTATGTCTACACAGAGTTATGGCATCTGCATAGTCCGTCCTTTGTACGAGTAAACTTGTATATTTTCACAAAATAAGGGCGTTTGAATAGTCCTTCCTTTGTACGAGTAAACTTGTAAGTTTGCTTAGGGTTTCTGCATAGTATGTAAAAGATGCCGGTTTGAACAGTGAAAGTTGGATGCTTTATGTAACAGAAATATTGTGATTAGGTATAACAAGTTATTGTTGTTAATGTTGTTTATTAGGGACAAGTTTGTAAAAGTATCCTGTCTCAGGTTAAGATTATAGGACAAGGGTGTCAAATATGTTAGAATAGATATTGATTAAGAGATAAGCATGCATCATTTTTCTTGTCGAACATTTCATATGAATGAAAATACCAACTTTCCAGTCAATACAATGTTTGCTTGTTTTTTATTCCTATCATAAACGATTCTTTTTTCCACGTCTTCGTGCTGATATAATCCAAAGCATGATTAATCGTAACAAAAGACCAGATAAGTCACTATGATATTATATAGGGAAATACTCGGTCAGCCTTTTTACCGAGGCCCGGGTTCGAATCCTCGTTGGGCGAGGTGAAAATCGCCGGGACTAACCGACAAATCGGTACGAGTACTGGTTGAGTATCCGGGAAGCAGTCATTGAGAGTGGCTTTGAACAATCTGTAAGCTTCCTTCACAATCGATGCAAAAAATGAATTCAATGAAATAAAAAAAGGGTAAATAGAATTATGATAGAAATTGAGCGTAATGCATGAAACATCCCATTTTTGCAGGTCGAAACCGACGTGTTCTCGAGAGCGGGGGAAACGTTGTTGAAGATTGTGACATATATCAGTTTGCACGGGTGTCCGAATAGAATTATGATAGAAATTGAACGCAATGCATGAAACATCCCATTTTTGCAGGTGGAAACCGACGTGTTCTCGAGAGCGGGGGAAACGTTGTTGAAGATTGTGACATATATCAGTTTGCCCGGGTGTCCGTCATCGGAAAGGATGCTGTGGTTCTACAAGGAGTCGGTAACCTCGCTCGCTACAACACCATACATGATGGGCCAACAACTGCAATACGATACTATGTACGATATTAAATCTTTCTTTAAATGCAGTTTACATGTAAAAAGTTCGCAATCCTTTGGACATGTGCTTCGCTGGCAAAGTTTGCGAAGGTGTCCGAATACCATTCGGACCCCTTTGCAAACTTCGTGAGCGATTTAAATTCGCTCGAAGGCTTGCGTATTTGATTGAAGGATGTCTGTATGTATGATGGTATCTTTGTTTCTTTGTTCAAGAGCGAACTCAAGGTCGTGTTCATCGCTTGCAAAGTTTGCGAAGGTGTCCGAATGCCATTCGGACCCCTTCGAAAACTTTGTAAACGATTTAAATTCGCTCAAAGACATGCGTATTGGTTGCAAGAGTTTTACTTTTATGGTGGTATCCATTGGTTTCTCTGTTCAATAGTTCAAATTGTGTCAACAATACTTGAGTGGAATTGATGCTGGTTACCTGACTAGTAAAACGGGTCTGTTTTACTAAAGCATCTTAGAAAATGTCCATAATAAGAGATATCATATAGTATAAATGACAATATGACATTACATAAGACGGAGAAGAAGAAAAAAAAAGACATAAAAGAAAAATAAGAAGAAAAAGATGATGATGATGAGGAGGAGGAGAAGGCGAAGGAGGAGGAGAAGGAGAAGGAGAAGGAGAAGGAGAGGGGAGGAGAAGGAGAGGGAGAAGGAAAGGAGAAGGAGATGGAGAGGGATAAAGAGAAGGGAAAGGATAGGGAGAGGGAGAGGGAGAGGGAGAAGGAGAACGAGAAGGAGAAGGGGAAGGAGAAGGAGAAGAAGGAGAACGAGAAGGAGAAGGACAAGGAGAAGGATGGGAGAAGAGGATGAAGAAGATATGGAAGGAGATAATACTAATAATTGTAAGAATGATGATAATAAAGAAGAGGGAAGAAGAAGAAAAAGAAGAGGAGGAGAAAGAAGAAGGGAATGAGGAGGAAAGAAGAACGAGAACAACAACATCCCGTTAGGTTTAGATGGACTAACAACACTTGTTTGCATTTCAGGGTAATGACCACATCATTGAATATAACGACATGCACCATCTTTGCTTAAACGTCACCTACTGTGCCGCGATCTACAGTGGTGCAGATTGGACTTATGTGAGTACCAGATTCTTGAATTTTCTTAAATCGCAGAACTCGTCAAATGCCAATTACATGTTATAGAAACACGCGGTATGTTCATTGTTATAAACAGACAGTAACCGACAAAACTATGCACTGCTCTGTCTTGTTCTTCAAGAAAGCTCCGGTTTGTTATTCGTTTTTTTTCAAGCAAATATTTCCTAAGTTATAAATAAGTTATGTAAACACATATATAACTGTTACTTAGTCTTGTTTCGTGGTAGTCTACCAGTGCTGGGTTGTGCCAAGAAGGTAGCGTTTTTTCCAAGGTGACATACTTTTTAATTAAAAGACATTCTCTTTTTGATATTCTGAATTAGGACTTTGCTTTGACTCTTCTTTCTATGTTTCATTCTATCTGAATTCTTTTATTCACTTTTTGAACAAGTCTTGAAAAGTTTCATATTTAGTTATTCAAATAAATCCCAAACACTTTGTACTTATTCATGCTTTGCGAGTCTCCTATTGCTTAGTGCACGGAGAGATTTCGTCATGCATGGTCTTCATGATAAGCCAGTCAACAACACAATACCGAGGAGACATTGTTTAAATGCTTTATTGATCATAAGGTATTGTAACATCAAACGATGATTACCAATATCGTGAAAATGACATGTTTTGGTAAACATGATTTGATATATATGTAAGGTCGTACATAGATCTGTTCTCCGCCCTTGTAAACAAACTAATGTTACTATGTATTACAGCGAGGTATACAGATCCGCTATAACCACATTCATGAGATCTTTAAAGGGTTTGCCCCCGGTAGTCAGGTCCAGGCGATACAGCTTAACCAACAGGTCTCGTCTGCAACAGTAACCCACAACGTGTTGTATAATGTAAGTCTGTCTAGCCCCTAGGATTCTCAATACGAATTAATTAGTTGGAGGACAGTCGTCAAGGGGTAGAGCTTCGGCCTCCAGACACTAGGGTCATGGGTTCAAATCTCTGCTCGTCTGCTACAGTAGCCCACATCGTGTTGTATAATGCAAGTCTATCTAGTCGTATCTAACGCCAATTATCCACATTTGGCGTTAATCAATGGATATGGTGCATACTGGTAGATAATCAGTCACCGTGGTTTAGTGGTTAAGGCGTCCGCCTCAGGAGATCAAAGGTTCGAGCCCCACGAGAATAGAACGGATCCAAAAAAAAAAAGACCTTCTTGCAAACCAATTGCGTATGTCTGAAAAAAGAAAAAAGATTCAACGACTTCGAAAGTGTTGTACTACTTTAGTATTGGCTATTTGATTTGTCTTGTGCCGATTTGTGCATTGAAGGCATTAAACTCTTAACTTGTTTATTGTCGAAAGTTTAAGCTTAACCCAAACTTTTGTGTTTACATTCTTTTTTGGTTGGCTCTATTCTAATTTTTTTCAGCAGAAATATTGGGTTTTAGCAAATCTAAAGAGATTGACAGGATTCATATGAAATTCTGTAAGACCATTCTTAATGTAAGAAAATGAACACGTAATTCAAGTTTTTATGCAGAATTAGGGAGATATCCGTTGTATATCTTAGATATGTCAAAATCGTAGAATGTTGGTTTAAATTAATCACCAAAGATAATATTGTATTCAAAAACTGCTAAGAAGTTGCTAAAGATCATTGTGTAAAGGTATCAGTTCATGGGTTTCAAATATTAAAAGCGTGCTAACTGAATACACATTTATCTATGTGTGGGAAAATCCGTGTTCAATCATCTGTAAATCATTCATACACATTTTAAACATTGTTTAGTAGATGCATTTATCTAGAACATATTTCCACTTTTAGAAACGCCTCTTCATTACAATTCTATAGCAACATAAAGGTAGATAAATTTTGAATATGAATCATACCTGGATTATTTAATAGTAGAATTAAGATCGTATATCTTTATAATAAGAACATCTTCCCATTCTGTAATAATTCAAATATGTTGATATAATTTTCACCAAATACCAAGAAATGAAAGGATATGCCAAATACGCAATAATGAAGACATTGAAAACGAGTACCATTTTGTTTTGAAATGTCAACAGTATATTCCTATAAGAAAGAAACATATGAATGAGTTTTATCATTAAGTACAATGCATGCTTAATTTCGTACAACTATTCAAATCATGCGATAAAAAATTGACAGCATATCTCAAATTTGCTTTTAAAGAAAGAATATCTATGACGCATATTATGACCTAATTATCTATGTACTCGTAGTTCATCCACATTGAAATAAAAGTTTTCATTTAATTGTACTATGATTACTGACCAGTATATATTGTATGTTTAAATGTTTGGAGTGTAAAAATGACTACACATATGTGTTGGTCAAATATAAGATATCTATATCTAACTGAATACCATACGAGTTGCATTCATAACTACACAGGTATTTTTGTGATCCTAGAAAAACACCCCGTATATAAGTTACGGGTTACAAATTTCGTGAAAATTAACCCCGGCTAATCATGCATTTCCCATGAACGTCTATGTCAAGTAATTCAACGTATATGGAAGTGTTATACAAGTTTTAATATCATTATATTTGGATAGTAAATGGTGCGTAATAATAAACTTATAAGTACTGATCTATTTTTCTTTCTTCAATCATATTAGATTTTTTTTTACCAGAATGAAGTTCACATCTTACTTGGCGGTGGACGGGATAACGTCATCAACAGTAACCTGATGTACAATGCCACTAGATACAGCCTACAACTCGGTGGTCGAAAAAGTAACAACCCGCATGACCCAGTCGTACGAGGGCTACATGTAAGTAAAATATTTGTAAGCCTTCTGGATTGAATGCTTGTTATGACCTTTTTTGATCAAATAGTCTAATAAGGCTTCAAGTCAATACATCAAAGGTGCTATTTCACACATGGGACGACGTTTATTGAATATTGACCAATCAGAAACAAGAATCATTGGGTTCATCCAGTATCGCAATACTTTGTGCCATTTATATGGTCTCGTACCTGTTGCGGAGTACTTCCGGGTCGTAGTACTAAAAGTAGTCCCATTTAGACATTCTGAGTTTCGACTTCTGGTGCATAGTTTTGCTAGTAAGAGATGAGCTGGTAGAACTGATGAGTTTCATGTATAGATGGTAGTCCTGGAATGCTCTCAAAGTGTGTTTTGATTGTCTATTGCAGGACTATTTGTTTGGAATGAATGAACACAAATGGCGGTACCTCGGCTAGTTTTGACAGATTGTACACTGATTTCGGACGATATTAATACACTTTGCTCCGTAGAAAACAATGAGACGATTGAGGCGTCCATTTTATTACAGTTTCGGAGAGTTTAATGGCGAAACTTGATATTTCTGTACAAAGCTAAGCGTAGAAAACACAATTCCTCACTCAGCAGAGTCTTGAAAATGCTTGATTTAAAATTGGAGTCAACGGGAATTCAAGATCTCAAAAGTAACAGATACGACTATATTCACGTTTTTCTCCTTTCTCTGCAGAGCATGCCATATAATGGAACTTTATGGAAAGATCGTTACCCGGAATTGGCGAACGCAGACATGAGACACATATCGTTACCTATGGGTATGTATTTCCAGTCGAGATGATAAAATTATCAATTTGAATGTGAAAAGACAAGACGTTTATTGTAATATTTTGCATCTTTTTCACCTCTAATATCATTTAAAAAAAAATTTCAGAAGACTATTGATTGACAACATTTTTTCTATACTCAATCTTGACCCCTGTGTTTAAATGATATGATTGAGCCGCATCCAACGCGTTTTAAATTATTTAAAAGACGCCACTAATACTAGTAACGACATCTCGTTATCGATCCCAAATGGGCCCAAAAAGGCATTTTGTGACAGGATAATTATGTATACAGTCAGTGATAATTTTGGCCCAAAAAATCTCATAAAATTTCCAAAAAACTCAATACTTTCATTCATATTAATAATTTTTTTTTATAGAAAAACCAATTGATTTTTAAGATTTTGTCAAAAAAGCCCATTGATTTAATTTAGAAAGAATCTTTGATACAGTACATCATATTTCAGGAAATCAGATTCATAAGAATCTTGTTTTCAACGATGATGGAATAGAGTACATCAACGGGTATTCGGATTGGCGACGTAACACAACGTACTACAACATATCTAAAAGCGGGTTTGTAAGTATGCTACAGGCATTCGACATATCGTGTTTGTTTCTTCTTTTTCTCAACACTTATCGGGGGTTCATTGCAAGACTATAGTTAGTGCTTCATAAATATGAAGCACTTACTGTAGTCTTGCACTGAACCCTCGTTATATGAGTACAGGCAGTTGGTGCTTCAAGTTTAGACAAAAAGAATGAAAAAAAAAACAAAGTACATAATCATATTTATCTACAGTTACTGAGAGCGTATGTACTAATTGTAAATCGTTGATTCATATGTGTGTGTATTGGGCCAAATGCCTTCTCCACCGAATAAAACATTGTATACATTGTAATAACGGATTTGTCTTTGTTCCATTGTTGTTATCACATGCAGTATTGGGCAGTTATCTCTACTTGAACATAGATTTCTATATATGTAGGTTATTGGTCCGTTGATGTTCTCTGCACATCTACACTGAAAAATAAATGATACATTTGACTTATATACCGATGCGAACACTGTTTTCAACCAATTCAAATCCGAAATTTATCCTTATAAACGCAGAATGCCACAAAGGGAACACTTTCTACCATTAACTTTTAATCAATTAATCCATTCCATCCAACAAATAAATCCTAGTATTTAAAGCCTCTCGCCAATATGAACCGAATCTCGAACCCTAACATTACATTTAACGAGGATACTACTTAATACAATTAAGTTAACCCTGTAGTCTGAATTCTATCTCAGTCCATAGGCCCGGAACACCATTTCGACCCAATGGTATTTGGTTAAACCATGCACCGGTCTCGCACCTAAACCCTACATTTAACGGGGTGGATACTTGTAGCTTTGGGGTGTCCGTGCAGTATTCATTCTTCACTTAACGAGGATGACACTTGGTACCTTTAAATGAGCAAAGAAGTATCTATTCTATTTCAGTCCATGGGGCCGGAAGACCATTTTGACCCAACGGTCGGGGACATGCGGGTTAAGTGTTACGCGGCAACGTGGGCGAACAAGGTCAACTTTCAGCAGGTCGTGACCCCGAATGACGTCGGGTTCAGGTCCGATGTGGGACCGACCTTCACTAAGACAGGTACGCTTTGGTTTGTACTGTAGAATCTCTCTACTTCAAGGGACTTAATGAAAATGTTCGACATAGAGAGAGTTACAGAGTAATCAGGTACGCTTTGGTGTGTACAGTAGAATCTCTATAAAGGGACATCATGAAAATGTTCGACATAAAGAGAGTTACAGAGTAATAAGGTAAGCTTTGGTGTGTACAATAGAATCTCTATACCTTAATGTTAAAAGGGCTTGATGAAAATATTTGACATAAAGAGAGTTACAGAGTAAACAGGTAGACTTTGGTGCGTACAGTAGAATCTCTATACCTTAATGTTAAAGGGACTTGATGAAAATGTTCGACATAAGGAGAGTTACAGAGTAATCAGGTACGCTTTGGTGTGTACAGTAGAATCTCTATACCTTAATGTTAAAGGGACTAAATGAAAATGTTCGACATAAAGAGAGTTACAAAGTAAACTGGTAGACTTTGGTGTGTACAATAGAATCTCTATACCTCGAAGTTCAAGGGACTTAATAAAAGTGTTCGACATAGAGAGAGTTTGACATATAGATGTCTGGAATATAAGAACATAGAGATAGGGAACTAATGATTTGAGTATTAAGTTCGGCGTATAGAGGAAATCCACAAACAGAAGTTCGAGATATATCTATTCAAATGTACATCATAAATGGGAATATATCCATTCTGCTGTTATTTATGTTTATGACGCAGAAGTTGTATATTAACCAAGCTTTTAAACAATGATACGGATACTATTGGCAGTGATATTTTTGTTTGGTTGCTTCATTTTGTATACGTAATGCTAACGTTTTGAATTATGTCAATGAAGCTTTGGGAGATAATTATATGGTTATATCAGCAGCATGAACATGATCCATCGATCAACCGATGTAAATCTAATACCGTTGAAAGCAGTGTAAAACGTTAAACCTTAACACCATCAAAAACGAGTCTCATTCCACGCCATCCTGAGTACAGCTTTTTTTAGTTGGATGTCTCGTTCAAAGTATACTGGTGTCCAAATCTTCGATGCGAACAATATATTCGTGATTAATTTAATCCTCACCCTTGATCAATAAAGTTCAAGCGGGAAAGCATTTAAACGTTTGAAAACTATGATGAAGAACCGATGAAAAAATACTAAAAGACATGGCTAGGTGGACCAACTAGTTTATAATTGGTTACTTCATTAGACCAGTCTTATTATTCACCTTCAGGGGTGACAAAACCCGCTTTTGATATACTTGTCCGTCACTGCCATTTTTGTTTTACACTTGTCCGTATAATGGTTATAAAGTTAATTGTAATAGTAAATTGTAGAAAATAAAAACCGCTTGACCTTTAAGGCTTTTGGACAAGCTGGGCAAAACGGACAATTGATTTCACCACCCCTAAATATCCTTGATACCATACTTTATACAGCTCGCAAGACCGTTCAACTGAGCTCTGATCACGGCGCATGCGCGACCCACCCACCAGCGACAACCAATCCGATGCCTGCATATCTGCCGGACGGGTCTGGGCAACCACCAATTTATAAAGTGTTTGATGAAGGTAGAAGACATTTTGTTCAAAAAGAGAATTGTTTTTCTTTTGCAATTAAGGTTTTCCTGCTGACATGCTTTTATAATGAATCTAGATACACAACAATTAACAAAGTATTTGTTATACTATAGACATGCCGCACATTTCATGGGTATCAATAATTTGGAACTTTTAACGTTTTGTCGAAATGCTTTGATACAGATATTACGTGGTGTTTGCTCGCAGAGATAGATCAAAGAGGACAGTAAAGCAATATGGTTTGTTTCACTAGTCCATGTCTCGTTGGGCATGCCTTTGGGCCGAATCCCAATTTACGACCCCGATTATTTTAGAGTTTTCCTTGCATTTGAACCGATTAACCTTTTTGGGGGAATAGCCATCTTTTGAATCTGAGCCTTGTTCCATGAATCTGGGCTTTGAATGGCCAGAACTAGCCAATATCGAATTTGGACAAATTGAATGTTGGTTCATGGGTTCTTGCTTCCAGTTAAGCATACGCAAAGTGTTACAATCGGCTCGGATCTAAAAAGATTTATCACAGTTGATCAAATTAAACTTTCTTGACGTTTATTCGCTTTGAGATACCAACTGTTAGATACAGATGATGATTTGGATTGTTGTTGTTAAAATGCCGTTTTAACTGTTTTATTGTTTGGGATATATTTTGCATTCGATGGTTTCAAACCACTTTTATCCATTCATCCACTGGTTCTACCTTGTCCATTCTACCGATAAGCCATAACCCATAACCAAACAAAAGTGTCATTTGACCAGTTTGTTGTAGACGACTCTGGAAAACACTGTGGGAAAAGGAGAAATTGCTCGTAACGAGTAATTTGTCCTTTTCCCACAATGTGTTTCACTTCATCGGAAGGTTACTTTCCAACTTTATCACATTTTGAGACGTCGTCTGCAAACTCCTTCAATTTGGAACAGACGAAAATTTGGCGTTTGGTAAAGGGTTAAAGGAAAGCCAATACAACCGCGATTGACTGTTTCCCATAGGTTGTTGGTTACACGTCGACAAATGCACAGAAGACCCGCAAGCTGCTGGAACTTACCGGGATATGACAGGCGAGAGGTACTTTCAGGCCGCCGAGAGCGAAGCCAAGTGCTTCCAAAGGGCCGTCGAACAGTGGCAATTCTGCGGTTCGAAGCCGAACGAAATGGTGGCTGCCATTTACGGACCGACTGGTAAGGTGTAACGGATTTATGAATGTATTCCAATGGATTTGTACATCCCGGAAGCAGTCTTTCGGTTGTTTGGCGATACTCCGCTGATGACTTATTGGGAAACCACTAAACACGGTTAACCATAACGATTAGCTAAGCAAAGGTAGACAACCGTAATTCAGGTTATTGTGGAAATTTGAACCTACCGGTCAGTTCCATTAAGTTCCTTTTACATGCGACCCCACAATTGGGGTTTTGGCTATTGCGACTAACCTTAAATTGAAAGATATGCCAATGTGTGTCAATAAGGCTTAAGAAGATAAACTCGAAGTTTCAATACACGATTAATTTATTCTGATCATACGGTATACTAATCAATTAATTGTCTTAACATATATCAAATATTCTGATTTTTATGGCTTACAATACAGTTTCAGCAGTTATATCATTGCTTTCCTGGGATTCACCATTTCTAGGCTACATGTTGGTTAGATATTCCAAAACTTGATGTTCGAGTACCACTGATGTAAGAAAATCCTAAAAGAGACAAGTAGCTTACTTTTATTTTTTGTAAGGAACTTTGGACCGGCGCAAATCCGCATCATTTCATTTCGATAAACAGGAAATAAAGAGTAAATTGGCCGCTTTAAACAAAACGGTCATATAAGTAATAATAATTTCCTATATAATCGAACTTCTCTGGTTAAAACTTATCTATTTTACATCGATAGCGAAACACTTTTTTATCACTTAGACTAACCACTCTCTATTCTGCTTCCTGGATACATTACCAGTACTTGCGTCGATTAGTGAGTTAGTCTTGGCATGTTCACATCATAGCTTAGGGGACCAAACCTAGGACGCCAGGTACACTGTACATTGGCCGACGCTCTACTAATTCACTGCCGTCAGATTTCTATGATTAAAGTATCATTTCCCATCTCTTAGGTGCCATGACATACGGTGGTCACGGGTGTTTAATTGCCCATTACGGCTGCCCAAAACAGGGCAAACCTACCGACGGTCACGTCATCAACGGATCAGTCTTCCATGATCACTTCGCGGAGAACGCGCAAAATGCGTCCTTCGATGAGGAGGCGTGTCTTGCACGAGCATTTTCTAATTGGCGGTACTGCGGGTTTCATCCCAACCATCCTGATACTGCGATATTCCTTCATACAGGTACGTACTTCAATATTTATTCAAGATGAGGATGACTTTCTAAGTGAGGCAGATCAATTAATCAATCCATCAACACATCAATCAACCAATCGATCGATCGATCGATCGATCAATCAATCAATCAATCAATCAATCAATCAATCAATCAATCAATCAATCAATCAATCAATCAATCAATCAATCAATCAATCAATCAATCAAGCAAGCAAGCAATCAAGCAAGCAAGCAAGCAAGCAAGCAAGCAAGCAAGCAAGCAAGCAAGCAAGCAAGCAAGCAAGCAAGCAAGCAAGCAAGCAAGCAAGCAAGCAAGCAAGCAAGCAAGCAAGCAAGCAAGCAAGCAAGCAAGCAAGCAAGCAAGCAAGCAAGCAATCAATCAACCAATCAACCAATCAATTAACTGATCATCAATAGATACGGCAATGTAGTTAGATATTAGGGTTATAGTTAGAATTGTCTTCTTGATGACTTTGATAGATCAACGCATCCATCAATAGAAAATAGCAGAATATTTTGATACTAGATTTTTGTTGGCATCTCTCAGTCGCATCGACTATCGAATATCGCATTGAGTTATCACAGATGAGTTTCTTTCTCTGTGGCTGTAAGGCCAATCTGTGATCTGCTACCTTGCTACAGTCCTGACATGTACCGTGGTGATGTGTGTAATGCATAAATATGACCTTGGCTGACTTTTCTTCTGGCCCTCTTCTGGATCTACATCTGAAATATGGCAATTTCGTCCTCACTCAAGCCTTCTGAAACGTGTTGCTTCCAGATGTGTTTGTGTAAAATATAGTTTTCTAGATGATATGAATCTTTGGACCGACCGACCAATTGACCAACTGGTCGATCAACACAATAAGAAATATGAACCGATAAATCGGTCACTAGAATGTGGTTATTCCACTCAGCATTGCTATCTAATGGTATATGTAATACATTTCTGCAGCGCAACAATTTCATAATGAAATAACCCATATTGGCAAACATATCTTTGTCACAATGTTTTATATTCACCAGAAAAGTGTTCATAGTAAAAGATTATCGCTAAAGATGATCAATCCTGAAGTAATCTAACCACCGTTTTAAAGAAAAAGTCAACGGTAGTCATAACATTTGAAAAATGTTTAATTCCATGTGCATTTGTGTAAACGACATTTTTCTTTTGACCTTCATTTTTCTCCTTATCCGTGAACACACAACTTTGAAGCTGTGTTATGCTACATCTATGTCTGTTGCAGGTGCAAAAAGAACAGCCGGTGCAGGCTGCTGGATAGAGACGACACAATGCCCTAAGGATCCAAGCAAAGGCCGGATGTTCTATGACACTTACGGGGCTACAAATCTTCACACAGGTAACGATGGATAAAGGAATAGCTAACCCTTACTTTGTGTTGACAATGGTGTTCATTTGTGGCTCTGTGGTAAATCAAATTGGGTGCCTTATTATCCAAGGCTCCAACCTTTACAAAGGTAAATCATATGGGTGTCATGATGCCGACTCCGATGGAATCGTAAAGACTTAAACATTAGGGTTTATGCAAATCACAAATACTGCTTTGATGTTTACAAGGACTTATTCAATGATAAATGATCTTATACTTCTATGCATGCAATCTAAAGTTACATGAACATAACAATTTCCTATACATTCTATTCAAAATATGTTTGATTTTGAGTAGATCCTAATAAGTCTTAAATTTTATTCTAAATAGCTTAAGTGTTCTAATGTAATCAAAGTCTTATGTAAAAGGATAGTTCTGCTGTTTCCCGATGCTCGCCCGATCCCGTATGACCCTAAAGCGTCTCGTCCTTCTTTTACGTCTCGCATTTTCGTCACGAAGTTGAGCGTCTGGCTTGACACTTCGTCACGTACCCCTGAAGTCTACCACGCCTGTCGCCCGTTTAGCGTCTGCCTAGTCACTTCGTCACGTACCCCTGAAGTCTACCACGCCTGTCGCCCGTTCAGCGTCAGGCTCGTCACTTGACGTTCCCACCACTTCTATTCCCTTCCCGTAACGACTAGTCCCGTATGACCCTCGTCAACGCTTTACGTTTATTCTTAAACGTGTATAACTAAACGTCTCTTATCCGTGTATCCGTACACCCGTCTCCTATGGGATCCCGTATATCTTCTAATTGCACTATCTTGCCCTTCTCCCTCTACTTCATTACTTCCTCACCTCCCACATACACACGCAACCTCTCCCCTTTACAGTTTTTAAGCATCTCACAAACGCATACATCTCCCAAACATACATACACAAATATCTTCTATATCTAGATTGACCCGAAAGTTTCCCATGGCAACACCTTGCATTCATGATTTCACACACTCTCAAACCACCGCTTGTATATTTTAGTTTCTGCCAATATGCTGATTAAATCTCCAAAGTATTCCTTATATTTGCTTTCTGATTAAGATTATAGAATTTTGATGGGAAAGTGTATTCAGAGAAGCAAATAGCTGATCCCTCATACTTAGAAAACTCAAAGTAAATGTTCTGTAAGTAAAACCTCAGACGAATTCTGTGACAATGGGTTGCCTTGTTACCTGGGGGTCCCCGAATGTTATTTGATGTTTACGGAGCTACCAATCTTCACACAGGTAACAATGAATTAAGGAATGCTCAACACTTACTTCGTATTGACACTAGTGTTCGTGTGGGTCTGTGGTAAATCAAATCGGGCGCCTTGTTATCCGTGGGTCCCCCACATGTTATATGATGTTTACGGGGCTACCAACCTTTACAAAGCTAACAATGGATAAAGGAATAGCTAATCCTTACTTTGTTTTGACAATGGTGTTCGTTTGTGGCTCTTTATTTAGGCTAATCAGGATTAGGAACTTGTAAATCGGGAATCCCCCAACCGCCGCCCTTGTTGTTAAGTCCTTTGGCATTACATTCAGAGCAGTCGCCGTGTATTTGTAAATACGAGGGAAGTGTTGATATAACAAAGACAGTATTGACATGGCATTATAAACGAGAAGTATCTATATACACTATTTTGACTAACATGCCGTTACATGCTTAAGAAGCCACACCCACAAAAAGAGACATTGCTCGAGACAAAACACCTTTGTTAAAATTATCTCTTACGAACTCTTAAATGAAACTTTATTTTAAATACTGTTAAATAATCATGCTTTATCTACTATTCTGTTTGATCAGTCCCATGTGTCCTTAAGAGGACACAATTAAGTGAATCACGCATACCAAACCTGGAACTAAGAAATCATAAAGTAAACAACCAAAAAACAGAATTGCAGGGATACAATGAATGAGATGTTATTCAATTGATAGAACTGACATCAATAATACCCTTTGTTCGAAGTTGATATACGCCTCGCTATGAGATACAATGCTATTCTGTAATCTGTAAATAGGATAACTCACTAAATATAGTTATAACTTTTGCTTTCCTTTAGAAACGTTAAAAATGCATCTTTTCCTTTATCAAGCAACGAGGTTAATTTCTTTAGCATTTCCGTAAATGACACATCTTCTTCACCCAAATGGCTATGATTTACTCGATTACCGTAAGTTTGACAAATAAATCCACTTTCCTACCCTGCCATTTTATAATTCTATTTAATTCAGACGACCACGAGCTTGCGTGTCTAGACCGGGCCAAAGACATCTGGACAACGTGCGGATCAGACAGCCGGTACCCGGTTACGGCACACTATCGTCCAACAACCATATCGTCCACATATCCATGATGGCATCCGCACAACACCTTATTCAATATTGAATCATGTCATTTCTCTAAACATTGACTACGAGCTTGTTAGCTTAATGTCTTAATAAAACAATGTTATGTTATGTAATGTCTAAATAAAAGATGATTGACATTCTATTCGATTTCTCGTGTTTTTTAGTCGGATTTCTCATGTGTGTGAAAACCCATAATCACATTTTACAAATAAATGAATAGATGCATTCACATGTAGATTCTTTTGAAACGCACTCGCTTGACGACGTCACGTGATACGCCACAACGTTGACGTATTGTTTTCATCTTTGAGCCTTTTATGCATTAGGGAGCGATACTGAGTCTTTTGCAAGTGGATTACATTTATGCCATTGACCTTGTCAATCAAATTCATAAAAAGATCTTTCTTGACAAACGAATCCGTTGAACACTATTTGTTTATAAAAATCAGTCAAAAATACGAAATACTTACTTATCAATTAATCCCGCCATTTTAAGTTTCAGAATTGGGGATAAATGACGACATGCGAACTTGGCAGTGAAAAATTCTCTAGACCATATTTATACACACACGACGTGTTTTTGAATCAATACTTCAAAAAAGAACAAACCTTCAAGTAATGTTTTGCTTTGTTCTTTACTTGTAAACTGAAGCGTACTCGTGCAATACTTTACACTCTTCACAAATGTACGATGCTTATTCTCCATGTTATGACACATTTTTGATTAACGACTTATGGCAAAATAGGGAAATGACTCGTTCCGAATAGTTTATTTTTTTTTATCTTGTATGTGTTTGATAATGAGTCATCAACAGTTTGGTTAAAAGCTGCAATCGACAACAATTATGAAATATAAACATCCTTTCGAGCATCGGCTTTGAGAGGACATTGCTAAGCCAAGAGAAGAACAAGGTAAGTTTTGAGAGCATATAAACGCAAATGATGCTGATATTACATGTGATTTATTGAGCAAGAAAACCCTTACTAGGAAACACAACAAAAATAAAATCCTTTAAATGGATAATAACCCATGGAATCTAACCATGATGAATGGATATGCACCGTCTAATTACAAAATAAAAAGATAAAGCACAATCGAATATGCTTGGAGAGAGTGGCACATACGCAGACCGAGAAAAAAAACCACACTTACACACAAACAAGCAGAGACATCACGTTTGACGTCAGCGTTGTCACCAGAAACAGAAATATGCTTTTTGTCATCATCATTTTATACAACTGACATTATACAACTCAGGTCGTATACTAAACAGTGTATTTTAGAATTTGTTGTGGTTTAACCCCTTAGAATGCTGGGTAATTTCTTTAAAAAAGATGTTATTTGTCGTTTGCTTTCTAAAACCTTATATATATGCTTAATTTGGATCAGGAAAGATACTCAGAGTAGCAAATCACCGGCCAGTCACAAATTCACTTGGCGGCTGACCTGGGTCTAACGTGTTTGCATAAGCATGAAGTCGATTCCAGCACTGTAATGGCTTATGGACTATCTAACAGATTTGGTTTTACACTTCTTAAGATATATTGTTTTCTCCCGACAAGACGACAACATTTAATTGTAATGTAACATAAGACTAGATTAGTGCCATCTTTCCATTACAATTTATAACAGCAATAAAAAGATAAAGAACATCTATATTGTAGATATTGCAAACCGGTTTATTTTTTTAGAAACTTAGAAACGATCTAAACTTACAGATAAACTTAGATACCATCGTCACGAGGGTCTTCTCAAATGTACGACCACTCTTGCCACGTGACACTAGAACTATGTGCGAGAAAGAATTCTTGCGTTTATTTAGAATCCGGCTAAACCATTGAAGTTGTGACATTTTAGCAACTCATATGTTAATAAATTGAAAATGGACCTCTTTTGGTGACATTGATTCCAAAAATCAGATTTTCTAAGTTCATAACTCCCAGAGTACAAATCTTTGAGTTAGTCCATTAAATGCGAGTATCACTTACAATAATGTAATAGTCGGGAAAAAGGCTTAATGAACTGATAACAGGTGTCTTTCCAAATACTTACATACGTCCTAAAATAGTTTACAGCTTACATTATAATGGGATAATGAAATAAAATACATTATAGTCAGACTTTTATTAATCTAAACCTGGTTGTCTGTAAGACACCAAAAACCGAAAGGTCTACAGCGGGTAAAATTCATCGCCTCGGATAAAAGTAACACAGAGAACAATGAGTCTAGACAGTCAATGCCACCTACCAATTCTTTCACTCCAGTCAGACAAGAGTATGAGCCTATTTGGGCAGAATTGAACAGTAAATTGTTGGTGAGATACACAATGGCTCCGGGTTGGTGCGTTACCATAGGCGTCTCTAAACTAAATACGGTTGTACCATTTCTTAACCCTTAGAACACTGGGTAATTTTCTCAAAATAGATTTTTATGTCATCTGTTTTCCAAAAACTTAAATACCTGCTTAATTTTGATGATGAAATATAACAAACAGGTAAGATCACAGGGCAGCCGACAATTTACTTGGCGGCTGACCTGGATCAAACCTGTTTGTATAAGCATGACCTCGGTTCCAACACAATAAGGGTTAACGTACAAAGACATTTTAAAGTACAGGAGAGTGGGTCCTTCTGAACAGAATCGGCCGGATACAAAATGATCAAAACAACATACATGTAGTCAAATAGAAATAAAATAAATTTGGTGATTTACGATTGTGCTTGATTGTATATTGATAGAATTGATACAAACATGTTTATATCTAAGTCGTAAAGGAAACTTTTCATTAGAAGGGTGCTATAAAAGTGCAATAAAAATGCACTAATAAGTAGAGTAATTTTCAAATTGAAAGTTTGTGGAAAAGGCTTAACGTATATTCAAAATGAAAAAAGACAAAAGTTTTGTTTTAGTGTAGTACTAGTTGCCTTCTTACTATACAGGTGCTATTTTCTGTGAAACGACATAAATACCTTAGGACGGGTCACGATCATTTTAAACGAAGTTTGTTTCAGCCAAACGCAGAAAATTTGGTAAGAAGAAAATATAGCACGGGGTTCCAATGTCAATGGATTTCAACAGAAATGTACCATGATAAATGAAAGGCGATTTATTGAATGTAAATGTGATACACTGAATACGACAAATGCAAATTCACAAACATGCAAAATAATTATTAAAATATGGGTGAGCCATACAAATGTATATAAATCGTGATTGAAGACAAATGACATATATCATTTAACGGACGGCCGCTGAATGATTTGTGTGCATATATACAGAAATATCATGTTATACAAACAATCTGATGTTGTAAGGCACGAAATGAAACTATTAAAAGAGTTGAGTCTTATAAGTCTGAGAGATCAGCAATATTGTCTGTTTGCACTGGACAAATAACTTAGTCAAACAAGTTGAAAATTAGGTAAATGATGAGAGAGAAGATAGCGTTCAAGAAATTCAGAATACATTTACTGACAATCTGTTTGTGATGAGAACTATGTCTTGGAAGACATATAAAATCATTCATGTCTATGTACTTGGGTTTCAACGTAAAATCTTTTGAAAAAGTAAGACTTTTAAGAAACATTATTGTGATCATTTTATGATTTGCATTAGATAGCAGTAATCCACACTGCTTTAAATGTATCTTTAAAGAAAACCTTGCATGAGTTGAGATATTGATATCATTATTGTTCAATATCACATATTGTGTCCACGTGTTGTTTACCCCGATGGTTTGTAATGTTTTAGGCTCTTAGATTCTTGTGATTTGATAGATGTCAGGTAAGACTTGGATTAAAATGTCTGTTTGTTTTGTAAATTAACTTATTAGATGTTTCATAACATTTCACGTCGAAAATATATGAAGCTTCTTTATTCACATTATTAACAAATAAAACAAGTTTAGACATTTCTAAGTCCCCGAATGGAGAGATGAAGAACGGATGTTATAGTAGAGGTAATTGAATTAATGCATTTTGTGATATCCTGCCGTTTGGTACAACTTGCTTTGTTGCGTCTTTTGTAGAGTGTTCAGCTTCAACATTGCCGATGTCAAGTAATTATTTGTTAACTGTCCTAGCAGTGTCTAAAAATGAAAATTGCCTCACTTGGTTTGCCGTCCACCTAAGACGGACTGAGTTGTTAGGTAGACCTTTAAAAACACAAGTTATAAAAATTCCACAAACTTAAACTCGTTGCTTTCACACCACTCCTTTTTCGATACACTTCCTCTTCCATTTCATTCAACGTTTTATCGTGGTTTTATCGTGCATTTAAATGCGGGTCAAAAGTTGAACTCATAATATTCATATAATATCCTTTTTGATACACTTACACACCCATTTCATCCATTTCTTTATCACTGTTTTGTGATGCATTTACTTTTTTATTGAAACACTTCAACTTACATTTCATTCAACGTTTTATCGCGGTTTGTTGATGCATCGTAATAGGGGTCAGAGCTCTAACTCGTTATATTCACATCACTTAATCTTTGATACATATCCAATGCCATTTCATCCGACTTTCTATTGCAGTTTTAAGATGCTTTTAAGTGGGAGTCATTTCTTCATGATGAGAGTTACATATTTAAGCATATTTTGAAACGTGTGACTTCATCTTTTCATAAGAGTACAGTTCCTAACTGTAACGTGTAAAGATTCCTTTTTGATCGGCACATCCACGGAATAACATCCGACGTTCTTGTATGTCTTCATCTAAAGCTAGCTGTGTTTGTTCCCTTGTGACAACTAAAAGAAAAAAAAACAACCGAAATGGTTCATATTCTTCTGACAAGTCAACAGAGCACACCTGTTGGAAATTGACACGGATCAGTGTATTAAGTAGTCTATTACTACTTACTATAACTATTTTTTATGACTTATTTCGTTGATTGAAAAAGACACCTGCAACCCATGTTGCCAATGGTATATATATATATATATAGGATTCGGAAACTATCTGAGACAAACTCAATCTGTTCCATTGGGTACACGTTAAGAGCTCTGTTGAACTGTGTCTAGGAAAACTTCACCAGCCGAAATGTTACGACTTATGGTGCTCATGCTGATCATTGCAACATGTAAGTTGTAAATAAATTCTTTGTTTCAAACAGAAAACGTGTTAGAAAGTTGTTTCATGTAAACATTCTTAATGTTTTCTGTTCAATGCAATGTTTTAGAGTTATCTATGATACGAATACGTATAATTGTGTCTGTAATTCAACGAACCAAAATGCCGTATATCGTTTGACTTGTATCAGATTAACAGATTGCAATCGGTTTCTAATTGGGCAGGTTTTTAACAGTGATGTATGGAGGAGGCAAGTCGGAGCGTAAACAATTATATTCTCTTTCATTTAAGGTTATGGACGTGTAACAAACTTTCCTACGACGACGCAACAGGAGGTATGGTCTCACTTGGTCTCTCTCTGTCTCTCTTCCTACCTCCCACTCTCTCTGTCTGTGTCTCTGTGTCTGTGTCTCTGTGTCTGTGTCTCTGTGTCTGTGTCTCTGTGTCTGTGTCTCTGTCTGTCTATGTCTGTCTGTCTCACTATCTCTGTCTCTCTGTCTCTCTCTCTCTCTCTCTTTTTTCTCTCTCTTATTCTCTCTCTTTTCCTTTTTCTCTCTTTCTCTCCCTTTTTCTTTCTCTCTCAACAATCACTGAAAATTTACATTCAATTATTAGGATAGGAATGATTAAAAAATTACATGGTTTGAATCATATAGCATAGTAATGTATCTCTACAAACGGATCCCTACAGATGAATTCATAAATGTCGATCTCGTATCGCTATATGGTTGTATTCAAATCAAAGTAAGACTCGAACAACCTGTTTAATCTCAGCTACGTAGATGAACTAAGGAAGATACCTTTAACTTGTGACTTTAAAATCCTATGTTTGAGCTTTTTGTGTGAACCAGATACAACAAATCGATTTGTGTACATTGATACATTAAGTTCAAGACATGGACGATATCAACAAATGAGTAAATAATGAAAATAACTTAACTTTTCTTCTTGTTATCTTTCTAGCACGAGCATGGATCTCATGTCCACAAATGTGGTGATAACGGCAAAGAAAACGATGTAAGTATTGCCAAACAAATATATCGAACCACTCGTTCTTTAACATAATGTAATTTCATTCTAAACCTATGGCATATTAGTGCATTCGCATTCTCTATTTGAAAGCAATTGATGGCCAAGTTCTTTTTGCAAAATGGTCGTTTGATACATTCCAACAACGATAAGCAAATGTTGGCCTCATATTGAACAAAATGAGGCAGCTTAAAAAGTAATTTATGTTAACGATTAAAATTTTGATTTTTCTTCGTGCAAAAGTTCATCGTTGGTGTTATGCTTTTCAATACTCCAAGTAAACATTATAAATTGTGGTTTCGGGACACAGTAAAGTTGTTTTAGATCTCAAATAATTATTTTGAACTAACCAAAAAGCGACCGAGAGAAATGCCTTTAATTTATAAACATTTCCTTTATAATAACACTAACATTTTTTTAGGTTTCTCTTAGCGATAAGATATAAACTACGTACAATTTTTTTATATTACTTTTTTGAGTTAAATGTTTGATTGATATAACAAATGCTTTAATAGTAACAACCGAGTGCACTTCTCACTTTCATTTGTTTATAAGTAACCATAAAGGAAACATGATAAAAAGGAATGTGGTTGTGTCTTTGAATAGGAAAATTATTAGACTCGGCTTCGGATATTCTGATTCGCCTTCGGCTCACCGAATAATACTCCTATTCCTTGTTCGCCAACATTTCTAATTCACAACACGAAACCTTTATTCTCTAAAACTAGGGCGATAACCGGGTAAGGGGCAATTCTATATTACTATACAAATATATCGAGGTACATTTATGGATACTCCCTCCTTTTTATGATAAATGTTAATTCAACTAATAGGTGTATTTGCTTATGAAATTCACGGCGCATGTTTTTTCTTGGGGGAAAAAGTAAGTCAACTTAAATTTCAAAATGGTCGTTTTCAAATATCCCAACCATAACAACTAACGATTCACCTTACATTATACAATATAGAAAGTACTTAAACGAAGTTTGTGAGTTTGTCTTGTACAAAGTAATTCCTGTATCTCTCTAACCTTTTCTTTGTTCGCTATCATTTCAGGCCATTCCCGAAGAAATCGTAAGCTGTCGTGATGCTAAAAAGGGTGAGGTAAGTATCAACGCATTTCAACATATCAAATTACATTATATCGTTGCATGGTAACGTTTATGTCCAACCATCGCGACATCTTTACATCCAATGCAGCCACGCTAGTGCTTTGACCCGCCACCAAATTGGCAGCGTCATGCTTCCGCTTCGTTCTGCATGTTCCTTTGTTGAATCATACCGGTACTTGATTCAGTGAAAGTCTTTTGAAATGTATTTAAACTTGAAAGAGGTCAGATAAACCAACACTATATAAGTAATCATTATTTCCAACGACGCTACCTGTACCTAGCATACGTCTTTAGTGCGCAGGACCTGAAATATCACAACACTCTTCTGATTTGCTCAATTCATGGTTCTACTTAGCTTGACAAAATATTTCAAGTTGTTCCAGCCTGAGCTCTTCTTTTATCACGTTATGAGTTTAATCCCATTCTGTTACTGTAAATGTATGGACATGTAATTTGATGTCAAGATTCGACAAGAAAATGGTGAATAATGAAGAATAATATTTTATGAATAGTACATTTCTTTAACTTTTTTTATATAACCAACGCATCGTTATATCTGCTGTGTTTAAATATGTAACAAAATGATCAATGAAAAATAAAACTCACGTAAGCCTGTAAATATCTTAGGTAGAAACAATTCATGACGATGACTTTGTAACGCGTAAATTACACAATCTTAACAAAAGTAATATAACCTGATGTCATATTAATTTCATTTCAGCCATGCAGTATTGATGGCAGAAAAGGTTTTTGTGATCCAGTCGGTAATTGCGACAATGACAAGTGTCAGCTGAGGTGTATACCTCGTCAGATAGAAAGAGTTGCCCTTGTGGACCGCCTAGCTCAGGCGTACTGATACATTCTATATCAATAAAGAGTATAGCTAGTCTTCGTGTAATGTTTTATATTTATCTCAATATTGAGACGTTGCTTATTACCCACCGTGTTGGTTATGGTTCCCCAGCTTGATGATTCCTATCGTGGCCAATATCATGCGTAATACCCCGTTCACACTGGCCATCGGTGGTATATCGGTGAAGGTTTTCTCGTAACTTATGAGGGAACCTATGGAAAATTAATGATCACCGTTATCACCGGTTTGCCACCTATTTACCACCGACCATTAGCTATTGACGAGTTCCGACGAGTAAAAACCAGCGATGAGATATTTTAAACGGTCAAAAATCTCCGTCGGTGAGAATTTTTTACAATTACTGATTTAATGCCGGTCTTAGTTACTAGCATCCCAATCAGTGAACAACCCTTGACAAATTCGAAGTTAAACGGCGTTTCATAGGTGGAATTCGTTCATATACATTGATGTGTACGTCACCATAATTATTAAACACCACTATTGTAATTCGTTTGTCAGACTTAACCTTTTTCTTTTGAGCAGAACGTTTAAACGAATATTAAAACAGAAGTTATTACGGTCTTTTTCCTAGTCCAGTTTGACTTCGACCACTAGGTTTTGCTTTGCGAAAAGAAGTATTCAGACTCTAGATGCAATGATTCCAGACGCATTGCCTTCTACTCTTCATCCTCTAGATATGGGATCGTTTATGATTAATATCTCTGTAACGTACCCAAGTCTACTGTAGGACTTCGTCATATATGTCCGGGTTCACAATATGTCTTCACCAAGGACGAAAATGGCATTTTGATAATCGTTTGGAAGAGCTCAGGATGGTGGAATCCATTATTACTATCTTAAAGCATCTTACAAAGCGCTGTGTTGTTGTTGTTTTTCTCTGTCTAGACACAAGACTTGTTTTACCACCAAGTGTTCCACATGCATGAAGTTTGTTCTACCGATGTTTAACTCTATAGCTATGGGTCTTCACTCATCAGGAGAGTTTTGAATAGGTATAATATATTCCCTGTGTATTTCTCTTCTATTGTCAGGTAGACTCGGGGGTATTCATGTGGAAGTTCTTGACTTTGCTACCCAGAAAGCGAAGCTGAAGAAAGTATTAATCTCATGCTGTTAGGTGACTAAGTGTTACCATAAACTTCATTCAGGGATCGACCGCTTCCCTGGGCATAGTGTTTTGCTCAGTTTAGGTGTGAGTTTTTGCAACACCTCGTCAAATATCATGACTCATCCTTATTTTGTTTTGGAATGGATAACCGTCTTATTTTCTAAGCTATAAAAGGACAGTGCATGCTGCTCATACTGAACTCATCTTTCATGTGTATCATGGTCATGTCTATGATCTTCTCCCTTTCAACTTAAATAAACTACACTGTATTTTGGTTGCTCGATTATCTGGTTTGCATGGTCAATATTAAGCAACAGGATTCCGAATTGTTTGGTTTTGTGCCCTTTTTCATAATTTCTGTTGGCGCTTTATGTATTTCATTGGTTTTCATATTTTGACAAAATGTACATGCAACAACCGTTGACAAAAGATATGGTACCTATTTGTCAACGATAATGCCGATCGGTAAGCGACGAGGGCCGATGGCGTTTTGACATTTAAAGCGATGAACAAATCATTATCACCGATTTAACACCGATACCCGTTCACACCAAAACTTGAAATTAAGTCACCGATAACAAACGATCGAAAAATCAAGTTTCACCGATTTGAGACCGATTTAAGCCCGACCGGCAGTATGAAAGCCCCATAACTTTCTATCTTGAAAGCATATTATATCGGGCTGAATTTCATCCTTTTTCCACCAGATTAAAAACGAAACTTTGACCACACTGGGCGTTGACTCCGATTCAAACATATACAACTAATAAAGGCTTATAGTTCACGACATTGTTAGTTTACAATGAAGTGTATTAATTAAGGTTTGAAATGCCTCTGTTCTACTGAGAAGTAAAAGGTCACAATTTATAGGCATGTACAGGCAATGTGACTTTTGGTATTTGGTACGTAATGAATGACAAATAAACTCATGTAGTATATTCGATTATTAGGAAGCCGCGAGAAGCGGCTTCCTCCTTGGAATGCAATATTAATTTTTCACATGGAGTTGCATAATATTTTTGGGAGAAATTATTGTGAAAGAACCTTCACTAAAATGTAAATAAATGACACAAGAAATGTATTGACCAGCAAAAAGAATATTACTAATGTTAATTTATTACAAGAATCTATTTTCCTATAACTATCCAATAAAATAATGGTATTGAAACCAGTTGTGAAAGTTTGTCAATGACTTCTCCCTAAAAATGTCGTCACGCGTAGACTTGTCAATGCGATTAAATTTTAGATGTGTTTTGTGGAGTGCAACTTTTTCGTAGTCACAACATTGTTATAAATAGATTGTTATTTTACTACCTATATCATTTTACGTCCATTTATTATTTTCCATATAATTTTGAGTCCATATATAAAATGGATTTGTTGCTTTCTTTTATTTATTTTTAAGTTTAAATATTAGGCACCTGCTTATTCATTAATTAGAGAGGATGAATTCGGGTACCATGAAAAGCACGCTAACTCAGAAAGGCATATCTTTTTTATCTAATTTGCACCATATTTTTATACTTAAGAAAATCCTTAATCACAATCTGTGTGTAGTTTAAAAGTATTAACTTTACAAACATATTAAAAATTTGCACATGCTCTTGTTAGCCAAGCCGTCCGTCCGTCCGTCTGTCCGTCCATCTGTCACACTTGCTTTCCGACCGATAACTAGAGTTCCTTTTTGACATACAGTCTTCAAACTTCATTGGATAATTGGTCTTACTGAGTTACAGACCCCTATTGTTTTTGGGGTCATTAGGTCAAAGGTCAAGGTCACTGTGACCTTAAATGTAAAAACGCTTTCCGACCAATAACTAGAGTTCCTTTTGACCCACAGTCTTCAAACTTCATTGGATGATTGGTCTTACTAAGTTACAGACCCCTATTGTTTTTGTGGTCATTAGGTTAAAGGTCAGGGTCACTGTGACCTTAAATGTAAAAATAATATTTTTTATTTTTTTTTTAAATGTGAAAATCATTTCCGACCAATAACTAAAGTTCCTCTTAACCCGCAGTCTTCAAACCTCATACATGTATGTAATAACATGTTCCTTCCACATTACTCCAAACAACAACCAGGCCAATTCCTTCCACCTTCTCTCAAAACTACTTTATTACTGAGCAGTGGGGAGACATAAGCTTTTTTCTAAAAAGCATCGTCTAGTTTTAAAAAATGTTTTGGTTTTCTAATGGATATTTTTGAAAATTTAGCAACACATTATTTACACTTATTCTAGTTATCCTGAATATACCCTTTTTTTGCTTCAAAAAATTTCATCCATTTTGTATGCTGGTTCAATATATATTTCTTAGGTATTACATTTCATCCATGTTTTACAGCTCATAATATTTTGTTCGTTACAAGCTAGTTTGGTATATGTTCTACAATTCAAAATATTGTGTTGTTAACCAAGTCACACTACCTAAAAAATTCAAGGTGCTCTTCTGTCCATTCTAAGTTTGTGTATTTGTTTTATTTTCCAAGTTAGTTTTATCTCTGTGTACATATTTTCAAAACTAGTCACTTTTAACTTTATGTTGCATTTTAGAAGATGGTCATTTACATTTTGCCATTTAATGTTAGTATTTTTCACGGTTTTATTTCTGTTATGCTTACTCTTCAAACAGGAAGGGCAGAGTGTTGTGTTTTGTGAACGCATTCTGTTATATTTCATTTCTCTAATTCTCCCCCAAGCTTTTGGAGACAGAAGGGGGGCATTATAGAAATGGCCTCCCGTCTGTCTGTTTGTCCATCCGTCTGCCTTTCACACTTTGTGTCCATTCCATAATTTGTTTATTCATCAAGATTTCTTTAAGAACTTGGCACAAGCGTTCACATAAATCATACAATGTGACATGCAAAGACCAAGACCCCTGCCCCCAAGGTCAATGTGACACTTGAAGGACAAAGGTTAACATAGTCAAATATATGGTAGATTTTTTGTCAGACCCAAATTTTTTGCATTCATCAAGGGATTCTCAAATAACTTGGCACAATTGTTAACGGTATTGACATGATCTGTTGTGTGAAACACCGATATCCATACTTCAAAGTTCAAGGTCACAAAAGTCAAAGCTTTAAAATGTATTTCGTGTCCATTCCATAACTCATTTATTCATCAAGGGATTTTTAAAATAAATTGACACAAACATTCAACATAATGATGACATGTAATGCGAAACACCCACACCCTACCACTAAGGTCACGCTTGGAGGTCAAACATTAACAATCTGTTGTACGGTATGTTTCGTGTCCAGTCCTTAACATTTGCATTTATCAAGGTATTCTCTCATCTTTTGGCACAATTGTACATGTACAATATAATAAGACCACTTTCCATGCAAAATAACCAGACCCCTTCAAGTTGACCGTGTAAAATTATTCAGTTTGTGCAAAATTGAAATAGGCGGAGGACATTGGTAACTCTGTAAACTTGTGATACAATATTTTTATTATGTTCTTCCAAAATTTACATATTACTTAACCATAATATTTACAGAAATAATAATAATAAGACATAGCAGCTTATGAATCTCACCTAACCACTTTGCTCAGTAGCTTGAACACAGGTTTTGATTTAAACATATTAAATTGCAAACTATAAAGACTAATTTGAATGTAGTAGAAAGACCCACCCTTTATTGCAGTTAATATCTTGTTAAATATACATAATATTCCATACATATTTGCTGAAACTGTTGCATATTTCATTTTGTATCTATCTTTTATAATTAAACTGTTGCACTGTTAAAATTGATTTCTTATTATGTTTATCCCTTTCAACTATATAAAAAAGAATTAGTGTTGTGAGGAAATAGTTTGGTTTTCCCTCGCCAAATAGAGCAAGTATAGCAACAGTGTCCCTCTTTATACAAAGAATTTAAGCACATGATTGTGTCTGTTTTTTACATCTCTCTGCCCCCTCCCTAATATTGGGATAACACTTTGTTTTTGTGCTATCCAGAGATATGTCTGGGTGGACTTATGTCTGGAACTTCCTGAATCTTGTCGTCCTCCTTTCCATAAACTGCTGTCATGCTTTCTATATCTTGGTACAAATGTTCACCTTTATAAGACAGTGTCCTGCACATGCAAAAAGTCTCTAGGTCAAAAGTCAATCTCACAGAGGAATTTTTTTGTCCACAGCATAACTTCATACATGCAGGGATTTTAATATAACTTGGCAGAAATGTTCTCCATGATGAGGAAGAATATTGCGGAAACATTGATTGCTAAGAGTCAATGTAACAATAAGGGGTCAAATGTCAAAATAGACTTTTCTGGGGTCTGTACATTCAACTTGCATAGACATTTTTTAAAATGTTTTCATATATATGTTTCCGCTTTTTAACTACCCAGAGCATCACTATAACCTGGTATTATTTTTAAATGATTCCAATACTCCCCCCCCCTCCCCCCCCCACCGTCATGGTTACAGGAAGGGACAAACACCACTGCTTGGGTTTTTTCATGTCAGATTGTTCACCAAAACATTACGGCTTCCGTTTGATGCCTTGCATCAAACATTTTTCTTGCATATTATTGTTTAAGATCTATAGATGCAGTTTCAAACATCATAAGTTATTGATTACAAGTTAGGAATAAATATGCACATGCATATCACAATGTAAGAAACTCTCCTATTATATCATTTTGTTTTACTTTTTATAGTAGTTCTTTATGATGAAATTAACAACGACTACATCGAGTTACTTTGAAAAACTCCCAATTACCTTTGCTTATTTTCCAACGTCTTGGACTATTCTGTACAAAAGGATCCAACTCAGAAGTGACTATTGGAAAGTGATCATCACCAATTAGATCGTCTTAAACTTTCCATATAAAGCCAGAAAGGTTTTTCTGGACTACACTTAGCTACATCAAATGAAAAGTATGAACCAGCATCAATATGAAATTAACTATGAGAGTTATGGTTAATAAATTATTTTCTAACGTCCTTATATTCTCGCATCTTTGAACAACAACCTTTAAATGTAGTTGTTTGTAAAGTGTTTCCGTGTTGCCGATTAAGCTTTCCTTTGGGTAGCCATTTTACCCATAAAGGGACGAAAGTACCGTTGCCAATGAAGATAAAATCGTATTAGAACATTTTCTATCGTTTTATAAGATAGTAATCTTTTCATAGAATATTCTAAATGTTGGATATGTTATTCAAAATTCTTTTGAGAATTCAAAAAAGGGAAATAATTGCAGGTCGTCGAGTTTTTGTTTTGTAAAGTGACAGTTTCCATGGTAACCGTTTATGGCAAAACTGTCAAATTGACTATACAATCTTCAAAGGTATTAAAATAATTCCTGAATCCAAAAATCATTTATACATACATTTAATACTTTATTATTCAATGTTATATGAAAGTTTAACAATCTGAACCATTTCATAGAATAGTCTTATTTTTCAGTTTGTTAAGTAAAACTTAATCTTGAAAAAGAAAATGCAAAAAAAAAAAAGATATGTTGACGAGTTAGCTTCTTTGTAAAATGACATTTGCCATGGTATACGTATTTGAAAAAACATACATAAAAATCGACTAGAACAACCTTACAGTTTGGGGATAAGAATGCATAAGAAATATAAAAAAATGTTAATATAACCTTTCGTAGTTTTAGGGAAGATATGCCTTTTAGTTGATCAATTTTACATACAGTAATTCATTGGAAAAAAAACTTTATCCGACTACTATACAATTACCTCCCTTGGGTGCACAGGTGAAGTGCACAGACAAAACTTCCGGGAAAATCCTTAAGAGATCGTAATAGGAGTTTGCTTACATTCGGAAATCCAAGAAAACAGCTCGCTGTTATCAAAAATGGTCCAGAAGAGAGCAGGACTGTTTTCTATACTGACATGGACTTGAACTTCTGGAGGTTCATTTGCTATAGTAAATTGACAATTGCCTCTGCAGAATCATCTTTCGGTCATCACATTAAAGTGCTAGCGTAGCGGGAACTTTAATGCAGTAGGGATTGGTCATAAAACATTGATTGAATGTACATTTTTCCAAATGTTTTGTCACATTAAGCATATTTCGACTAATAGTTTTCGTCACTTCTTTGTCGTTTTTCATTTGCAGTTTGTCATTCGTGATAAAGACACACCTTAATGCTTATCAATATAAGAAATTTGACAAAAGACACGTTCATTTTTGTCTGGCAATTGACGATTCTCTTCAGCGTTTAGAGGTGAAAATACATCTTTATAAATAAAAGTTCAATCACACACTGTATCTATTTGTCTGTATTATTACCTCAAGAATCGGCCCCAATAGTGCATATGCCAATGAATTGTCTCCTTTACTAAACAAACGTTCAATAGTGATAGACAAAAATGCTTGTGGTGTCGCGAAGACTATTGCATTTATAATAATGGTGCCTTAATCAGTAAGTAATATTCTGGTTGGCATGTGCTATCAGGAAAATTGAAAGGGGTACGTCCTGTATGCTTGAAGTGTTTGGTGCGTAAAAACGGACAAATAATTTAACTACATGTATAACGAATACAACTAGGGGGATCACGTGATAATCGAGATTCCCTCATGAAGTGTTTCGCGATTTCCTGAATCGAAAATCGCGAAGCACTCCATGGGTTACCTTGGTTTTAAGGATGTCCAGAGCAAAACTGTTGACACTCTCTGAAACTACCCCTGATGAAAAACAAGAAAGTCATAAGGGAGATGTACCTGTCTGAAAACCCGAGGCGAGTGTTCGGCGGTCATTTGTTTTTCTCAAATCTGACCACGAGATTCCTCCATTGGAATAGATAACTATCAAAATGCACAAAAAGTTTCCGATATGAGACAAATACTGTATTGCCCAGTATACTGCCGCTTTAGCTTTCTATACGTATACATGTAGCCGGCTTGTATCAACTGTATTAAAATGAAAGTACATAAACCTTCTATCCAATAAAATTCGATAACAAATGTTGCTATTTGAATGTTTAATGACATTGCTATAAATGAAAAGCAATAAAAATGTACGCACTATATTAAAAGAGGTAAAACAGATATAAAAAATGGATATTGGCTAATTTAACAAGAGTGCAAATGTTACTTCGTTTAAGAGTGAAACGATTGGCCTTTTATATCAAAGATACATAGCGAATACTTAATACTTGATTCATTAAATAAAGGAAAGTGGAGAGAGTAGCATTATATTTATCTCCAGCATGCTCAATGACAGAGCATATATTATTTATCTTTGGCATTTGCATTTTGCAAGTTTATAATATCTTAATACCGTTTTTAACATCCCCTGGAAACATGGAACCGTAAGAAGCATTAGAAAAATATGGAACCCTAAGAAGCAATCGTGGATAGAACAGTTTGTCTGCAATTTGGCTAAGCAAGACGTCATACACTGCCAATCAATGTTAAATGCTTGAAAACCTTTAGGAAAGAAAAGCACATACTGTTCAAAACCTTGTTATTCCCTTCATTACCACGACTTTACAATGTGTCTGGGTGATCACCGTCTTATCAGCTTTACCAAATGAAATTAGCAGTATTTATGAGTAAAATTCATCTTATTATAGAAATACTTCCCTTTTGCTTACGGACGTTCTCGGTTTTTTTCTGCACACTTCATCTGCGCATCCAAGGGAGATAATAATCTGCTACCGAAGAACAACTTGCATAGTAGTCGGACAAACGTTTTTATTCAGATGAAATTAACTGAATGCAGTTTTTTTTCAAAGAATGATCATATTATCCATAATACTATGAAAGGTTATTAACATCATTATGTATTTCTCATGCACACTAATGCACACTAAGCCCCCAGCTTCTACTTTCAAGTTTAAAGATATTTTAGTCGTTTTTATAAATATTTTATTCAAATACGGTTACCATGGAAACTGTCATTTTACAGAAAACCATCTCGTTAACATATCCCTTTTTTGCATTTCGTATTTAAAAAATATATTTTACTTCACATACTGAAAAATAAAAAAAATCTATGAAAGGAATTTTGAAATATCTTCATTTTTTTGCAATATGCATATAAATTTTTATTGTATTTTGTCAAATACAATAACTAAAAAAACTGATTTAGATTACAAAAACTGTTCAGATTGTTATAATTCAAAATACCACTGAATTATAAAGTATTGAATGAATGAACGAATTCATTTTTTTTTGTGTTGATAAACCTTCCAGAAATTATTCTATTACCTTTGAAGATGGTATGGTCATAATGACATTTTTGCGCCAAACGGTTACCATGGAAACTTTTACATTTTACAAAAAATCTTACTCGTCGACCTGCATTTTTCTTTTCATTTTTGAATTCACAATAGAATGTTAAATAACATATCAAAAATTTAGAAATTTCTATGAAAGGATTATTTTTTTTTATAAAACTGTAGAACATGTCCTTAAAGCTTACCTATTGCTTAGTTAGTTCAATACACCAGACATTTAAACTCCGGAGCGAATAGACCCTCCTTGTGTTTCTCATAGTTACTATGTGCGGTCCTGACATGGTCCGCCTATAATGCACGCCCTTTACCAATCATGCTAAACTTCCTATTAAAGAAATAATTTTTTTCAACATCAATACAAATGACAAAACATGATAATTTGCATTTTTTTCTAAATAAATCAAACGGTGAAGTGAAGAAGAGGGAGACTTTTTACAAAAAGGTGACAAAAAAAAAAGAATTTGCTTTACTTCAAAGTGTTTTTTTTTTCAAGTAACCTGGGATGGAATTTAATTAGATATATGGCTTGAAATACAAAAATTCAAAATACAAAATACAAATCATTGAACAATTAATACAAAAAAAATGACAAAATGAGATTGCTCCATTTTACAAATTCCGTTTATCTGATTTTCTTTGAATAATTGAAGGAACATCACCAGTTATTGTCCAATATAAATAAAAGTTTTGAACATGATTAGCATATTGCAAAAAAATATTTATTATGGTTTTGATAAGTTGTGCATAGATTGCAAATCAATTTATGACATACGTTTTTCTTTCCAGAAGTTTACCAGAACATATACGGTAACAGCAGTTGAGTTTAGCCTTAGACATCTGAATCCAACTGATTGGGAACCATTTACAAAAGGTATCATGTGATATGATTATCATGTGTTTGATGAATTAATTGTTATTCCCATGTTAACATCAAAATTTCCATGTACACTTCTCGATTTCTTTTAACGTGCCTATGTATGTGAATTTCATCGACAGGTTCTAAATTAAATGTTGATTTTTTAATCAACCAATGGTGTCACTACTTTTATCTAGCGCTTATACGATTGCCAGATGTAAGGTCAGTAAAGTAGGTAGTAAATAAAGTTATAAAATATAGTAAACAATTTCGCACCATTTGAAAACACAACATATCCATTTTTTTGCATTTATTTACAGTTATGGCCTTTGTTACATTTATTTAACCATGGAATAAGACAATTGTATCATTCTTTTTTTATTTTTACATATGACACCTTTTTTCGTATAATAGATACATGCACGTAGAACACAAAGAACTATTGTGACATAACATGTTTGAATAAAATGGGTGAAGGTGTTACATAATATTTTTCTTTCTTTTCTTTATTTTTTGGTCAAGTACATAAGAGCAAGATCGTTACTTTTCTCTTCCATTCCTTTCAAGTTGAAGTAATTGTATCATGGGACCCTTATCTGACAATCTGACTTTTTTCGTCATTCTCTGATTAGCCATCACAATGTTTAAAACCAAGAAGACAGAAAACAGTATTTATCCTTCTAGCCAAGACGCGAGTGTCTCAAATGTATGTTTATAGAGATTACAATCCGAAGCCGAGCCCGATAAATTTTCCTATTCAAAGACACCAACCATTTATTCCATTTATATTGTTACCTCAATGGATTTTATAAACAAACACAATGAAACGAGACACAATAAGAAATGCCACAAAATACAGCAAACAAGCAGAGAATGATGTATACATGACCTCATATGTCTTGACGTACTAAAGACATCATGCATCATCATGTGACTGTGTGTTACAGTGTAAATACCTTATATATCAAAAATGGTATACGACACCTTGTATGGGTCCCCAAATGACATTGGTGAAAGGACACAATGTATACATAATGCTTTTTGATATTTCATTTGATCAGGTATTATTCAATGTAAATTTAAAGTGTAACATAATGGCTATACGACGGTCAAGTTCATGGAGGGGATTGAACCAGTTTTGAATTTAGCGTAACGTAAGCTATCGGTAACTTTATACTAAAAATACTACATTAGCCATGGTTAACATCCAAGGTTTTGCATCACATCTCTGTCGTGGCAATATTTACTACATGTCTCAACAAATGACCGGTGGAATAAACTTGGAAACAAAGGAGCTTTGATGGAAATGAAAATTCAACCTTCCTGTTTAGGAACCACCGACCCATCGAATTCAAACCTTACAACTGCATTGCGATTGGAGAACTGCTTACATGGTGTAAAACCCAAAGCCTTAACTCTTTGAATTCAGTGTCTATTGGACTACAAATAACATTTGGTATTAAAGCTAAACATATACAAACATATAAAGCAATTATCATGAACTAAACGAACGGCACATGACAAAGAACCTGTGAAAAGATATGAGACAGCCAATGAACATATTTTTTTTTAGCTTAGATCAGCATTTGCATGTCATCTTACATCACATTGTACGAACTAAAGTGTCGCCATATTACATTATCTCTTAACTGATAATCTCAAGGAAATCTGTAACGAATAGAAGATAACGAATAAATGTGAATGGCACAGTTCGTAGTTTAAGTTCTGGTCAGCAAAATTCATACATCTGATCACATTCTGTTTGTAAAAAAATGGAAATCTTTCGGTGATATCATGTGTTATTCGATTGAAGACTACAATCTACATTGTTTCCAACTCTCTTTTGATATCTGAATGATGCATATATTTATAAACCGACTTTTCGAAAGTGTAAGAAAGCTATGTTTCACGATTTCAACACGTTACTCTGATGTGATTTTCTTTTCTTCCTTTTCTGAGTATATGATCTTGGAAAAACAACCTCCACCTAAAACCTGAATTTCTGATGATGTGTTATATTAGTTTGGTATCTTAAAATATACCAATAAAACATTTTTCATTCGTTTCTATCATAACTTAAAAATGAATATATATTTTATATTGTTTATGATTAAAAAAGACACCTGTGTCTAGTCATTGCACCTGTCTAGCCAGTGCTATAAATAAGGAACTCTGGACAATTCCAACCTGTTCCACACGGTTCACGTCCCGGGTATTGTTGAACATTCTCCAGGATCATGTCGCGCACCACGATGTTTCGCTTTATGGCGCTCATGGCTGTCCTTGCTATATGTAAGTTCTGTTTTATGTTTTCTTCGTATTGAAACACATTTAGACGTCCTGAAGTTGGTTGTATTTTAAGCATGCAATAGTGTTGATTTCTTAACTGCATATATGTCACAAGGAACGTCTTTCATCTTTTCTATGGGACATGCAAACGTTAGCGATACTCGCTGAAATGCCGTTGAAACCAAACAGTTTTTGTATTGTTGGTTGGAATAAAATTTTAAGTAGACATTTGAAGTAGTCATATTCATTTAGGAAGCGTCAATTTATCGATGTATGTACAGTTCATTTGTAGCATACTCAAAAGCGATGTCACACGTCTGAATCAAATTACATATTAATTCACTGTTAATACATTTAAAAGAATTAAAAATGATTCAATTTTGCTTCCTATGACGTTTCTGCAGCACGTAGTATATACAGTGCAGTTGCTGTGCAGTTTTAAAGAAATTAATATTTAACTTTCCAACTTACAGATGTTCTCATTTCTATGAACAAGAACATTTAAAGGTTGTGTTACTTGTATGGATAAATATTGCTGAATTGAAAAGACTTTAACAGGGAAACATAGAGTGAACGATCCTTTGATAGAGATGTCATTGCAGTGTGTTGTTGTAAAGTCTCATTCCATACTCAACAGTGTTGTACCGATGACCGAATTGTTATATAGTAAGCCAGATTTCCATGGTTTCTCTTTTATTATTTCAGCGTATGCAATACGCCCCATTACAACACCAACGGTAAATAGTTGTCTTTCTCTGAATTCCCTTTGTTCATGTTCTGCGTCACTTTCCACATATCTGTTTTTGTCTATGCAGCTTTCTCACTCACTTATCCTCCCTCGAAATTTCCCTCCCTATCTCTATCTCCACCTTTACCAGACTTCATCTCTTCCCAAAAAACCGCTTCTGCCTCTCTCCCTACTTTCACTTTACGCTATACCTCGCACTTTGTATGCTTTTTCATTAATTATTTCCGATTTGTAATGTTATCTATGTTCTCGAAGAATACTAACATTTCTCTAAATATAAGATACATCGTGTGAAAGGATAAAATGCATTCAAATTATCATTATCTATCCTAATTGTCGTCGTCTAAGGTCAGCGCAAATTAATACAACATTGATACTCCCAATGACATATGGACAGGTTTACTTTTTTATTTGTTTAATTGAATGGGTTTTTATTTACACACTCATTTATTTACCTGCAGCGTCCATGGTGAAATATTGGTCGGTAGTAAATTTGTTATGGTTGCTTTTGTAAATTCTAACAATATCTTCTAAAATTAGCCCTCATATCATATAGCATAGGAATGAGTCAAAATTATATTATGATTTTGTTTTATACTGAGCAAACCCTGTATCCATCTCTTAGATGCATAGCACATGTATTATACGTGCCAATGCTGCGCATAAAACTATAAACAATAGTTATAGATTTATCCATGCTGAACGTTTTGGAAATATTGAATCGATTTGTGTGTTTGGGTATTGTCTTTTCCTCAGGCGGATCATTAAATAATTCAGCATAGACATTATACGGATTATCAAACATTTAAAGCCATTTTTGTAATATTCACACGATTATCAATAAAGTATAATGTTGATCTATTTGATAAACATATAGCACCAATTCTTAACTACTCGAGTCAAGTATGGGGCATTGCCAGAGCTGATTGTATTGAAAGAGTTCATACTTAAGTCTGCAAGAAATTGCTTAATGTTAAGAAACAACAACGAATGATTTTAACATGTTGTTATACCCAATCATTAAAGAATTTTCAAACATCCTATTGTAAGATTAACTGGGCATAGCTAGTAAACAATATGTTTTGTTCACTTGGGCTTAATGAACCATGGTTCTCTTAAACTAGTGGCGATGACAAACTAATTTTATCTATCGTTAGACAAAGATTTGACAATCAATTTATTCAGAATTAGAATGTTCGTATCATTAACTCTTCTAGAGCTTTATTTTATTCTAAGATATGTAATTTCAGGAATATGTAAAATGTATTTACTGCGCTGAGCACTGAATTGTTATGACCATATTACGAGTTCATCTCATAGGTTACAGAATATGCATGGTCGTTGGTACAAACCAAATTGAATTAAATTCCGCATGGCGATAGAACACGGTTACATGTCATGTCTTATAGGACGATTTCCAATATTGTTTTACGATTGAACATGTGTTACATGTCAAATCTTAGGACGATTCCAAATATCATTTTACGATAGAACACGTGTTACATGCCTTGACTTATAAGACGATTTATGATTTCATTTTAGAGTGTGTCATCTATACAGAAATAAGCAATAGATTTATCAATAAGTTTTTATTTCAACCGTTCTTATATATATGCACAAGATAATTAATAATTTCAAAACTTGGTTATGTGATAATAAATTATTGATAATTTATTTGTTTTGCTTTTTTTTAAAAGAGGAATAGTATGGTGTATTTATTGATATTGGAATGTTTTTATTGCTTAATTATTTGTTCCATTCTGTCAAATGGCGATGATAATTAGGCAACCCATCCTTTTTCTTACTGTCGTTTTAGCCAACCAAGAGGCCTGCTGTCCACCACTTCTGCGATAAAGACAAAGAGGAAGCTGTAAGTAGTGCTAGACATTTACATCGAGGCACATCTCTAAACAATTGCTTTTTCTCTAACCTTTCTAGAAGGGGATGAGCGTCCGCATTTTTTCATATGTGAAATAACAATATGATTTAGACGAAAGAGTGTCTGCTATGAAATTAAAAGTATTGATGGTGATCCTATGCAAAGGTATCCTCTTGCAGAAAACACACACATTTGCTTTCAATACAAATACGATATGAGACAATACAAACACACAAGTTCCCTCATTTTAAACAGCAAAATGCTTTCTCCTGAACGGAATGGTCCAATACAAGAAATTAACACTAGGTCGATCACCAAAAATGTATCTTGTATTTCCTTTTATTTATCAATGCCTTTGTTGATTTCTTTGAAGAGAGTAGGTCTAGTTTACCGTCTTTTTGTAATGTAATGTTTGTTAAACGACCATAAGATAACATAACGCATTGGTATAGAGAACATGCAGGTAAAAAGACAGCACAACCGATTAGTGTTTTCCACTGATCGTATGTGAATATGTCTTTGAGTGGTTGCTTTGCTCGGTTTACTACGATAAGTGAGATTCCGAAAATAGTTCTATCGTCTTGCTGTTCGCTGTCTTTTCAGACCATTCCCGAAGCATTCGATAGCTACGGTAATGATGAAAGGGGTGATGTAAGTATCAGCGCATTTCGCATTAGCAACGTCAAGTTTCGTTTCGTTCCTACAATAAAGTGAATAATAAGTAAACATCTTATATTCCCTTGTACACATGTGTGTTTAAAGTCCTTTAAACACTGAATGAACACGAAACTGTTCCTTTACAATGAAATGAATTAGGAAATGTTTGATATTCCTTTGCAAACATGTACAATGTTTATGAACTTACGTCTGAACAAGATGGCTGCACTAATTTTTGCTTTTTTCACCTTATCTTGCCAATGATAGTCAGATTTTGTACACTGCAAAAGTTGACCATAACCTTCCGGTTTTGGTGTTATATGATAACCCATGCAGTATAACGGCGTTACGTAACGGTGTTACGCCTATCACTCGGCAGAGAAATTGCAGTCGAAGACAGACTGTTTTGGACATGAGCGCTCGTCGAACTTACAGTGATTCGCTAACTATTATTGAACACAAGAATTGTAACTTTTAAGTGTGCGTCATTCTTTTGTCGGTTATAGTGTTTTAGGATACTGCTATCGTAAACATAACAATACTTACTCATTTAGAACAAAATCTAAAATCATTAAGGTCGGTAAAACTCGTGGACGACTCGGGTTTGTTTCGAAAATGATAGAAATAATTTATTTGACGGCAGTGGGTGATTAAACGTTGCGGAAATAACCGCTGTGATTAGTTTGATTTCTCCATATATGTGGACCAGTTTTTGTGGCTTACAAGAACAAAAACGATCAACATTTTTATGTTTTATTGTTATTTCAAGCGAGACACAGGTACATGGCACAAAGAACTGACTGCTTCCGAGGCGACTCGTCTTATGCCAAATATATTTGCTTAATATAAGACTCATGTCTTTGATACCCATTTAACACTATCATTTATTAATCATTAATGTCATCAAATAGCCATATAGCCATACTTCTTATCATGCCGAACGTCAGTCATGTACTTATCAACAGAACCTTTAAATAATGATACTTTGGATAAAAGTGATATGAAAAAAACCAAAAAATGAAATAGGGAACACATTATCTATGATATCGACTGCATTTCTAAAATGTTATACATATTTGCATACATTGAATTGAATTGTCTACGAAGGAGGTCCTGATTCTCTGATAAAGATTGCTTTACAATCAACACCGACAGTATTTTAAAGGTACCATCTCAGAGATTCGTGCACGGGAAGAAATAAATGTCAAAAAATATCACTACGCCAAAGAATATTTCTTTACTTCTAAGTTGCTGAAACCCTGTGATTTCGTTAGATAATGTGAAGTAAGCCTTCGCGCCTATCAGCGCTCCTATGGGAAAACTGGTTTACAGATAAACACTTGATTGTATTCTCCCGGACCTTGTTCACATAACGTGACAAAATCGGTTAAACGTTATCAAAGTGCCACGTGACGATGGTATCTATAAATAGCACATTTCATTCTAAGTATAGCTCGTTGTTTACAAAATAAACCTGTTTAAATGGTTTGCAACATATGCGATACAAATGGTTTAAATCGTTATTGTACAATTATAAACGGGCTTCGAAGATTGTCATTAATCTAGGCTTTAGCTACTTTATAAATCTATTTTGTCATTCTATCGGTAGAGGACAGTTTATAAAAAAAATATAAAACCAATCTATGAGATAGTCTTCTTAAGGATGACCGGCAACCCAGAGAAAAGTTATATTTACTTTTTTCTCTTAAATTAATTTCAGCGTAAGCAGTATGTCCTATTGAACGGCCGCAGGTAAACACTTTCTTCCTGAATTTTACTTGATTGATAAATATATTGCTGTGTATCATTTCATTTGAATTAGCAAGAAATCAATAAACATAAGCGTAACTGTTATCTGTCATTTATTCATACAAATTGACTTTGGCTGATTTTGAATACCCCAAATTAACAATTGGATGATGAAATATATGCGATTTCTTTTTCTTCCGCAAAACCGGCATATTTTGACATTTCTGGTTAATTATTGTCACTCCTTAAAGGTGTTTGCAAGTCGAAATAGAATGTCCTTGAAACAATACAGTTTTTGTGTTTCAATAAGATTCGAATGAAAACTAGCCACTGAACAAAATAAGTGATATGGAATACGTCAATATATCTAAGACGGAATACGATAGATTGTAAAGCCGTCGTATAGTCTTTGGGTCTGAAAACAAATATATAATTTCAATAACCAAGTTTCAATACATTAGTGACCTAGCGTCTATAAATGCTACTATCCTCTCTAGATCAATTTCATTTTCAATACATACTGACTTTTTATAATGTAAGACGTTCAAATTTATCACAATTGACACGGGATTCTATCCAGCTATGCTTATAATATCTATGTATGTACGCTTAATGCAACGTCAGTGGTTCAGACAATATGTCGGACATATCATCGCTCTAGAGGGTTCAGAGTATTGCTCGAACAACAGTGCAAGCTTCGTCCGAAATTCTCGACCTACATTTTACGGAGCAAATTCAGGGATTCGTGTTGAACTGTAACCACAATACATTGTTTGTTTCCCTATTGTATAATGGTAATTAGCTATTTCTTAATTTTCATTTCATCACTTAAGGATACTTAGGAACCTGCTTAGATCATCGAAGCTTAAATTGGGCAAAAAGAAAAAAAATGTAAGTAGCTTTTTACTTTTGTTTACGATGTTTTTTATCTTTAATCTTCATTTTTATTTCTAAAGGTTATTTAGAAAGATATTCTCATCCATGAAGCCAATAATGATGTAAAAAAAAAAGAATTAAGACATTCGTTAATCGAATATATTATATGAAACATCATGTTATCATGTTGATGAAATTTTATTGATCCCCCCCCCCCTCGAAAGCTTTTACAGCATAAAGAAGTTCATTTTGGTAAAAGTGCCTTCTTGTGTTGATTTTTGACCAGTTAAATGGAAAATCATTTCTTTTGTACAAACTAATGATAATTTCGGATGTTTAATGCCATTTCTGTTTCAAAGCAGTTAGTCTGTGACAGTTATCCTTGCAGTGATCAAGCTCTTAAAGGCAGATCACTGTAAGGAGTTTTGGGTTCCTGTTGTCTATAGTGTATTATGTAAATGTACACCCTCACTCCCGTCTACATGTCGTTCTGAAGAAAGGGAAACAAATGTTATCCATCCTTATTTCGTGTAGGTTTATAAAAGAGTTTGTTATTCATTAACATAGAACATCTAAGTGGTTGTCAATGGTCTTGTAGTGCATTGGTCTTTCTTATCAAATGGTTTTCAGTATGACTAATGAATAGATTGGCTAAAATATAAACACACACTTTCAAGAAATCAAATTACCATAAGATATCGCCATCATAAACATCATAGGCTGTTGCTAAGTGACATTGTTCTTTGATGGAACATTGGAATAAGATATACATAATCCATATGTGTTTTCTGGGAGTTCAGTTCCATTGACCGTGTAGTCTGTCCCTTCATTTTCAATATATACTCTAAAGTGGATTAGAATTTAATATTAACGGGTCTTTTATCAAAGGTTTGAGTACCACTGACCTACTGCCTCTTGATCTCCATTGTTTTCTTTTTCAGCGCATCCCAGACGAATTCTCCGTCTGCCGTGAAGTAAGTATCAGGGTACTTTAACTTGTCGAATGATGAAAACATCTAAGGTTACTGTACACGACTAGTGCATTGTACTTATAGTGTCTGTCGAATGAATAAGTGGCAAGTACACTCAAGGTTGTCTTCCTCTGATTTTATAGGGTGGACAATTGGCGTCTTAACAACTACATTACATGTGTACAATCGGCGTCTAATCCACACAATACATGTGTATAAACTAATTTAGATTTTCATAGCTACGCACATGGATTCATAGCTCTGCATCCGGTGTTAGCTGAGATGTATACTATATGTCTCTTGAATGTAAACTTCTTGTGTACTGATGGGCCTGTGGCCTTATGTATCAATAAAGTATCTATCTATCTATCTATAAAGATAGCGTTTTACGCTTTCATGTGTCATCATTTTCCTTTTATATTCTTTTAGGAACACCATGTAGATCGCAGATGGTCTTGTAAAACAGTCGGCAATTGTGACAATGATGAGTGTCAGCTGATATGTCAACTGCGTGGAGATGGCAGTACCCGACCGAATATTACTACGACTGCGATTCCGACTACGACTCCAACTATGACTACTACCACGATTCCGACTACGACTACTAATAAACGATGTTGACGATCCCAAAATTTCAAGTTTTGAATGAGCCGCAATATAAGTGAAAAAAACTTCCGCGTTTCGTAATTTGTCAGTTATGACATTTTCTATCGATGTTTTAACTTTTAAATTATTTACCATAATTTAGATAGTATTAAATCATCACAAATAAAAGAAAGTACATATTTTAGCCTTTTTGACACTTTTCTCACCATTTGTATCTAGTCCTTATATAATCCCCAATGTGTGTACTGAAGGTATATGCCGAGGACTAATTAAGTGCGCTGATTTTCTTGGTAAAGCTTTACTGTATAAAGTCAAATAAATATTGACAGATAAGGTGAGTGACCTTTTCAAAATGCACTGCAAATATCGTACAATATCATGCCATGTTGTTTATTATTCAGACTATAGACCAAAACTCAATTAAGATTGAATTACCTTGTTGATAGTATGATTGTTAATTGTCGCAATTAACATTGAAACTTAAGAAAGATGTTAAATGAACATTGTCATTTATTGTTAGATTCCTCGATATTCACTAGCATGGTATATTTTATGAACATAAGAATATCAGCGCAATACCAAATTTAGATGGAATTGCCATCGAACACATCTTTATGCTCGTGAGTAAATGCGGAGGAAACTCTTAACGAGTAAGATCATTTATTGAAGTCTTGTTTCACAAATTACATTTCAAAGTGTTCAACTTAGATCATTTACTTTGCTGGTAACCTACATTTTTTTATTCTCAACCACAAATTCGTTTCTCCTGCATTATTGATACGACCATTTGGTTGACCAAACAACAAAAGCATGCTTACCTCTACGTCACAGTAAGTATATATATGTTACAGGGAATATGTATAATCAGGGAATATGTATAACCCCTGAAAATTTCAGGGATTATGTATAATCCCTGATTCACTCAGGGAATATACATAATCCCTGAAAAAAGCAGGGATTATACATATTCCCTGATTTGATGTCCAGATTTTTAGACATATTTCCTGAAATTAATTCTGTCTTTATTTTCTGGATTTACAAATCATTTACAAGTAGTTTCTGCAGTAAAACAAACACACCTTATCATTTGAAACAGTTTATTTCTGAAAGGACATCACATGTACATGTCACATATTAGATAGCTTCAGATTAAAACAAAGTTATCTTATTTCGCACATGCATTTCAGATAATTGTAGTTGATTCTTTAACCCTTTCCTCAACAGGCTTAAGGAACTTGGTTAGATGATCTTGGTACACCATAATCCATTTGAAATGTCCCTGGTTCATTGCCTGCATGTCTATCAGATCAATCTGCGCTCTGGAATTAAAGTCCTTGCTAATTAGTGGTCTAACAACAACTCCTTTAGTAGTTGGTCTCTTGCGTTTTCGATGGCACTCAACACACATGGAATTGTACAATGATAGGACGTCTTGTGTGATATTGGCATACTTCCTATTTGCTTCTTTCACCATTTTGTCTCTCCCACCATGGCCAGTTGCTAGATGTACTCTCTTTACTATGTCAAATGTTTCTTCAATAGTCACAAAGTAAGTTGGATGTTCATCTGGATGCTGACGTTTTCTGATAAGCTTCTCTACATCTCCACACTTAAGTATTTCATACTTCTTCAGCAAGTAATATTGATGTGGAGACTTCTTGGAGCATGCAGAACCTTCAATTATCTCATTGATAATTTTGTTGTATTCATCCTTTGGTATCAACACTCTCTTGTTTTCTTCATACAGTTTGTATAGTTTCTGCCTAAATTCAATTTCAAGTTCCATCTTGTGTCTGTTGTTATAGAATGTGGTCTAGATCACCTTAGCCTTATTATTTAGTAGTTATCATTGTGTTGGATTATACTGCAAGCAGGTCATTGGTCAGTTTCAGCTGAAGCAATTTTTAACCAAATGACTGTTTGCTTTACAGTTGATGAAAACAAGTTCAAACAAATAAGAATAATGTAGGCACTTAAATCCTGTTCTTTACAAGATTAAAAGAAAATGATTACTTAATTATACATAATTGACAACATAATCTGTTCACCTTGCACGGGGTGTTGTGATTGACGGTGAAAGACAGAATAGGTAAATGTGATGTCCTTTCAGAAATAAACTGTTTTATATGAGAAATTGTGTTTGGTTTACTGCAGAAATTACTTTATGCACTCTCTTTAATTAACTGCAGATATTTCTTTAAAATGAATCATAAATCCAGAAAATAAAGACAGAATTAATTTCAGGGAATATGTATAAAAATCTGGACATCAAATCAGGGAATATGTATAATCCCTGCTTTTTTCAGGGATTATGTATATTCCCTGAGTGAATCAGGGATTATACATAATCCCTGAAATTTTCAGGGATTATACATATTCCCTGATTATACATATTCCCTGTAACATATATATATATATATATATATATATATATATATATATATATATATATATATATATGTATATACTGCAATGGTTGCATCAATAACGCCTATCTCGAACATGTGGTCCCTTTTTTAAGTAACCAGTGTCACGCTCGTCACTAGATGGCGTCAAATAAGCACCTGCTCGCGGCAAACTATAGTCTTTATATGGCCGTTCTCTCCTGCCTCGATCATCAAGCGAGTCAAAACTCTGCGACGGGTATTCCCGATCGCTATTTTTATCGTTATTCGGCGACGGAAATTCTCGATCATGACGATGGCGGTGGTTTCGGTAATCTTCGTCCTTGTTCGTCCCTCTGTCGGAGTTTCTGCCATGTCGCCCGGATTTGCAAGAGCGATGCACAACAAGGTCGACAACTTCTATGATCAGCTGAATCACCTCACAGAGGCTTAAGATAGACAGTTCGATCCATAGTCCTATGGCGTCACCTACATCTGACAAGAACTGCGCCACCTAACAATATTAAAAAAGGGAGATAATTCGTGCTCTTGCTCTTTTATTTATGATGATCGTCAGGTTTTAAAGGAATGGTTTAATTGATTTACGATGATGGTCGGGTTCTTATGGAATGTTATCATTGATTAACGATGATCTTAGGCTTTTTAAGGAATTGTTTAATTGATTTACGATTAACGTCGGGTTCTTTAGGAATGGCTTTATTGATTTACGATGATCGTAGGGTTTTTAAGTAATGGTTTTATTGCTTTACGATGATCACTGGCTTCTTAAGGAATAGTTTTATTGATTTATGATGATCTTCTGGTTTTTAAGGAATGTTTTTATTGATTTACGATGATCACTGGCTTCTTAAGGAATGGTTTTATTGATTTACGATGATCGTCGGGATTTTAAGTAATGTTTAAATTGATTTACGAACATCGTTTGATTTGCCACTCTCTAGGATTGCATCGGATAAAAAAATGTTTTGTGTGAGAGTTGTTTCTCTTATTATGATCAACCGTTTTCCCGACATTAAGGCTTCGACTTTTGTTTTATTCAGAAGAGACCATCACATATCACCCATTAAAGTTTGGTCTGAGTAATTGTCTCAATTGAAGAATGTGCAGAGAGTTTACAATATGAGCACATATCGGGTGTATCCAATGAATTCATATTTGAGATAATAGGGATGCCACCATATCATTTCTTGCGAGATTTATGTCACTATACTTTCGTGTTCAAATCTAGGTCTTCAATGTGAAATCCTAAAGTCATTTAATCCGATTAAAGAAACACTTATATATATAACAACTTATAATTTCGCCATTTCGTATGAGTTACCGATAAACAATAATTCAAAAGGATGTCCAACACATAGGGTTACTTAACGTGGATGCTAAGAGGAAATGTGTTATATGCCGGGGACGATTCACCGGAAATATCATAACCTTACACTTATATCCAAATAGCATTTCTCAGCTCACAGAAATACCCGAGTAGTTCCAATTTGAGAATTTATTATTATTCGCTCGGACACAAAACTTCTTCGTCCTATATGAACTATATTTTGTGTCTTGACTACACTTACCTCAATATCGGCTTCTTCTTTAAACTCCTCATAATTCAAATCTTCATAATATATATTCAGTTTCAGAAGGTTATTGCTGTAATGAAAACGAATAGAAATCAAGTTAGTTTAGTACCATCTTAATCAACGAGTACATTTATAGAAAAAACACCTTGTCAAATGATAGAAGATCATTCTTAGAAAAAGCTTTTACATTAATGTTTTTATGATTTTATTGACATATTAAGGTAAGATATTTTTTACAATACGTTATACCTGTCAAATTGTCGTAAGAATCTACATACTTACAACAGTTCATGACTAATGTAAGAATATAATTTTAAAGTTTTGAGGTTTTGGACATTTCAACGTTTCAGGAAATAGGTAAGAAGTACTGATGTGTTTCCTGTATGAACGATAGTCCTGCACTGCTCTTACATGTTGTTTTGATTGGCTATTGCAGGGCTATTTGAATGGGATGTATGGACACAAATACCAGTGCCGCAGCCAGATTTGACAGCTTGTGATCTTATATGCGGATGGTACTAGTACACTTTGCTCGGTAGAAGAAATTGAGACGATTGAGGTGTCCATTTTATTTCAGATTTTGATAGTTCAATGGATCAAGTTGGTGTTTCACCATAAAGCTTTAGGTAGAAAACACAATTATTAACTCAGCAGATTCTTGAAATTGCCTGATTTAACACAGGAGTCAATAGGAATTCAAGATTTCAAAAGTAACAGGCGTTTGGCCAGTGAAACATGAACAACTAAAGTTAAATCTCTTATCCTTGATAGAACATCTAAATCTATATAAAGATACATTTACGTGTGTACAATGAAGCCTATGATGATGATCATTCATGAAAATCGTATTCATCATACCTTGTTGATGCTATTGGTGTTGAAAGAAAGGGAGACTATTCTGAAAGTATGATTTAGAGCAATGTCTGGTGTATATGGCGGTACTCACTTTCTAAGGTACTCCGTTGTGGCCTGTCTTACTTTGACGCAAGATTCGAAGTCTCTGTCGCAAAGTTGTTTCAGAAGCACTTTCTACAATACAAATAGACGGACATGGTGGCATTAAACACGAGTAATTTCAATAACTGTACTTTTATTTCAGAAGAAACAAAATAAAATTCAATTTCAATTAACGCCGACGACTATATAATTAAATAAACTACTTAGATGAATATAATAAGAAACACTTTGGCACCGCCAGTACATTTACAATATTTAAATAAAACGACAGGCTTTTACATGTACAAGAAGTTTATAAATGAGTGATTGAAGCATAAATGAGATTTTTGATTAGCAGCCTGCAAACAGAATTGGTCGAAACCAGGTCCAATAACTTGGAGGATTCTTTAACAGTTCTTCCGTTTATGGAAGGTTTGAAATTCGTTACTTGTCCAATGATGATGCCTGTTTATTCTATTTCACCTTTTTAATAGGGGTTACTAACAGGTCGAACTCTGTAGGATAGTCCAGTTGTGTAATATTTCTATCAGACAGCTTACAAGCAAATATTTACAACAAATGTATAAATTCTTTAAAAAACAAAACAAAGATACTCACCGAATATCCTTCGGTAGGCCACTGTCGGCTACTTATATCTTTGTTATAACTAGTTTCCCTGAAACGACGAATGATCATTCGTTACAACACATTAAGCCCAATACATTTTAACCCTTTCCCAAATACAAAATATTCGACTATTTCTAATTGAAAGAGACGTTTCAAAATGTGATGAAATTGAAAAATGATCTTCTGATAGGGAAGAAAACATTGTGGGGAAAGGACAATTTCTCCTTTTCCCACAATGTTTAACATAGTTGTCTGCAACAAAGTGGTTAAATGTCGTTAATGTTTGGTAAAGGGTTAATTCAATCATAGATGCATTTGTATGTCCACAAAGAGGTACATTCCAAAACTATAGTCGTATTGGCGTATCGTTATATTTTCCTCTTTGTGATTACCTATGCTTGAATAAAATACCGTAGCTGTTTCGACACTTAAACCACAGAGAAAGAGAACATTAAGCATGAGAGAGAAGTAGGCGGTAGGTGCTTGAAAAGAAGCAGTAGAAACAAATTAATGTCTAATTGGACCGGATGGGTCAAGTCCATTGCGACAAACGAATTAGACTCAAAGGGTTTTAACTGCGTTAAATTTCATTTAAGTACCATATTCTTTTTGTCTCATAGTGTTCTAACACCCGTTCTATCGCAAATGCTTCAAAGTAATGCTTCAAAATGAGGTTTTTTTAGTTGAGTAAATAAAGCCTTCTAAATCAGTAAAACGTGAAAGGTTTTCTTTTTTTTTTAATTATATAACGATATAGTTTGATGTTCATACTACTGGTAGAAAACTACAGCTTACACGCATGGATAATCCTTATCGCATATATTTGCATATAAGAGAATGACTTTGCATATCTAATACCAATGTATCTCTATTCTCTACATGTTAAATGAAATATCCCATGATATTTTGATATAAATTCAATTGATAAAACTGTTCACTAATAAAAAATGATTCTGTAAAATACATTTTAAAAAAAATATGAAAAATACCATTTTTCAAGTTGAAAATTGCTTAATTTAAGTTATACTTGACATGGTTACAATCTTATATCAATGTCATTATATTAGCAATGGTACAGTAAAACATGGTGTCTACTATTCGTTATTAAAATATTGAAAACTTTTCAGGGTAAGGTTGGTTATACAATAACACAGTCGTGTCTTTCCAATGAATTAAAATATACTATTTGTATTTGGGAAAGAAATACTGTAAAACAAAATTCTTATTTTATTTTTGTCAGACATGTGATGAATACTTTTCTGTAAAACAAACCAAGAATAAACAAAAAAAGACTATATACATTTAAATATGTTTTAAATCTATCACCTGTTGATTCCATTTTTCCATGCCATGTTAGAAAAAGTCCATATATTCGTTACTATTCCTTTGCTAAGACGGACCGGAGACGTTGTTTTAGTGCGGAGCGGGTAATATTATAACATGAGAGTCACCGTTTTAAAGGCATTTTAGCAGCGATGTAAGTAAATAATAAACGTTATTCGTCCTAACTTTTGAAAATCGTAAATCGCATTAGGTATATCGTTTATCAGATATCGTCAATCAGATATCGTAAATCAGACGAAGAACGTATCAGATCGTATCGAATCGAATCAGAGAGGTAAGACGGCTGCCTTAACGAACATCGTAAATCGCATATCATTCATTTTTCTATCGTGTATCGTGCATAAACCGTGGAATCTCATACGATAGAACAATTGTTATAGTACGGGCATGTGCGACAAAGAAAACTGAAATGCGTCCGTGCTGTATGCGTTGAAATGATTCTCCTTTTGCAATCATTTATATTATCAGTCTGGTGCTAAGCAACGATTCAGCTACACAAGTTGCGTCACATTTCCCTTTGTTAAGCCAGAATGTTTACTCGGTTATCAAAGTTTCCATTCATTATAATACTATTCCTTTTTTCCCAAATCTAAAGTTTCGATGTGAGTTTCATGATACCGTCCTATATGAAGTGTTGATTCAAATCAGCAAATGGTATCACTGATTTCGATCTAGACCAGAGATATGATATTGCAAGGTTTACTGTCAGCAAAGTAGGCAGTATACACAACTATACTATATAGGAAACAATATCGCACCATTTGAAAACACAACTTATTCATTTTTGCATAAATCTACGTTTATTCTACCATTGACACAGACAAGCGTATCATATTCCTCCATTTGACACATTTCATATATTTTGACATAACATGTTTGAATAAATTGAGAAAAGGGGTTTTAAATTATTTTTTCTTTTTTTTCTTTATTTTTGTTTGTCAAGAACATAAGAGCAAGGTCGTGAATATTCCCATCCATTCCTTTCAAGTTGAAGTAATTGTATCATGGGACCCATATCAGACAAGCTGACTTTTTTCCATCATTCTCTGATTAGCCATCACAATGTTTAAAACCAAGAAGGCAGAAAACAGTATAATCCTTCTAGCCAAGATGCAATTGTCGCAAATGTATGTTTATAGAGATTACAATCCGAAGCCGAGCCCGTTAAATTGTCCTATTCAAAGACACCAACCATTTATTTCATTTATCTTGTTACCTCAATGGATTTTATAAACAAACACAATGAAACGAAACACGAAAAGAAATGACACAAAATACAGCAAACAAGTAGAGCATGATGTATACATGACCTCATATGTCTTGACGTACTAAAGACGTCATGTATCGTCATGTGACTGTGTGTTACAGTGCAAATACCTTATATATCAAAAATGGTATATGACACCTTGTATAGGTCCCCAAGTGACATTGGTGAAATTACAAAATGTATACATAATGCTTGTTGATATTTCATTTGATCAGGTATTATTCAATGTAAATTTAAAAGTGTAACATAATGGCTATACGTCGGTCAAGTTCATGGAGGGGTTTGAACCAGTTTTGAATTGAGCGTAACGTAAGCTATCGGTAACTTTATACTAAAAATACTATATTAGCCATGGTTAACATCCAATGTTTTGTATCACATATCTTCGATGTTTATGTCGTGACAATATGTAATACATGTCTCAACAAATGACCGGTGGAATAAACTTGGAAACAAAGGAGCTTTGATGGAAATGAAAATTCAAACTTCCTGTTTATGAACCACCGACCCATCGAATTCAAACCTTACAACTGCATTGCGATTGGAGAACTGCTTACATGGTGTAAAATCCGAAGCCTTAACACTTTGAATTCAGTGTCTACTGGACTACAAATAACATTTGGTATTAAAGCTAAACATATACAAACATATAAAGCAATTATCATGAACCAAACGAACGACACATGACAAAAAACCTGTGAAAAGATATGAGACAGCCAATGAACATATTTTTTTATTTAGCTTAGATCAGCATTTGCATGGCATCTTACATCACATTGTACGAACTAAAGTGTCGCCATATTCCCCTCATTACATTATCTCTTAACTGATAATTTCAAGGAAATCTGTAACGAATAGAAGATAACGAAAAAATATGAATCATATGGCACAGTTCGTAGTTTAAGTTCTGCTCAGCAAAAATCATGAATCTGATCACATACTGTTTCTAAAAAATTGGAAATCTTTCGGTGATATCATGTGAATGATGCATATATCTATAAACCGACTTTTCGAAAGTGTAAGAAAGCTATGTTTCACGATTTCAACACGTTACTCTGATGTGATTTTCTTTTCTTCCTTTTCTGAGTATATGATCTTGGAAAAACAATCCCCACCTAAAACCTGAATTTCTGATGACGTGTTATAATAGTTCGGTATCTTAAAATCTATCAATAAAACATTTTTCATCCGTTTCTATCATAACTTTACAATAAAAATATATTTTATGTTGTTTATGATTAAAAAAGACACCTGTGTCTAGTTATTGCACCTGTCTAGCCAGTGTTATAAATAAGGAACTCTGGACAATTCCAACCTGTTCCACACGGTTCACGTCCCGGGTATTGTTGAACATTCTCCAGGATCATGTCCCGCACCACGATGTTTCGCTTTATGGCGCTCATGTCTGTCCTTGCTATATGTAAGTTCTGTTTTATGTTTTCTTCGTATTGAAACACATTTAGACGTCCTGAAGTTTGTTGTATTTTAAGCATGCATTAGTGTTGATTTCTTAAATACATATATGTCACAAGGAACGTCTTTCATCTTTTCTATGGGACATGCAAACGTTAGCGATACTCGCTGAAATGCCGTTGAAACAAAACAGTTTTTGTATTGTTGGTTGGAATAAAATTTTAAGTAGTCATTTGAAGTAGTCATATTCATTTAGGAAGCGTCAATTTATCGATGTATGTACAGTTCATTTGTAGCATACTCAAAAGCGATGTCACACGTTTGAATCAAATTACATATTTATTCACTGTTAACCCTTTAAGGTATAGAGATAAGGCTTATCAGTGACACTATAGGTATAAACCATCCGATTATCGAAGACCATTAACGCATACATAATTAGTCACCCTGGGTACCTATTTGCACAGGATTATCTCCGATAATTGTTATTGATTGGGGTACTGTTAATCAAACCCAAATTAATGCATTTTACATTCATCTAATAGATTTTCTCAAAGAATAAAAGACGACGAGAACAAAATTTCCTTTAAGTTGATGTTTTTTTCTTTATTTAGTGATACATTCATATCAGGATTAAGTTGTAGAAAATTAAACAAACAATGAAAATGTATATTACGGTGTGAATTATACAAAATCAAAAGTAATAATATGACTTATGTGTTCTCCCTGAGAGATCCCTAATTTGTTTTTCTGTTTTGTCATCAATTGCAGGGAATTTTGTTGCCGAAAAATACCATTCATGACTCGAAATACATACTTTGTCTTTGCATATTTCTAAACAAAGCTGAATCGTTTTACTTCAATTCCCATTCAAACCGTTTCCAAAATGAAGAAAAGAATGTTTTTCAACGCAATATTGCTTTGTAAAGAAGTTAAACCTGGTCCTTCTAATAAATGTAAAACAGTAAAAATCAACTCATTTTGGCAACGAAACATGCTTATATTTCCGTAAAATACGTGTCCATGGGTGATGAATTTACCAAAAGCTCGTAGTTGTAGTCAAAGTCGGAGGAATGATCTAATTTGCTTGTCCGTGAATTGGTAATATTTATCAACATTTCATCATCTTCAGGCTTAAAAAAAACCGATCAAATTACTGCTCTGAATCTACATTGATGTCTGACTTGCGATCGGAAACACCAAATTGGCTAAATATTTTAAAAAGGCCGTCTTTATAACGTCAATTATTTGACGGCTCGATTTTCAATCGCCTTTAAACTTTGAACAATAGCTCCGTGTCATAAACATCCTTTACAGGTCGCGTGCCGTATGCTCTCGTTTTAATTGGATAGTATTTTTAGAAATGTGTTAAGTTACTAAAGAATTGCATGAAATCCTTATCGAGTCTTTACAAATCGGCAGTGTTTTGATCTTTTATGACCGGAAGACTTCTCATTAATTGGATTGGTAATTTGGATTCCCTTTATCTCAATTTGATAGCGTTATTTCCATAAGCGTGTCGTGAGACCATTATCAAAAGATTCTCTCTAGAGCAAAAGTTTAAACTTTGACCCTATAATTTTATCATCGGAAATGAAAGAAGTCATATTTATTTAAGAGGAAAATAAACTTTGGAGAAAATGACGTGTGTGCAAAGATGTGTTATTAAGAGCTAAAGTTGAATCAATTTTTCAGCTGTCAAAAAGCGTTCTATGCGGTAATCGATAGAACGTCAAAATAGGTTTTATACGGTAATAGGTATAACGGCGAAAAGGGTTTTATACGGTAATCGATAAGGCGGCGAACGGCGCTATATACCGTAAAGGGTTAATACACTATTACAAGAATTAAAAATGATCCAGTTTTGCTTCCTATGACTTTTTTTCAGCACGTAGTATATACAGTGCAGCTGCTGTGCAGTTTTAAAGAAATTAATATTTAACTTTCCAACTTTCAGATGTTCTCATTTCTTTGAACAAGAACATTTAAAGGTTGTGTTACTTGTATGGATAAATATTGCTGAATTGAAAAGACTTTAACAGGGAAACAAAGAGTGAACGATCCTTTGATAGAGATGTCATTGCAGTGTGTTGTTGTAAAGTCTCATTCCATACTCAACAGTGTTGTACCGATGACCGAATTGTTATGTAGTAAGCCAGATTTCCATGGTTTCTCTTTTATTATTTCAGCGTATGCAATACGCCCCATTACAACAACAACGGTAAATAGTTGTCTTTCTCTGAATTCCCTTTGTTCATGTTCTGCGTCACTTTCCACATATCTGTATTTGTCTATGCAGCTTTCTCACTCACTTATCCTCCCTCGATATTTGCCTCCCTATCTCTATCTCCACCTTTGCCAGTCTTCCTCTCTTCCCCAAAATCCGCTCCTGTCTCTCTCCCTATTTTCACTTTACGTTATTCCTCGCACTTTGTATGCTTTTTCATTAATTATTTCCGATTTATAAAGTTATCTATGTCCTCGAAGAATACTAACATTTCTCTAAATATAAGATACATCGTGTGAAAGGCTAAAATGCATTCAAATTATCATTATCCATCCTGTTTGTCGTCGTCAAAGGTCAGCGCAAATTAATACAACATTGATACTGCCAATGTCTTTTTTTATGACATATGGACAGGTTTACTCTTTTATTTGTTTAACTGAATGGTTATTTATTTACACACTCATTTATTTACCTGCAGCGTCCACTGTGAAATATTGGTCGGTAGTGAATATGTTATGGTTGCTTTTGTAAATTTTAACAATGTCTTCTAAAATTAGCCCTCATATCATATAGCATAGGAATTAGTCAAAATTATTTTATGATTTTGTTTTATACTGAGCAAATCCTGTATCCATTAGATGCATAGCACATGTATTATACGTGCCAATAAAGCTATAAACACTAGTTATAGATTTATCCATGCTGAACGTTTTGGAAATATTGAATCGATATGTGTTTTGGGGTATTGTCTTTTCCACAGGCGGATCATTAAATAATTCAGCAAAGACATTATCCGGATTATTAAACATTAAAAGCCATCTTTGTAATATTCACACGATTATCAATAAAGTATAAGTTTGATCTACTTGATAAACCTATAGCACCAATTCTTAACTACTCGAGTCAAATATCGGGCATTGCCAGAGCTGATTGTATTTAAAGAGTTAATACTTAAGTCTGCAAGAAATTGCTTAATGTTAAGAAACAACACAGAATGATTTTATATACGGAAATTGGGCAGCATCCATTACAAATTGGTTACATGTTGTTATACCCAATCATTAAACAATTTTCAAACATCCCATTATAAGATTAATTGGGCATAGCTAGTAAACAATATCTTTTGTTCACTTGGGCTTAATGAACCATGGTTCTCTTAAACTATTGGCGATGACAAACTAATTTTATCTATCGTTAGACAAAGATTTGACAATCAATTTATTCAGAATTAGAATGTTCGTATCATTAACTCTTCTAGAGCTTTATTTTATTCTAAGATATGCAATTTCAGGAATATGTAAATTGTATTTACTGCGCTGAGCACTGAATTGTTATGACCATATTACGAGTTCTTCTCATAGGTTACAGAATATGGCTGGTCGTTGGTACAAACCAAATTAAATTAAATTCCGCATGGCGATAGAACACGGTTACATGTCATGTCTTATAGGAGGATTTCCAATATTGTTTTACGATTGAACATGTGTTACATGTCATATCTTATAGGACGATTCCCAATATCATTTTACGATAGAACATGTGTTACATGCCTTGACTTATAAGACGATTTATGATTTCATTTTAGAGTGTGTCATCTATACAGAAATAAGAAATAGATTTATCAATAAGTTTTTATTTCAACCGTTCTTATATATATGCACAAGATAATTAATAATTTCAAAAATTGGTTATGTAATAATAAATTATTGATAATTTATTTGTTTTGCTTTTTTTTGAAAAGAGGAAAAGTATGGTGTATTTATTGATATTGGAATGTTTTTATTGCTTAATTATTTGTTCCATTCTGTCAAATGGCGATGATAATTAGGTAACCCATCCTTTTTCTTACTGTCGTTTTAGCCAACCAAGAGGCCTGCTGTCCACCACTTCTGCGATAAAGACAAAGAGGAAGCTGTAAGTAGTACTAGACATTTACATCGAGCCACATCTCTAAACAATTGCTTTTTCTCTAACCTTTCTAGAAGGGGATGAGCGTCCGCATTTTTTCATATGTGAAATAACAATATGATTTAGACGAAAGAGTGTCTGCTATGAAATTAAAAGTATTGATGGTGATCCTATGCAAAGGTATCCTCTTGCAGAAAACACACACATTTGCTTTCAATACAAATACGATATGAGACAATACAAACACACAAGTTCCCTCATTTTAAACAGCAAAATGCTTTCTCCTGAACAGAATGGTCCAATACAAGAAATTAACACTAGGTCGATCACCAAAAATGTATCTTGTATTTCCTTTTATCTTTCAATGCCTTTGTTGATTTCTTTGAAGAGAGTAGGTCTAGTTTACCGTCTTTTTGTAATGTAATGTTTGTTAAACGACCATAAGATAATAACCTAACGCATTGGTATAGAGAACATGCAGGTAAAAAGACAGCACAACCGATTAGTGTTTTCCACTGATCGTATGTGAATATGTCTTTGAGTGGTTGCTTTGCTCGGTTTACTACGATAAGTGAAATTCCGAAAATAGTTCTATCGTCTTGCTGTTCGCTGTCTTTTCAGACCATTCCCGAAGAATTCGATAGCTACGGAAATGATGAAAGGGGTGATGTAAGTATCAGCGCATTTCGCATTAGCAACGTCAAGTTTCGTTTCGTTCCTACAATAAAGTGAATAATAAGTAAACATCTTATATTCCCTTGTACACATGTGTGTTTAAAGTCCTTTAAACACTGAATAAACACGAAACTGTTCCTTTACAATGAAATGAATTAGGAAATGTTTGATATTCCTTTGCAAACATGTACAAGGTTTACGAACTAACGTCCGAACAAGATGGCCGGACTAATTTTTGCTTTTTTCACCTTATCTTGCCAATGATAGTCAGATTTTGTACACTGCAAAAGTTGACCATAACCTTCCGGTTTTAATGTTATATGATAACCCATGCAGTATAACGGCGTTACGTAACAGCGTTACGTCTATCACTCGGCAGAGAAATCGCAGTCGAAGACAGACTGTTTTGGACATGAGCGCTCGTCGAACTTACAGTGATTCGCTAACTATTTTTGAACACAAGAATTGTAACTTTTAAGTGTGCATCATTCTTTTGTCTGTTATAGTGTTTTAGGATACTGATATCGTAAACATAACAATACTTACTCATTTAGAACAAAATCTAAAGTCATTATTTTAAGGTCGGTAAAACTCGTAGACGACTCGGGTTTGTTTGGAAAATGATAGAAATAATTGATTTGACGGCAGTAGGTGATTTTACGTTGCGGAAGAAACCGCTGTGATTAGTTTGATTTCTCCATATATGTGGACCAGTTTTTGTGGCTTACAAGAACAAAAACGGTCAACATGTTTATGTTTTATTGTTATTTCAAGCGAGACACAGGTACATGGCACAAAGAACTGACTGCTTCCGAGGCGACTCGTCATATGCCAAATATATTTGCTTAATATAAGACTCATGTCTTTGATACCCATTTAACACTATCATTTATTGATCATTAATGTCATCAAATAGCCATACTTCTTATCAAGCCGAACATCAGTCATGTACTTATCAACAGAACCTTTAAATGCTGATACTTTGGATAAAAGTGATATGAACAAAACCAAAAAATGAAATAGGGAACACATTATATATGATATCGACTGCATTTCTAAAATGCTATATACATTTGCATACATTGAATCGAATTGTCTACGAAGGAGGTCCTGATTCTCTGATAAAGATTGCTTTACAATCAACACCGACAGTATTTTAAAGGTACCATCTCAGAGATTTGTGCACGGGAAGAAATAAATGTCAAAAAATGTCACTACGCCAAAGAATATTTCTTTACTTCTAGGTTGCTGAAACCCAGTGATTTCTTAAGATAATGTGAAGTAAGCCTTCGCGCCTATCAGCGCTTCTATGGGAAAACCGTTTTATAGATAAACACTTGAGTGTATTCTCGCGGACCTTGTTCACGTAACGTGACAAAATCGGTTAAACGTTATCAAAGTGCCATGTGACGATGGTATCTATAAATATCACATTTCATTCTAAGTATAGCTCGTTGTTTACAAAATAAACCTGTTTGAATGGTTTGCAACATATGCAATACAAATGGTATAAATCGTTTTTGTTAAATCATAAACGGGCTTCGAAAACTGTTAATAATCTAGGCTTTAGCTACTTTAGAAATCTATTTTGTAATTCTATCGGTAGAGGACAGTTTATAAAAAAAATATAAAACCAATCTATGAGATAGTCTTCTTAAGGATGACCGGCAACCCAGAGAAAAGTTATATTTTCTTTTTTCTTTTAAATCAATTTCAGCGTAAGCAGTATGTCCTATTGAAAGGCCGCAGGTAAATACTTTCTTTCTGAATTCAACTTGATTGATAAATATATTGCTGTGTATCATTTCATTTGAATTGGCAAGAAATCAATAAACATAAGCGTAACTGTTATCTATCATTTATTCGTACAAATTGACTTTGGCTGACTTTGAATACCTAAAATTCTTCCGCAAAACCGACATCTTTTGGCATTTCTGGTTAATTCTTGTCACTCCTTAAAGGTGTTTGCAAGTCAAAATAGAATGTCCTTGAAACAATACAGTTTTTGTGTTTCAATAAGATTCGTATAAAAACTAACCACTGAACAAAATAAGTGATATGGAATACGTTAATATATCTTAGACGGAATACGGAGTTTAATGCCGTTGTATATTCGTTGGGTCTGAAAACAAATATATAATTTCAATAACCAAGTTTCCATACATTTGTGAACTAGCCGCTATAAATGCTACTGATCCTCTCTAGATCAAATTCATTTGAAATATTTTCAATACATACTGACTTTTTATAATGTAAAACGTTCAAATTTACCACAATTGACACGGAATTCTATCCAGCTATGCTTATAGCGTCAATGTATTTACGCTAAGGGGCTTAAATGCAACGTCAGTGGTTCAGAAGAGGTATATTCAAGCCAGATAATGCAGTTTTTAGGGTCTTTAGTACTGATTGAGTTTTAAAACCTACAGGCACGACATGATAATCAAAAACGTTGTTTTAAGGTAGCACCTGCTTGAAAATATTAACCATCTGCAGATGACATCTTTTAACTTAAACATTTAACAAATCTTTCAGTTCGTCTGTTGTGATATCTGAATAGATTGATAAAAGTATTATGACAAAAAGAGAAATTGCTTGCGACAAGCAATTCCTCCTTTTTGCCGCATCGCTTTTTGAAAGCCTTCTGCTGTAAAACGAAACTATATGGCGTTAGGTGGTAATGTGTTAAGTTTTACAATATGTCGGACATATCATCGCTCTAGGGGGTTCAGAGTATTGCTCGGACAACAGTGCAAGCTTCGTCCGAAATTCTCGACCTAATTTTTCGGAGCAAATTCAGGGATTCGTGTTGAACTGTAACCACAATACATTGTTTGTTTCCCTATTGTATAATGGTAATTAGCTATTTCTTATTTTTCATTTCATTACTTAAGGATACTTAGGAACCTGCTTAGATCATCGAAGCTTAAATTGGGGAAAAAGAAAAAAAATGTAAGTAGCTTTTACTTTTGACCTTTTTTTTGGCACATGCCTTGAGTATCTATCACCTCTTTAAAGCGATTTTATATATGTAAACACCCGTTTGATTTTGAAAAGAGAAGTAAATGTTATCAATTTAAACTTCATTTGGTGTACGATAACATTTATAGAAGAGTTTTTAGTTGATTAACATCAAAGCGGTTGTCTACGGTCTTTTTTGGGGGGTTTGGGGTCCTACTGGTTAAACTGGTTGTTAATGTGATCCAAAGGTAGTAATAGTACTCGTTAAATTTCACTATATATCCGAAGTATTATCGCTTTCGAAGATTTTAGAGGTGCCTTAATTCTTTTTTTTGGACAAGTTCATTAACCCCATAAAATAAATCCGTTTTGCGGAGTCAAGGATTGAACTTCAGCAGTCATCGCGATTCATCGCTTACTATCTTATTGCGTGGCGTATGTTTTTTATCTTTAATCTTCATTTTATTACTAAAGGTTATTTAAAAAGATATTCTCATCCATGAAGCCAAAAATGATGTAAAAGAAAACGATTTAAGACATTCGTTAATCGAATATATCATATGACACATCATGTTGATGAAATTTTATTGATGCCCCCCCCCCAAAGGTTTTACAGCATAAAGAAGTTCATTTTGCTCAAAATGCCTTCTAATGTTGATTTTTGACCAGTTAAATTGAAAAACATTTCTTTTGTCTTTTGTACAAACTAATGATAATTTTGGATGTTTAATGCCATTTCTGTTTCAAAGCAGTTAGTCAGTGACATTTCTCCTTGCAGTGATCAAGCTCTTAAAGGGAGAACACTGTAAGGAGTTTGGGGTTCCTGTTGTCTATAGTGTATTATGTAAATGTACACCAGCACTCCCGTCTACATGTCGTTCTGAAGAAAGGGAAACGAATGTTATCCATCCTTATTCCGTGTAGGTTTATAAAAGAGTTTGTTATTCATTAACATAGAACATCTAAGTGGTTGTCAATGGTCTTGTAGTGCATTAGTCTTTCTCATCAACTGGTTTTTAGTATGACTAATGAATAGATTGGCTAAAATATAAACACACACTTTCAACAAATCAAATTACCATAAGATATCGCCATCATAAACATCATAGGCTGTTGCTAAGTGACATTGTTCTTTGATGGAACATTGGTATAAGATATACATGATCAATATGTGTTTTCTGGGAGTTCAGTTCCATTGACCGTGTAGTCTGTCCCTTCATTTTCAATATATACTCTAAAGTGAATTATAATTTAATATTAACGGGTCTTTTATCAAAGGTTTGAGTACCACTGACCTACTGCCTCTTGATCTCCATTGTTTTCTTTTTCAGCGCATCCCAGACGAATTCACCGTCTGCCGTGAAGTAAGTATCAGCGTACTTTAACTTGTCGAATGATGAAAACATCTAAGGTTACTGTACACGACCAGTGCATTGTACTTATAGTGTCTGTCGAATGACTAAGTGGCAAGTACACTCAAGGTTGTCTTCCTCTGATTTTATAGGGTGGACAATTGGCGTCTTAACAACTACATTACATGTGTACAATCGGCGTCTAATCCACACAATACATGTGTATAAACTAATTTAGATTTTCATAGCTACGCACATGGATTCATAGCTCTGCATCCTGTGTTAGCTGAGATGTATACTATATGTCTCTTGAATGTAAACTTCTTGTGTACTGATGGGCCTGTGGCCTTATGTATCAATAAAGTATCTATTTATCTATAAAGATAGCGTTTTACGCTTTCATGTGTTATCATTTTCCTTTTATATTCTTTTAGGAACACCATGTAGATCGCAGATGGTCTTGTAAAACAGTCGGCAATTGTGACAATGATGAGTGTCAGCTGATATGTCAACTGCGTGGAGATGGCAGTACCCGACCGAATATTACTACGACTGCGATTCCGACTACGACTCCAACTATGACTACTACCACGATTCCGACTACGACTACTAATAAAACGATGTTGACGACCCCAATGCCGCAATATAAGTGAACAAAACTTCCGCGTTTCGTAATTTGTCAGTTATGACATTTTCTATCGATGTTTTAACTTTTAAATTATTTACCATAATTTAGATAGTATTAAATCATCACAAATAAAAGAAAGTACATATTTTAGCCTTTTTGACACTTTTCTCACCATTTGTATCTAGTCCTTATATAATCCCCAATGTGTGTACTGAAGGTATATGCCGAGGACTAATTAAGTGCGCTGATTTTCTTGGTAAAGCTTTACTGTATAAAGTCAAATAAATATTGACAGATAAGGTGTGTGACCTTTTCAAAATGCACTGCAAATATCGTACAATATCATGCCATGTTGTTTATTATTCAGAATATTAGACCAAAACTCAATTAAGATTGAATTACCTTGTTGATAGTATGATTGTTAATTGTTGCAATTAACATGGAAACTTAAGAAAGATGTTAAATGAACATTGTCATTTATTGTTAGATTCCTCGATATTCACTAGCATGGTATATTTTATGAACATAAGAATATCAGCGCAATACCAAATTTAGATGGAATTACCATCGAACATATATATATACTGCAATGGTTGCATCAATAACGCCTATCTCGAACATGTGGTCCCTTTTCTAAGTAACCAGTGTCACGCTCGTCACTAGATGGCGTCAAATATAGTCCAGTCAATCTGTAAGTCAACCCACAACTAATTGCAACAGAAACAAATTCGCGATTTTATTATAGCTGCACACTTCCTTTATAACATATAAAAAGTCCTCAGAAATCCCACCTGGGGAAAATACTGAAAAATGCATTTAAACTTTTTGAAAAGTGCAGGGTTTGAAGGTACCACCATAGAAAAGTACATAGCGTGAACTGTCATCGGTAAATTTCGAGGTCAACTTGCTGTTGAAAGTCTCATGAAAGGGTAAGTTGAGCTTATTGTCATTTATATATGCCCTTTTCTGATAAAAAACATAATTGTATGTTCATGATCACATTTTGGATGAAAAATTATTTTTGAAATAGCCTGCAGAATGCTTTGTAATGGGTTTTCGTGGGTAATTTAAAAAGTGTTTGTTTTGTTTAATTTCGCCCAAAACATCAATTCTATGACCATTCACACTCAAAGATATCTTTAAACATGAATAAAATGACAAAAATGCACCTTACAATTACAAATATATAAAATAGATATAAAATATTTACCTCGGAATAGTTGTTCTTTTTTTAAAACTACGGTGGCCCATTAGTGCCATTGTAGATAATGATTTGACGAAAACTCAAGTTTCTCTTACTCACTCAATTAAATCAATCATGTTTATATGTTAAAATTATTTAATTCTTAAATCATCTTTTGAAAATAATGAAATAAATCTATTTATGATTTGTTTAATTTATTTTTACATTTGTTAAGTTTCTTAATCATTGGCAAAATAGATCGAATTGAAGGTTAAAGATGAAGATCAAATGTGGATGAGATAAGAATCGTCGGCAAATATCATCTGGTGGCGATTGTAATTTACTCTGAAGGTGCATTTATTACTATAACCTATTGTATGATAAAGATATCATTATAGTCACATTTTTTCTTCTTATAACGTTTTTAATTGTTATTCATCATTAATACATATGTTGTATGAACTATGAAAATTAAGGTGAAATACGCTAAAGTACAACCTTCAATCAAAAGAAAGATAAAGCAAGTGTGGTTGTGCTTAATTTAATATTTTTCATTTGCAGTGATGTTAGCTGAATAGTATATATTAAAAATGCTGCAGACAAAATCAACGCACAAGTGATGATAAATGCCTTTTTACCTATTTTCCATTTGCAGGTAAAAATGGATAGTACTATCACGAGTGCAAGAAGGTCACATTTACATTGTGGATTCCATACCATTTTGAGCTACTCCCGTTTTATTGGACAATAAATGGAAGAACAAGACTATCAGAATTTCTCAAAATGTGGTGATTCACATGTTCAATGACACGGTTATTTCTAGAGCAACTTGAGGCCATTTCCTACTGAATAAATTCTTAAATGTAATACTTATGGGAATCTCTTTTAATACTGCATTGCTTTGAGAGAAAGTCACAATACATGAAGTTGAAAGCATGACCTGGACTTCCAAACCAAAGACAAAAACTGAAACCTTTAGCGAGGTTGAACCCAATGAAATGATTTAATGTTAGTATGAAATCCTTATGCAAGAAGAAAAACCAGTTGAAGAGGTTTGTGGTGAAGTAGTTTTCAAAAGATGTAGGACAAACTTGAAAAGAAGCCCTTTGTTTGTCAAATCGCATTTCCAAGTTGTGTTTCATATATAAACAATGGCTGACCTACTACACACGTTTATTAAAGCCAAATGATTGTATTGCTGAGAAATGTAAATTCAAGCCATCAGACAAATGTAGCCCCTGTCTAGAGCTCTGTTATCTTCCTATGTTATCTTCAAACTAAAGCCAAACATTACCTACAGAGTCAAGATGACTTCACAGTTTTATAGGTTAAAGTCATTCCGTAACCCCAAACTCTCAATTAACGTTAAGAGAAATTGGAGAAGCAGCACAAACTGGTCCGCATTTGCGTTTAACAGCTCCGGTTGATATATTGCATGACAATGAAGGAGATATATTTAAGAAAGAGCTGTGTAGTTTCCCGCCATCACAATATGGGTCTTCTGGGTTATTGAAACTAGCTGACAAACCTTCCTCGATAAATAAAATATGAGCGCAGGTTGGCTGTAGTGTCAATAAATAGCTAGATGAGTCAGTTCAATATGTACACGACGATAGGGCTTTGTTCTTACGTTTGCCTTCGGATATACGTGGAACATATTCTGATGATGTCATTAGCAAACCTGCAATATTTGTATCTGATGGATGTTCAAATTGTCCTTCTCGAAAGGATTGTGTACAAAAGGAATGCAGTGAAGGGGTAGGTACCAACAAGGTGGTTTTACTCAAGGAAGATTGTTCTCTTCCAAAAACAGCAGTTCTGTGATATTGTGAATTGCCTTTAATTAAAATACTCATGTAAAACAAAGTGTGACCGAAAACCTTGTTCTTGTAGACATACCATCCTGACCGTTCCTTATGGTGTGGCGAATGTTGGGGAGCAATCTTTGCTAATGCAGAAATTGTGCAAGAACGATACAAAATGGAAAAGGGAGTCTGTAAATATATTGTGATGCAAATAAAAGGGAACCCTATTACTGTTAACTATTTTCTAGATAGGATAGGGAGAATTTGCCTCTTCATAATCCGTAAACCCAAACTCATGACAACGTGTAATCGAACATATTCGATAAAGTGTTGTAGCATGTATTCATTACATGTATTGCCCGTGCACTCACGTGAATTCTTGGATACGATAAAAATGAAACACAATAAAGTCTCATATCAATGCAATATGCCATCATGGCAGTATCTCAGAAGCTCAGAAATGGCAATGCATAGGCATGTTGCAAGCTGGTGAATCCTAGAACCATGTTGCCAGGTTTATTTGGAAGTCAAAAAATGTTATTGCACGACCTGCAGCTTTGCACCACCAGACTGGTGATGTTCAAATTAGGAGGGGGTATGGGCAACTTAGGAAAACAACATTCCAGCAAGATCGCCTTTAATGGATTATTGCTTTGCGCAACTGTTTCGTAACCGCACCATAACCAAAGCAGGAGATCCATACCGTGACAGGACTTTGAGCTTCTAGCAGTACAGTAAATCTCGGACAAGGCGTCCTTTTCATGGTGTCATCATGTCAAGGCTGAAGAGATATAATCGTTTACGGTTGTCCTAGCAACATTAAGGTTGGCCTATACGTCGATGGCGTCATGTGGTCTTTTCGGATGAGTCGAGGTTCTGTCTGCGATTCTGATAGCATCGGCGTGGGGAGAGATACAAATGCACCACTGTCTTGGAGCATGATTTCTTTTAGCGGGGGAGCATCATGGTCTGGGTTGTGTTTATTACGGTAGGAGAATATAACTTGTACCTGTTCCTGGAAACCTGAATGGACACATTGATGAAATTTTTCGTCCTGTTGTTGTCCCATTTGCACATAGAATTGGTCAAAACTTTGTCTTCCAGACAAAGATTTGCTGCTTTTCCCAATATGTTTCTTCCTTTATTTCATTTATTGTTTTTTAAGTTCACGAAACAAATGCAAAACGTCAAAAAATACCACATGAATATTTTTGTCATATATTTCGTTTTTCTTATATAGGCATATATGGATTTCGGTACCTTATTTAAGTGATTGTCTTTATATATAAGTTATCTAATACAAAGAGGTGTGTTTTGTCTTTGATTAAAGTTTTAGAGAACAAGCTTTGCCAGATAATATCGAATTCGAGCATATAGGAATGCATTGACATGAAAAAGAAAATCTTTAGTTTTAATGGGTGGGTGGGGTAAGTTGACCCCTTTCAATTCACAATATTTATAGGAATAAATCAATTCTAGAAGGCAAACTGATGTGAATGATAAATAAACATGTAGATAGAGTATACCGCTTATCAAAACATCATTTTTGTGTGAATTGTTGGGGTTTTGTTCCATTTTGGTAGATATATACAAATATGCGATTTTTTCCAAAAGGCCTGAACGTAGCAATAATAAAACGAGTTTTTAACCAATTTCCCCTGAAGGGATTTTGGACGACTTTTTTTCTGTCATCTCTTATACATTCATGATAACTTTAAAAGAGATTTCGTTTCTGTTGCAATTAGTTGACGGTTGAGTCCATTTTTTTCATAGGATGACTGGACTAATAAGCACCTGCTCGCGGCAAACTATAGTCTTTATATGGCCGTTCTCTCCTGCCTCGATCATCAAGCGAGTCAAAACTTTGCGACGGGTATTCCCGATCGCTATTTTTATCGTTATTCGGCGACGGAAATTCTCGATCATGACGATGGCGGTGGTTTCGGTAATCTTCGTCCTTGTTCGTCCCTCTGTCGGAGTTTCTGCCATGTCGCCCGGATTTGCAAGAGCGATGCACAACAAGGTCGACAACTTCTATGATCAGCTGAATCACCTCACAGAGGCTTAAGATAGACAGTCCGATCCATAGTCCTATGGCGCCACCTACAGCTGACAAGAACTGCGCCACCTAACAATAATAAAAAAGGGAGATAATTCGTGCTCTTGCTCTTTTATTTATGATGATCGTCAGGTTTTAAAGGAATGGTCTAATTGATTTACGATGATGGTCGGGTTCTTATGGAATGTTATCATTGATTAACGATGATCTTAGGCTTTTTAAGGAATGGTTTAATTGATTTACGATTAACGTCGGGTTCTTTAGGAATGGCTTTATTGATTTACGATGATCGTAGGGTTTTTAAGTAATGGTTTTATTGATTTACGATGATCACTGGCTTCTTAAGGAATAGTTTTATTGATTTATGATGATCTTCTGGTTTTTAAGGAATATTTTTATTGATTTACGATGATCACTGGCTTCTTAAGGAATGGTTTTATTGATTTACGATGATCGTCGGGATTTTAAGTAATGTTTAAATTGATTTACAAACATCGTTTGATTTGCCACTCGCTAGGATTGCATCGGATAAAAAAATGTTTTGTGTGAGAGTTGTTTCTCTTATTATGATATCGTTTTCCCGTCATTAAGGCTTCGACTTTTGTTTTATTCAGAAGAGACCATCACATATCACCCATTAAAGTTTGGTCTGAGTAATTGTCTCAATTGAAGAATGTGCAGAGAGTTTACAATATGAGCACATATCGGGTGTATCCAATGAATTCATATTTGAGATAATAGGGATGCCACCATATTATTTCTTGCGAGATTTATGTCACTATACTTTCGTGTTCAAATCTAGGTCTTCGATGTGAAATCCTAAAGTCATTTAATCCGATTAAAGAAACACTTATATATATAACAACTTATAATTTCGCCATTTCGTATGAGTTACCGATAAACAATAATTCAAAAGGATGTCCAACACATAGGGTTACTTAACGTGGATGCTAAGAGGAAATGTGTTATATGCCGGGGACGATTCACCGGAAATATCATAACCTTACACTTATATCCAAACAGCATTTCTCAGCTCACAGAAATACCCGAGTAGTTCCAATTGGAGAATTTATTATTATTCGCTCGGACACAAAACTTCTTCGTCCTATATGAACTATATTTTGTGTCTTGACTACACTTACCTCAATATCGGCTTCTTCTTTAAACTCCCCATAATTCAAATCTTCATAATATATATTCAGTTTCAGAAAGTTATTGCTGTAATGAAAACGAATAGAAATCAAGTTAGTTTAGTACCATCTTAATGAACGAGTACATTTATAGAAAAAACACCTTGTCAAATGATAGAAGATCATTCTTAGAAAAAGCTTTTACATTTATGTTTTTATGATTTTATTGACATATTAAGGTAAGATATTTTTTACAATACGTTATACCTGTCAAATTGTCGTAAGAATCTACATACTTACAACAGTTCATGACTAATGTAAGAATATAATTTTAAAGTTTTGAGGTTTTGGACATTTCAACGTTTCAGGAAATAGGTAAGAAGTACTGATGTGTTTCCTGTATGAACGATAGTCCTGCACTGCTCTTACATGTTGTTTTGATTGGCTATTGCAGGGCTATTTGAATGGGATGTATGGACACAAATACCAGTGCCTCAGCCAGATTTGACAGCTTGTGATCTTATATGCGGATGGTACTAGTACACTTTGCTCGGTAGAAGAAATTGAGACGATTGAGGTGTCCATTTTATTTCAGATTTTGATAGTTCAATGGATCAAGTTGGTGTTTCACCATAAAGCTTTAGGTAGAAAACACAATTATTAACTCAGCAGACTTTTGAAATTGACTGATTTAACACAGGAGTCAATAGGAATTCAAGATTTCAAAAGTAACAGGCGTTTGGCCAGTGAAACATGAACAACTAAAGTTAAATCTCTTATCCTTGATAGAACATCTAAATCTATATAAAGATACATTTACGTGTGTACAATGAAGCCTATGATGATGATCATTCATGAAAATCGTATTCATCATACCTTGTTGATGCTATTGGTGTTGAAAGAAAGGGAGACTATTCTGAAAGTATGATTTAGAGCAATGTCTGGTGTATATGGCGGTACTCACTTTCTAAGGTACTCCGTTGTGGCCTGTCTTACTTTGACGCAAGATTCGAAGTCTCTGTCGCAAAGTTGTTTCAGAAGCACTTTCTACAATACAAATAGACGGACATGGTGGCATTAAACACGAGTAATTTCAATAACTGTACTTTTATTTCAGAAGAAACAAAATAAAATTCAATTTCAATTAACGCCGACGACTATATAATTAAATAAACTACTTAGATGAATATAATAAGAAACACTTTGGCACCGCCAGTACATTTACAATATTGAAATAAAACGACAGGCTTTTACATGTACAAGAAGTTTATAAATGAGTGATTGAAGCATAAATGAGATTTTTGATTAGCAGCCTGCAAACAGAATTGGTCGAAACCAGGTCCAATAACTGGGAGGATTCTTTAACAGTTCTTCCGTTTATAGAAGGTTTGAAATTCGTTACTTGTCAAATGATGATGCCTGTTTATTCTATTTCACCTTTTTAATAGGGGTTACTAACAGGTCGAACTCTGTAGGATAGTCCAGTTGTGTAATATTTCTATCAGACAGCTTACAAGCAAATATTTACAACAAATGTATGAATTCTTTAAAAAACAAAACAAAGATACTCACCGAATATCCTTCGGTAGGCCACTGTCGGCTACTTATATCTTTGTTATAACTAGTTTCCCTGAAACGACGAATGAACATTCGTTACAACACATTAAGCCCAATACATTTTAACCCTTTCCCAAATACAAAATATTCGACTATTTCTAATTGAAAGAGACGTTTCAAAATGTGATGAAATTGAAAAATGATCTTCTGATAGGGAAGAAAACATTGTGGGGAAAGGAGAAATTGCTCGTTACGAGCAATTTCTCCTTTTCCCACAATGTTTAACATAGTTGTCTGCAACAAAGTGGTTAAATGTCGTTAATGTTTGGTAAAGGGTTAATTCAATCATAGATGCATTTGTATGTCCACAAAGAGGTACATTCCAAAACTATAGTCGTATTGGCGTATCGTTATATTTTCCTCTTTGTGATTACCTATGCTTGAGAAAATACCGTAGCTGTTTCGACACTTAAACCACAGAGAAAGAGAACATTAAGCATGAGAGAGAAGTAGGCGTTAGGTGCTTGAAAAGAAGCAGTAGAAACAAATTAATATCTAATTGGACCGGATGGGCCAAGTCCATTGCGACAAACGAAGTAGACTCAAAGGGTTTTAACTGCGTTAAATTTCATTTAAGTACCATATTCTTTTTGTCTCATAGTGTTCTAACACCCGTTCTATCGCAAATGCTTCAAAGTAATGCTTCAAAATGAGGTTTTTTTTAGTTGAGTAAATAAAGCCTTCTAAATCAGTAAAACGTGAAGGGTTTTCTTTTTTTTTTAATTATATAACGATATAGTTTGATGTTCATACTACTGGTAGAAAACTACAGCTTACACGCATGGATAATCCTTATCGAATATATTTGCATATAAGAGAATGACTTTGCATATCTAATATCAATGTATCTCTATTCTCTACATGTTAAATGAAATATCCCATGATATTTTGATATAAATTCAATTGATAAAACTGTTCACTAATAAAAAATGATTCTGTAAAATAGATTTTAAAAAAATATGAAAAATACCATTTTTCAAGTTGAAAATTGCTTAATTTAAGTTATACTTGACATGGTTACAATCTTATATCAAGGTCATTATATTAGCAATGGTACAGTAAAACATGGTGTATACTATTCGATATTAAAATATTGAAAACTTCTCAGGGTAAGGTTGGTTATACAATAACACAGTCGTGTCTTTCCAATGAATTAAAATATACTCATTGTATTTGGGAAAGAAATACTGTAAAACAAAATTCTTATTTTATTTTTGTCAGACATGTGATGAATACTTTTCTGTAAAACAAACCAAGAATAAACAAAAAAAGACTATATACATTTAAATATGTTTTAAATCTATCACGTGTTGATTCCATTTTTCCATGCCATGTTAGAAAAAGTCCATATATTCGTTACTATTCCTTTGCTAAGACGGACCGGAGACGTTGTTTTAGTGCGGAGCGGGTAATATTATAACATGACAGTCACCGTTTTAAAGGCATTTTAGCAGCGATGTAAGTAAATAATAAACGTTATTCGTCCTAACTTTTGAACGTGAATCGTAAATCGCATTAGGTATATCGTTTATCAGATATCGTCAATCAGATATCGTAAATCAGAAGAAGAACGTATCAGATCGTATCGAATCGAATCAGAGAGGTAAGACGGCTGCCTTAACCCTTTAAGGTATACAGATAAGGCTTATCAGTGACACTATAGGTATAAACCATCCGATTATCGAAGACCATTAACGCATACATAATTAGTCACCCTGGGTACCTATTTGCACAGGATTATCTCCGATAATTGTTATTGATTGGGGTACTGTTAATCAAACCCAAATTAATGCATTTTACATTCATCTAATAGATTTTCTCAAAGAATAAAAGACAACGAGAACAAAATTTCCTTTAAGTTGATGTTTTTTTCTTTATTTAGTGATACATTCATATCAGGAGTAAATTGTAGAAAATTAAACAAACAATGAAAATGTATTTTACGGTGTGAATTATACAAAATCAAAAGTAATAATATGACTTATGTGTTCTCCCTGAGAGATCCCTAATTTGTTTTTCTGTTTTGTCATCAATTGCAGGGAATTTTGTTGCCGAAAAATACCATTCATGACTCGAAATACATACTTTGTCTTTGCATATTTCTCAACAAAGCTGAATCGTTTTACTTCAATTCCCATTCAAACCGTTTCCAAAATGAAGAAAAGAATATTTTTCAACGCAATATTGCTTTGAAAAGAAGTTAAACCTGGTCCTTCTAATAAATGTAAAACAGTAAAAATCAACTCATTTTGGCAACAAAACATGCTAATATTTCCGTAAAATACGTGTCCATGGGTGATGAATTTACCAAAAGCTCGTAGTTGTAGTCAAAGTCGGAGGAATGATCTAATTTGCTTGTCCGTGAATTGGTAATATTTATCAACATTTCATCATCTTCAGGCTTAAAAAAACGATCAAATTACTGCTCTGAATCTACATTGATGTCTGACTTGCGATCGGAAACACCAAATTGGCTAAATATTTTAAAAAGGCCGTCATTATAACGTCAATTATTTGACGGCTCGATTTTCAATCGCCTTTAAACTTTGAACAATAGCTCCGTGTCATAAACATCATTTACAGGTCGCGTGCCGTATGCTCTCGTTTTAATTGGATAGTATTTTTAGAAATGTGTTAAGTTACTAAAGAATTGCATGAAATCCTTATCGAGTCTTTACAAATCGGCAGTGTTTTGATCTTTTATGACCGGAAGACTTCTCATTAATTGGATTGGTAATTTGGATTCCCTTTATCTCAATTTGATAGCGTTATTTCCATAAGCGTGTCGTGAGACCATTATCAAAAGATTCTCTCTAGAGCAAAAGTTTAAACTTTGACCCTATAATTTTATCATCGGAAATGAAAGAAGACATATTTATTTAAGAGGAAAATAAACTTTGGAGAAAATGACGTGTGCGCAAAGATGTGTTATTAAGAGCTAAAGTTGAATCAATTTTTCAGCTGTCAAAAAGCGTTCTATGCGGTAATCGATAGAACGTCAAAATAGGTTTTATACGGTAATAGGTATAACGGCGAAAAGGGTTTTATACGGTAATCGATAAGGCGGCGAACGGCGCTATATACCGTAAAGGGTTAACGAACATCGTAAATCGCATATCATTCATTTTTCTATCGTGTATCGTGCATAAACCGTGGAATCTCATACGATAGAACAATTGTTATAGTACGGGCATGTGCGACAAAGAAAACTGAAATGCGTCCGTGCTGTATGCGTTGAAATGATTCTCCTTTTGCAATCATTTATATTATCAGTCTGGTGCTAAGCAACGATTCAGCTACACAAGTTGCGTCACATTTCCCTTTGTTAAGCCAGAATGTTTACTCGGTTATCAAAGTTTCCATTCATTATAATACTATTCCTTTTTTCCCAAATCTAAAGTTTCGATGTGAGTTTCATGATACCGTCCTATATGAAGTGTTGATTCAAATCAGCAAATGTTATCACTGATTTCGATCTAGACCAGAGATATGATATTGCAAGGTTTACTGTCAGCAAAGTAGGCAGTATACACAACTATACTATATAGGAAACAATATCGCACCATTTGAAAACACAACTTATTCATTTTTGCATAAATCTACGTTTATTCTACCATTGACACAGACAAGCGTATCATATTCCTCCATTTAACACATTTCATATATTTTGACATAACATGTTTGAATAAATTGAGAAAAGGCGTTTTAAATTATTTTTTCTTTTTTTTCTTTATTTTTGTTTGTCAAGAACATAAAAGCAAGGTCGTGAATATTTCCATCCATTCCTTTCAAGTTGAAGTAATTGTATCATGGGACCCATATCTGACAAGCTGACTTTTTTCCATCATTCTCTGATTAGCCATCACAATGTTTAAAACCAAGAAGGCAGAAAACGGTATAATCCTTCTAGCCAAGATGCAATTGTCGCAAATGTATGTTTATAGAGATTACAATCCGAAGCCGAGCCCGTTAAATTTTCCTATTCAAAGACACCAACCATTTATTTCATTTATCTTGTTACCTCAATGGATTTTATAAACAAACACAATGAAACGAAACACGAAAAGAAATGACACAAAATACAGCAAACAAGTAGAGCATGATGTATACATGACCTCATATGTCTTGACGTACTAAAGACGTCATGTATCGTCATGTGACTGTGTGTTACAGTGCAAATACCTTATATATCAAAAATGGTATATGACACCTTGTATAGGTCCCCAAATGACATTGGTGAAATTACAAAATGTATACATAATGCTTGTTGATATTTTATTTGATCAGGTATTATTCAATGTAAATTTAAAAGTGTAACATAATGGCTATACGTCGGTCAAGTTCATGGAGGGGTTTGAACCAGTTTTGAATTGAGCGTAACGTAAGCTATCGGTAACTTTATACTCAAAATACTACATTAGCCATGGTTAACATCAAATGTTTTGTATCACATATCTTCGATGTTTATGTCGTGACAATATGTAATACATGTCTCAACAAATGACCGGTGGAATAAACTTGGAAACAAAGGAGCTTTGATGGAAATGAAAATTCAAACTTCCTGTTTATGAACCACCGACCCATCGAATTCAAACCTTACAACTGCATTGCGATTGGAGAACTGCTTACATGGTGTAAAATCCGAAGCCTTCACACTTTGAATTCAGTGTCTACTGGACTACAAATAACATTTGGTATTAAAGCTAAACATATACAAACATATAAAGCAATTATCATGAACTAAACGAACGACACATGACAGAAAACCTGTGAAAAGATATGAGACAGCCAATGAACATATTTTTTTATTTAGCTTAGATCAGCATTTGCATGGCATCTTACATCACATTGTACGAACTAAAGTGTCGCCATATTCCCCTCATTACATTATCTCTTAACTGATAATTTCAAGGAAATCTGTAACGAATAGAAGATAACGAAAAAATATGAATCATATGGCACAGTTCGTAGTTTAAGTTCTGCTCAGCAAAAATCATGAATCTGATCACATACTGTTTCTAAAAAATCTATAAACCGACTTTTCGAAAGTGTAAGAAAGCTATGTTTCACGATTTCAACACGTTACTCTGATGTGATTTTCTTTTCTTCCTTTTCTGAGTATATGATCTTGGAAAAGCAATCCCCACCTAAAACCTGAATTTCTGATGACGTGTTATAATAGTTTGGTATCTTAAAATCTATCAATAAAACATTTTTCATCCGTTTCTATCATAACTTTACAATAAAAATATATTTTATGTTGTTTATGATTAAAAAAGACACCTGTGTCTAGTTATTGCACCTGTCTAGCCAGTGTTATAAATAAGGAACTCTGTACAATTCCAACCTGTTCCACACGGTTCACGTCCCGGGTATTGTTGAACATTCTCCAGGATCATGTCCCGCACCACGATGTTTCGCTTTATGGCGCTCATGGCTGTCCTTGCTATATGTAAGTTCTGTTTTATGTTTTCTTCGTATTGAAACACATTTAGACGTCCTGAAGTTTGTTGTATTTTAAGCATGCATTAGTGTTGATTTCTTAACTACATATATGTCACAAGGAACGTCTTTCATCTTTTCTATGGGACATGCAAACGTTAGCGATACTCGCTGAAATGCCGTTGAAACAAAACAGTTTTTGTATTGTTGGTGGGAATAAAATTTTAAGTAGTCATTTGAAGTAGTCATATTCATTTAGGAAGCGTCAATTTATCGATGTATGTACAGTTCATTTGTAGCATACTCAAAAGCGATGTCACACGTTTGAATCAAATTACATATTTATTCACTGTTAATACACTATTACAAGAATTAAAAATGATCCAGTTTTGCTTCCTATGACTTTTTTTCAGCACGTAGTATATACAGTGCAGCTGCTGTGCAGTTTTAAAGAAATTAATATTTAACTTTCCAACTTTCAGATGTTCTCATTCCTGTGAACAAGAACATTTAAAGGTTGTGTTACTTGTATGGATAAATATTGCTGAATTGAAAAGACTTTAACAGGGAAACAAAGAGTGAACGATCCTTTAATAGAGATGTCATTGCAGTGTGTTGTTGTAAAGTCTCATTCCATACTCAACAGTGTTGTACCGATGACCGAATTGTTATGTAGTAAGCCAGATTTCCATGGTTTCTCTTTTATTATTTCAGCGTATGCAATACGCCCCATTACAACAACAACGGTAAATAGTCGTCTTTCTCTGAATTCCCTTTGTTCATGTTCTGCGTCACTTTCCACATATCTGTATTTGTCTATGCAGCTTTCTCACTCACTTATCCTCCCTCGATATTTGCCTCCCTATCTCTATCTCCACCTTTGCCAGTCTTCCTCTCTTCCCCAAAATCCGCTCCTGTCTCTCTCCCTATTTTCACTTTACGTTATTCCTCGCACTTTGTATGCTTTTTCATTAATTATTTCCGATTTATAAAGTTATCTATGTCCTCGAAGAATACTAACATTTCTCTAAATATAAGATACATCGTGTGAAAGGCTAAAATGCATTCAAATTATCATTATCCATCCTGTTTGTCGTCGTCAAAGGTCAGCGCAAATTAATACAACATTGATACTGCCAATGTCTTTTTTTATGACATATGGACAGGTTTACTCTTTTATTTGTTTAACTGAATGGTTATTTATTTACACACTCATTTATTTACCTGCAGCGTCCACTGTGAAATATTGGTCGGTAGTGAATATGTTATGGTTGCTTTTGTAAATTTTAACAATGTCTTCTAAAATTAGCGCTCATATCATATAGCATAGGAATTAGTCAAAATTATTTTATGATTTTGTTTTATACTGAGCAAATCCTGTATCCATTAGATGCATAGCACATGTATTATACGTGCCAATGCTGCGCATAAAGCTATAAACACTAGTTATAGATTTATCCATGCTGAACGTTTTGGAAATATTGAATCGATATGTGTTTTGGGGTATTGTCTTTTCCACAGGCGGATCATTAAATAATTCAGCAAAGACATTATCCGGATTATTAAACATTAAAAGCCATTTTTGTAATATTCACACGATTATCAATAAAGTATAAGTTTAATCTACTTGATAAACCTATAGCACCAATTCTTAACTACTCGAGTCAAATATCGGGCATTGCCAGAGCTGATTGTATTTAAAGAGTTAATACTTAAGTCTGCAAGAAATTGCTTAATGTTAAGAAACAACACAGAATGATTTTATATACGGAAATTGGGCAGCATCCATTACAAATTGGTTACATGTTGTTATACCCAATCATTAAACAATTTTCAAACATCCCATTATAATATTAATTGGGCATAGCTAGTAAACAATATCTTTTGTTCACTTGGGCTTAATGAACCATGGTTCTCTTAAACTATTGGCGATGACAAACTAATTTTATCTATCGTTAGACAAAGATTTGACAATCAATTTATTCAGAATTAGAATGTTCGTATCATTAACTCTTCTAGAGCTTTATTTTATTCTAAGATATGCAATTTCAGGAATATGTAAATTGTATTTACTGCGCTGAGCACTGAATTGTTATGACCATATTACGAGTTCTTCTCATAGGTTACAGAATATGGCTGGTCGTTGGTACAAACCAAATTAAATTAAATTCCGCATGGCGATAGAACACGGTTACATGTCATGTCTTATAGGAGGATTTCCAATATTGTTTTACGATTGAACATGTGTTACATGTCATATCTTATAGGACGATTCCCAATATCATTTTACGATAGAACATGTGTTACATGCCTTGACTTATAAGACGATTTATGATTTCATTTTAGAGTGTGTCATCTATACAGAAATAAGAAATAGATTTATCAATAAGTTTTTATTTCAACCGTTCTTATATATATGCACAAGATAATTAATAATTTCAAAAATTGGTTATGTAATAATAAATTATTGATAATTTATTTGTTTTGCTTTTTTTTGAAAAGAGGAAAAGTATGGTGTATTTATTGATATTGGAATGTTTTTATTGCTTAATTATTTGTTCCATTCTGTCAAATGGCGATGATAATTAGGTAACCCATCCTTTTTCTTACTGTCGTTTTAGCCAACCGAAAAGCCTGCTGTCCACCACTTCTGCGATAAAGACAAAGAGGAAGCTGTAAGTAGTACTAGACATTTACATCGAGCCACATCTCTAAACAATTGCTTTTTCTCTAACCTTTCTAGAAGGGGATGAGCGTCCGCATTTCATATGTGAAATAACAATATGATTTAGACGAAAGAGTGTCTGCTATGAAATTAAAAGTATTGATGGTGATCCTATGCAAAGGTATCCTCTTGCAGAAAACACACACATTTGCTTTCAATACAAATACGATATGAGACAATACAAACACACAAGTTCCCTCATTTTAAACAGCAAAATGCTTTCTCCTGAACAGAATGGTCCAATACAAGAAATTAACACTAGGTCGATCACCAAAAATGTATCTTGTATTTCCTTTTATCTTTCAATGCCTTTGTTGATTTCTTTGAAGAGAGTAGGTCTAGTTTACCGTCTTTTTGTAATGTAATGTTTGTTAAACGACCATAAGATAATAACCTAACGCATTGGTATAGAGAACATGCAGGTAAAAAGACAGCACAACCGATTAGTGTTTTCCACTGATCGTATGTGAATATGTCTTTGAGTGGTTGCTTTGCTCGGTTTACTACGATAAGTGAAATTCCGAAAATAGTTCTATCGTCTTGCTGTTCGCTGTCTTTTCAGACCATTCCCGAAGAATTCGATAGCTACGGAAATGATGAAAGGGGTGATGTAAGTATCAGCGCATATCGCATTAGCAACGTCAAGTTTCGTTTCGTTCCTACAATAAAGTGAATAACAAGTAAACATCTTATATTCCCTTGTACACATGTGTGTTTAAAGTCCTTTAAACACTGAATGAACACGAAACTGTTCCTTTACAATGAAATGAATTAGGAAATGTTTGATATTCCTTTGCAAACATGTACAAGGTTTACGAACTAACGTCCGAACAAGATGGCCGCACTAATTTTTGCTTTTTTCACCTTATCTTGCCAATGATAGTCAGATTTTGTACACTGCAAAAGTTGACCATAACCTTCCGGTTTTAATGTTATATGATAACCCATGCAGTATAACGGCGTTACGTAACAGCGTTACGTCTATCACTCGGCAGAGAAATCGCAGTCGAAGACAGACTGTTTTGGACATGAGCGCTCGTCGAACTTACAGTGATTCGCTGACTATTTTTGAACACAAGAATTGTAACTTTTAAGTGTGCATCATTCTTTTGTCTGTTATAGTGTTTTAGGATACTGATATCGTAAACATAACAATACTTACTCATTTAGAACAAAATCTAAAATCATTATTTTAAGGTCGGTAAAACTCGTAGACGACTCGGGTTTGTTTGGAAAATGATAGAAATAATTGATTTGACGGCAGTAGGTGATTTTACGTTGCGGAAGAAACCGCTGTGATTAGTTTGATTTCTCCATATATGTGGACCAGTTTTTGTGGCTTACAACAACAAAAACGGTCAACATGTTTATGTTTTATTGTTATTTCAAGCGAGACACAGGTACATGGCACAAAGAACTGACTGCTTCCGAGGCGACTCGTCATATGCCAAATATATTTGCTTAATATAAGACTCATGTCTTTGATACCCATTTAACACTATCATTTTTTAATCATTAATGTCATCAAATAGCCATACTTCTTATCAAGCCGAACGTCAGTCATGTACTTATCAACAGAACCTTTAAATGCTGATACTTTGGATAAAAGTGATATGAACAAAACCAAAAAATGAAATAGGGAACACATTATATATGATATCGACTGCATTTCTAAAATGCTATATACATTTGCATACATTGAATCGAATTGTCTACGAAGGAGGTCCTGATTCTCTGATAAAGATTGCTTTACAATCAACACCGACAGTATTTTAAAGGTACCATCTCAGAGATTTGTGCACGGGAAGAAATAAATGTCAAAAAATGTCACTACGCCAAAGAATATTTCTTTACTTCTAGGTTGCTGAAACCCAGTGATTTCTTAAGATAATGTGAAGTAAGCCTTCGCGCCTATCAGCGCTTCTATGGGAAAACCGTTTTATAGATAAACACTTGAGTGTATTCTCGCGGACCTTGTTCACGTAACGTGACAAAATCGGTTAAACGTTATCAAAGTGCCATGCGACGATGGTATCTATAAATATCACATTTCATTCTAAGTATAGCTCGTTGTTTACAAAAATAAACCTGTTTAAACGGTTTGCAACATATGCAATACAAATGGTATAAATCGTTTTTGTTAAATCATAAACGGGCTTCGAAAACTGTTAATAATCTAGGCTTTAGCTACTTTAGAAATCTATTTTGTAATTCTATCGGTAGAGGACAGTTTATAAAAAAAATATAAAACCAATCTATGAGATAGTCTTCTTAAGGATGACCGGCAACCCAGAGAAAAGTTATATTTTCTTTTTTCTTTTAAATCAATTTCAGCGTAAGCAGTATGTCCTATTGAAAGGCCGCAGGTAAATACTTTCTTTCTGAATTCAACTTGATTGATAAATATATTGCTGTGTATCATTTCATTTGAATTGGCAAGAAATCAATAAACATAAGCGTAACTGTTATCTATCATTTATTCGTACAAATTGACTTTGGCTGACTTTGAATACCTAAAATTCTTCCGCAAAACCGACATCTTCTGGTTAATTCTTGTCACTCCTTAAAGGTGTTTGCAAGTCAAAATAGAATGTCCTTGAAACAATACAGTTTTTGTGTTTCAATAAGATTCGTATAAAAACTAACCACTGAACAAAATAAGTGATATGGAATACGTTAATATATCTTAGACGGAATACGGAGTTTAATGCCGTTGTATATTCGTTGGGTCTGAAAACAAATATATAATTTCAATAACCAAGTTTCCATACATTTGTGAACTAGCCGCTATAAATGCTACTGATCCTCTCTAGATCAAATTCATTTGAAATATTTTCAATACATACTGACTTTTTATAATGTAAAACGTTCAAATTTACCACAATTGACACGGAATTCTATCCAGCTATGCTTATAGCGTCAATGTATTTACGCTAAGGGGCTTAAATGCAACGTCAGTGGTTCAGAAGAGGTATATTCAAGCCAGATAATGCAGTTTTTAGGGTCTTTAGTACTGATTGAGTTTTAAAACCTACAGGCACGACATGATAATCAAAAACGTTGTTTTAAGGTAGCACCTGCTTGAAAATATTAACCATCTGCAGATGACATCTTTTTACTTAAACATTTAACAAATCTTTCAGTTCGTCTGTTGTGATATCTGAATAGATTGATAAAAGTATTATGACAAAAAGAGAAATTGCTTGCGACAAGCAATTCCTCCTTTTTGCCGCATCGCTTTTTGAAAGCCTTCTGCTGTAAAACGAAACTATATGGCGTTAGGTGGTAATGTGTTAAGTTTTACAATATGTCGGACATATCATCGCTCTAGGGGGTTCAGAGTATTGCTCGGACAACAGTGCAAGCTTCGTCCGAAATTCTCGACCTAATTTTTCGGAGCAAATTCAGGGATTCGTGTTGAACTGTAACCACAATACATTGTTTTGTTTCCCTATTGTATAATGGTAATTAGCTATTTCTTATTTTTCATTTCATTACTTAAGGATACTTAGGAACCTGCTTAGATCATCGAAGCTTAAATTGGGGAAAAAGAAAAAAAATGTAAGTAGCTTTTACTTTTGACCTTTTTTTTTGGCACATGCCTTGAGTATCTATCACCTCTTTAAAGCGATTTTATATATGTAAACACCCGTTTGATTTTGAAAAGAGAAGTAAATGTTATCAATTTAAACTTCATTTGGTGTACGATAACATTTATAGAAGAGTTTTTAGTTGATTAACATCAAAGCGGTTGTCTACGGTCTTTTTTGGGGGGTTTGGGGTCCTACTGGTTAAACTGGTTGTTAATGTGATCCAAAGGTAGTAATAGTACTCGTTAAATTTCACTATATATCCGAAGTATTATCGCGTTCGAAGATTTTAGAGGTGCCTTAATTCTTTTTTTTGGACAAGTTCATTAACCCCATAAAATAAATCCGTTTTGCGGAGTCAAGGATTGAACTTCAGCAGTCATCGCGATTCATCGCTTACTATCTTATTGCGTGACGATGTTTTTTATCTTTAATCTTCATTTTATTACTAAAGGTTATTTAAAAAGATATTCTCATCCATGAAGCCAAAAATGATGTAAAAGAAAACGATTTAAGACATTCGTTAATCGAATATATCATATGACACATCATGTTGATGAAATTTTATTGATGCCCCCCCCCCCCCCCCCCCCGAAAGGTTTTACAGCATAAAGAAGTTCATTTTGCTCAAAATGCCTTCTAATGTTGATTTTTGACCAGTTAAATTGAAAAACATTTCTTTTGTCTTTTGTACAAACTAATGATAATTTTGGATGTTTAATGCCATTTCTGTTTCAAAGCAGTTAGTCAGTGACATTTCTCCTTGCAGTGATCAAGCTCTTAAAGGGAGAACACTGTAAGGAGTTTGGGGTTCCTGTTGTCTATAGTGTATTATGTAAATGTACACCAGCACTCCCGTCTACATGTCGTTCTGAAGAAAGGGAAACGAATGTTATCCATCCTTATTCCGTGTAGGTTTATAAAAGAGTTTGTTATTCATTAACATAGAACATCTAAGTGGTTGTCAATGGTCTTGTAGTGCATTAGTCTTTCTCATCAACTGGTTTTTAGTATGACTAATGAATAGATTGGCTAAAATATAAACACACACTTTCAACAAATCAAATTACCATAAGATATCGCCATCATAAACATCATAGGCTGTTGCTAAGTGACATTGTTCTTTGATGGAACATTGGTATAAGATATACATGATCAATATGTGTTTTCTGGGAGTTCAGTTCCATTGACCGTGTAGTCTGTCCCTTCATTTTCAATATATACTCTAAAGTGAATTATAATTTAATATTAACGGGTCTTTTATCAAAGGTTTGAGTACCACTGACCTACTGCCTCTTGATCTCCATTGTTTTCTTTTTCAGCGCATCCCAGACGAATTCACCGTCTGCCGTGAAGTAAGTATCAGCGTACTTTAACTTGTCGAATGATGAAAACATCTAAGGTTACTGTACACGACCAGTGCATTGTACTTATAGTGTCTGTCGAATGACTAAGTGGCAAGTACACTCAAGGTTGTCTTCCTCTGATTTTATAGGGTGGACAATTGGCGTCTTAACAACTACATTACATGTGTACAATCGGCGTCTAATCCACACAATACATGTGTATAAACTAATTTAGATTTTCATAGCTACGCACATGGATTCATAGCTCTGCATCCTGTGTTAGCTGAGATGTATACTATATGTCTCTTGAATGTAAACTTCTTGTGTACTGATGGGCCTGTGGCCTTATGTATCAATAAAGTATCTATTTATCTATAAAGATAGCGTTTTACGCTTTCATGTGTTATCATTTTCCTTTTATATTCTTTTAGGAACACCATGTAGATCGCAGATGGTCTTGTAAAACAGTCGGCAATTGTGACAATGATGAGTGTCAGCTGATATGTCAACTGCGTGGAGATGGCAGTACCCGACCGAATATTACTACGACTGCGATTCCGACTACGACTCCAACTATGACTACTACCACGATTCCGACTACGACTACTAATAAAACGATGTTGACGACCCCAATGCCGCAATATAAGTGAACAAAACTTCCGCGTTTCGTAATTTGTCAGTTATGACATTTTCTATCGATGTTTTAACTTTTAAATTATTTACCATAATTTAGATAGTATTAAATCATCACAAATAAAAGAAAGTACATATTTTAGCCTTTTTGACACTTTTCTCACCATTTGTATCTAGTCCTTATATAATCCCCAATGTGTGTACTGAAGGTATATGCCGAGGACTAATTAAGTGCGCTGATTTTCTTGGTAAAGCTTTACTGTATAAAGTCAAATAAATATTGACAGATAAGGTGTGTGACCTTTTCAAAATGCACTGCAAATATCGTACAATATCATGCCATGTTGTTTATTATTCAGAATATTAGACCAAAACTCAATTAAGATTGAATTACCTTGTTGATAGTATGATTGTTAATTGTTGCAATTAACATGGAAACTTAAGAAAGATGTTAAATGAACATTGTCATTTATTGTTAGATTCCTCGATATTCACTAGCATGGTATATTTTATGAACATAAGAATATCAGCGCAATACCAAATTTAGATGGAATTACCATCGAACATATATATATACTGCAATGGTTGCATCAATAACGCCTATCTCGAACATGTGGTCCCTTTTCTAAGTAACCAGTGTCACGCTCGTCACTAGATGGCGTCAAATATAGTCCAGTCAATCTGTAAGTCAACCCACAACTAATTGCAACAGAAACAAATTCGCGATTTTATTATAGCTGCACACTTCCTTTATAACATATAAAAAGTCCTCAGAAATCCCACCTGGGGAAAATACTGAAAAATGCATTTAAACTTTTTGAAAAGTGCAGGGTTTGAAGGTACCACCATAGAAAAGTACATAGCGTGAACTGTCATCGGTAAATTTCGAGGTCAACTTGCTGTTGAAAGTCTCATGAAAGGGTAAGTTGAGCTTATTGTCATTTATATATGCCCTTTTCTGATAAAAAACATAATTGTATGTTCATGATCACATTTTGGATGAAAAATTATTTTTGAAATAGCCTGCAGAATGCTTTGTAATGGGTTTTCGTGGGTAATTTAAAAAGTGTTTGTTTTGTTTAATTTCGCCCAAAACATCAATTCTATGACCATTCACACTCAAAGATATCTTTAAACATGAATAAAATGACAAAAATGCACCTTACAATTACAAATATATAAAATAGATATAAAATATTTACCTCGGAATAGTTGTTCTTTTTTTAAAACTACGGTGGCCCATTAGTGCCATTGTAGATAATGATTTGACGAAAACTCAAGTTTCTCTTACTCACTCAATTAAATCAATCATGTTTATATGTTAAAATTATTTAATTCTTAAATCATCTTTTGAAAATAATGAAATAAATCTATTTATGATTTGTTTAATTTATTTTTACATTTGTTAAGTTTCTTAATCATTGGCAAAATAGATCGAATTGAAGGTTAAAGATGAAGATCAAATGTGGATGAGATAAGAATCGTCGGCAAATATCATCTGGTGGCGATTGTAATTTACTCTGAAGGTGCATTTATTACTATAACCTATTGTATGATAAAGATATCATTATAGTCACATTTTTTCTTCTTATAACGTTTTTAATTGTTATTCATCATTAATACATATGTTGTATGAACTATGAAAATTAAGGTGAAATACGCTAAAGTACAACCTTCAATCAAAAGAAAGATAAAGCAAGTGTGGTTGTGCTTAATTTAATATTTTTCATTTGCAGTGATGTTAGCTGAATAGTATATATTAAAAATGCTGCAGACAAAATCAACGCACAAGTGATGATAAATGCCTTTTTACCTATTTTCCATTTGCAGGTAAAAATGGATAGTACTATCACGAGTGCAAGAAGGTCACATTTACATTGTGGATTCCATACCATTTTGAGCTACTCCCGTTTTATTGGACAATAAATGGAAGAACAAGACTATCAGAATTTCTCAAAATGTGGTGATTCACATGTTCAATGACACGGTTATTTCTAGAGCAACTTGAGGCCATTTCCTACTGAATAAATTCTTAAATGTAATACTTATGGGAATCTCTTTTAATACTGCATTGCTTTGAGAGAAAGTCACAATACATGAAGTTGAAAGCATGACCTGGACTTCCAAACCAAAGACAAAAACTGAAACCTTTAGCGAGGTTGAACCCAATGAAATGATTTAATGTAAGTTAACATTTATGAAATCCTTATGCAAGAAGAAAAACCAGTTGAAGAGGTTTGTGGTGAAGTAGTTTTCAAAAGATGTAGGACAAACTTGAAAAGAAGCCCTTTGTTTGTCAAATCGCATTTCCAAGTTGTGTTTCATATATAAACAATGGCTGACCTACTACACACGTTTATTAAAGCCAAATGATTGTATTGCTGAGAAATGTAAATTCAAGCCATCAGACAAATGTAGCCCCAGTCTAGAGCTCTGTTATCTTCCTATGTTATCTTCAAACTAAAGCCAAACATTACCTACAGAGTCCAGATGACTTCACAGTTTTATAGGTTAAAGTCATTCCGTAACCCCAAACTCTCAATTAACGTTAAGAGAAATTGGAGAAGCAGCACAAACTGGTCCGCATTTGCGTTTAACAGCTCCGGTTGATATATTGCATGACAATGAAGGAGATATATTTAAGAAAGAGCTGTGTAGTTTCCCGCCATCACAATATGGGTCTTCTGGGTTATTGAAACTAGCTGACAAACCTTCCTCGATAAATAAAATATGAGCGCAGGTTGGCTGTAGTGTCAATAAATAGCTAGATGAGTCAGTTCAATATGTACACGACGATAGGGCTTTGTTCTTACGTTTGCCTTCGGATATACGTGGAACATATTCTGATGATGTCATTAGCAAACCTGCAATATTTGTATCTGATGGATGTTCAAATTGTCCTTCTCGAAAGGATTGTGTACAAAAGGAATGCAGTGAAGGGGTAGGTACCAACAAGGTGGTTTTACTCAAGGAAGATTGTTCTCTTCCAAAAACAGCAGTTCTGTGATATTGTGAATTGCCTTTAATTAAAATACTCATGTAAAACAAAGTGTGACCGAAAACCTTGTTCTTGTAGACATACCATCCTGACCGTTCCTTATGGTGTGGCGAATGTCGGGGAGCAATCTTTGCTAATGCAGAAATTGTGCAAGAACGATACAAAATGGAAAAGGGAGTCTGTAAATATATTGTGATGCAAATAAAAGGGAACCCTATTACTGTTAACTATTTTCTAGATAGGATAGGGAGAATTTGCCTCTTCATAATCCGTAAACCCAAACTCATGACAACGTGTAATCGAACATATTCGATAAAGTGTTGTAGCATGTATTCATTACATGTATTGCCCGTGCACTCACGTGAATTCTTGGATACGATAAAAATGAAACACAATAAAGTCTCATATCAATGCAATATGCCATCATGGCAGTATCTCAGAAGCTCAGAAATGGCAATGCATAGGCATGTTGCAAGCTGGTGAATCCTAGAACCATGTTGCCAGGTTTATTTGGAAGTCAAAAAATGTTATTGCATGACCTGCAGCTTTGCACCACCAGACTGGTGATGTTCAAATTAGGAGGGGGTATGGGCAACTTAGGAAAACAACATTCCAGCAAGATCGCCTTTAATGGATTATTACTTTGCGCAACTGTTTCGTAACCGCACCATAACCAAAGCAGGAGATCCATACCGTGACAGGACTTCGAGCTTCTAGCAGTACAGTAAATCTCGGACAAGGCGTCCTTTTCATGGTGTCATCATGTCAAGGCTGAAGAGATATAATCGTTTACGGTTGTCCTAGCAACATTAAGGTTGGCCTATACGTCGATGGCGTCATGTGGTCTTTTCGGATGAGTCGAGGTTCTGTCTGCGATTCTGATAGCATCGGCGTGGGGAGAGATACAAATGCACCACTGTCTTGGAGCATGATTTCTTTTAGCGGGGGAGCATCATGGTCTGGGTGGTGTTTATTACGGTAGGAGAATATAACTTGTACCTGTTCCTGGAAACCTGAATGGACACATTGATGAAATTTTTCGTCCTGTTGTTGTCCCATTTGCACATAGAATTGGTCAAAACTTTGTCTTCCAGGATAATAATTTCTGACCCCACAGAGCTCGTGTTGCAGTTGACTTCGTCAGGTAACAGGGCATCTTGACAATCCAGTGATCTGCGAAATAATCAGACCTCTCTCCCATTGAGCATGTATTGGATGTTGTTGATAGGAGAGTCCGCGCACGTCGCCCCATACCAGCCAATCTTCAGGAATTTGGTGCAGCACTTCATGAGTAATACCACCCCCCTGATTTTAATTGAATATCTGGTCTGTGTTTTAAACGAAATTAAAGATACCTCAATATTGAATTTAGGCTTGCCCTTATTTTTTAACACATAGTGTACTCCATGTGTAATTCAATGAGTGTACACTTAATTTTGAAAAGCTGGCACATAGTGAGAAAAAAGCAATAGAATAGTTCTATTTTTGCTGCTTTTCCCAATATGTTTCTTCCTTTATTTCATTTATTGTTTTTTAAGTTCACGAAACAAATGCAAAACGTCAAAAAATACCACATGAATATTTTTGTCATATATTTCGTTTTTCTTATATAGGCATATATGGATTTCGGTACCTTATTTAAGTGATTGTCTTTATATATAAGTTATCTAATACAAAAAGGTGTGTTTTGTCTTTGATTAAAGTTTAAGAGAACAAGCTTTGCCAGATAATATCGAATTCGAGCATATAGGAATGCATTGACATGAAAAAGAAAATCTTTAGTTTTAATGGGTGGGTGGGGTAAGTTGACCCCTTTCAATTCACAATATTTATAGGAATAAATCAATTCTAGAAGGCAAACTGATGTGAATGATAAATAAACATGTAGATAGAGTATAACGCTTATCAAAACATCATTTTTGTGTGAATTGTTGGGGTTTTGTTCCATTTTGGTAGATATATACAAATATGCGATTTTTTCCAAAAGGCCTGAACGTAGCAATAATAAAACGAGTTTTTAACCAATTTCCCCTGAAGGGATTTTGGACGACTTTTTTTCTGTCATCTCTTATACATTCATGATAACTTTAAAAGAGATTTCGTTTCTGTTGCAATTAGTTGACGGTTGAGTCCATTTTTTTCATAGGATGACTGGACTGATAAGCACCTGCTCGCGGCAAACTATAGTCTTTATATGGCCGTTCTCTCCTGCCTCGATCATCAAGCGAGTCAAAACTTTGCGACGGGTATTCCCGATCGCTATTTTTATCGTTATTCGGCGACGGAAATTCTCGATCATGACGATGGCGGTGGTTTCGGTAATCTTCGTCCTTGTTCGTCCCTCTGTCGGAGTTTCTGCCATGTCGCCCGGATTTGCAAGAGCGATGCACAACAAGGTCGACAACTTCTATGATCAGCTGAATCACCTCACAGAGGCTTAAGATAGACAGTCCGATCCATAGTCCTATGGCGCCACCTACATCTGACAAGAACTGCGCCACCTAACAATAATAAAAAAGGGAGATAATTCGTGCTCTTGCTCTTTTATTTATGATGATCGTCAGGTTTTAAAGGAATGGTTTAATTGATTTACGATGATGGTCGGGTTCTTATGGAATGTTATCATTGATTAACGATGATCTTAGGCTTTTTAAGGAATGGTTTAATTGATTTACGATTAACGTCGGGTTCTTTAGGAATGGCTTTATTGATTTACGATGATCGTAGGGTTTTTAAATAATGGTTTTATTGATTTACGATGATCACTGGCTTCTTAAGGAATAGTTTTATTGATTTATGATGATCTTCCGGTTTTTAAGGAATGTTTTTATTGATTTACGATGATCACTGGCTTCTTAAGGAATGGTTTTATTGATTTATGATGATCTTCTGGTTTTTAAGGAATGTTTTTATTGATTTACGATGATCACTGGCTTCTTAAGGAATGGCTTTATTGATTTACGATGATCGTAGGGTTTTTAAGTAATGGTTTTATTGATTTACGATGATCACTGGCTTCTTAAGGAATAGTTTTATTGATTTATGATGATCTTCTGGTTTTTAAGGAATGTTTTTATTGATTTACGATGATCACTGGCTTCTTAAGGAATGGTTTTATTGATTTACGATGATCGTCGGGATTTTAAGTAATGTTTAAATTGATTTACAAACATCGTTTGATTTGCCACTCGCTAGGATTGCACCGGATAAAAAAATGTTTTGTGTGAGAGTTGTTTCTCTTATTATGATCAACCGTTTTCCCGACATTAAGGCTTCGACTTTTGTTTTATTCAGAAGAGACCATCACATATCACCCATTAAAGTTTGGTCTGAGTAATTGTCTCAATTGAAGAATGTGCAGAGAGTTTACAATATGAGCACATATCGGGTGTATCCAATGAATTCATATTTGAGATAATAGGGATGCCACCATATTATTTCTTGCGAGATTTATGTCACTATACTTTCGTGTTCAAATCTAGGTCTTCGATGTGAAATCCTAAAATCATTTAATCCGATTAAAGAAACACTTATATATATAACAACTTATAATTTCGCCATTTCGTATGAGTTACCGATAAACAATAATTCAAAAGGATGTCCAACACATAGGGTTACTTAACGTGGATGCTAAGAGGAAATGTGTAATATGCCGGGGACGATTCATAACCTTACACTTATATCCAAACAGCATTTCTCAGCTCACAGAAATACCCGAGTAGTTCCAATTGGAGAATTTATTATTATTCGCTCGGACACAAAACTTCTTCGTCCTATATGAACTATATTTTGTGTCTTGACTACACTTACCTCAATATCGGCTTCTTCTTTAAACTCCTCATAATTCAAATCTTCATAATATATATTCAGTTTCAGAAAGTTATTGCTGTAATGAAAACGAATAGAAATCAAGTTAGTTTAGTACCATCTTAATGAACGAGTACATTTATAGAAAAAACACCTTGTCAAATGATAGAAGATCATTCTTAGAAAAAGCTTTTACATTTATGTTTTTATGATTTTATTGACATATTAAGGTAAGATATTTTTTACAATACGTTATACCTGTCAAATTGTCGTAAGAATCTACATACTTACAACAGTTCATGACTAATGTAAGAATATAATTTTAAAGTTTTGAGGTTTTGGACATTTCAACGTTTCAGGAAATAGGTAAGAAGTACTGATGTGTTTTCTGTATGAACGATAGTCCTGCACTGCTCTCACATGTTGTTTTGATTGGCTATTGCAGGGCTATTTGAATGGGATGTATGGACACAAATACCAGTGCCTCAGCCAGATTTGACAGCTTGTGATCTTATATGCGGATGGTACTAGTACACTTTGCTCGGTAGACGAAATTGAGACGATTGAGGTGTCCATTTTATTTCAGATTTTGATAGTTCACTGGATCAAGTTGGCGTTTCACCATAAAACTATGGGTAGAAAACACAATTATTAACTCAGCAGATTCTTGAAATTACCTGATTTAACACTGGAGTCAATAGGAATTCAAGAGTTCAAAAGTAACAGGCGTTTGGCCAGTGAAACATGAACAACTAAAGTTAAATCTCTTATCCTTGATAGAACATCTAAATCTATATAAAGATACATTTACGTGTGTACAATGAAGCCTATGATGATGATCATTAATGAAAATCGTATTCATCATATCTTGTTGATGCTATTGGTGTTGAAAGAGAGGGAGACTATTCTGAAAGTATGATTTAGAGCAATGTCTGGTGTATATGGCGGTACTCACTTTCTAAGGTACTCCGTCGTGGCCTGTCTTACTTTGACGCAAGATTCGAAGTCTCTGTCGCAAAGTTGTTTCAGAAGCACTTTCTACAATACAAATAGACGGACATGGTGGCATTAAACACGAGTAATTTCAATAACTGTACTTTTATTTCAGAAGAAACAAAATAAAATTCAATTTCAATTAACGCCGACGACTATATAATTAAATAAACTACTTAGATGAATACAATAAGAAACACTTTGGCACCGCCAGTACATTTACAATATTTAAATAAAACGACAGGCTTTAACATGTACAAGAAGTTTATAAATGAGTGATTGAAGCATAAATGAGATTTTTGATTAGCAGCCTGCAAACAGAATTGGTCGAAACCAGGTCCAATAACTGGGAGGATTCTTTAACAGTTCTTCCGTTTATAGAAGGTTTGAAATTCGTTACTTGTCCAATGATGATGCCTGTTTATTCTATTTCACCTTTTTAATAGGGGTTACTAACAGGTCGAACTCTGTAGGATAGTCCAGTTGTGTAATATTTCTATCAGACAGCTTACAAGCAAATATTTACAACAAATGTATAAATTCTTTAAAAAACAAAACAAAGATACTCACCGAATATCCTTCGGTAGGCCACTGTCGGCTACTTATATCTTTGTTATAACTAGTTTCCCTGAAACGACGAATGAACATTCGTTACAACACATTAAGCGCAATACATTTTAACCCTTTCCCAAATACAAAATATTCGACTATTTCTAATTGAAAGAGACGTTTCAAAATGTGATGAAATTGAAAAATGATCTTCTGATAGGGAAGAAAACATTGTGGGGAAAGGACAATTTCTCCTTTTCCCACAATGTTTAACATAGTTGTCTGCAACAAAGTGGTTAAATGTCGTTAATGTTTGGTAAAGGGTTAATTCAATCATAGATGCATTTGTATGTCCACAAAGAGGTACATTCCAAAACTATAGTCGTATTGGCGTATCGTTATATTTTCCTCTTTGTGATTACCTATGCTTGAATAAAATACCGTAGCTGTTTCGACACTTAAACCACAGAGAAAGAGAACATTAAGCATGAGAGAGAAGTAGGCGGTAGGTGCTTGAAAAGAAGCAGTAGAAACAAATTAATGTCTAATTGGACCGGATGGGCCAAGTCCATTGCGACAAACGAAGTAGACTCAAAGGGTTTTAACTGCGTTAAATTTCATTTAAGTACCATATTCTTTTTGTCTCATAGTGTTCTAACACCCGTTCTATCGCAAATGCTTCAAAGTAATGCTTCAAAATGAGGTTTTTTTAGTTGAGTAAATAAAGCCTTCTAAATCAGTAAAACGTGAAAGGTTTTCTTTTTTTTTTAATTATATAACGATATAGTTTGATGTTCATACTACTGGTAGAAAACTACAGCTTACACGCATGGATAATCCTTATCGCATATATTTGCATATAAGAGAATGACTTTGCATATCTAATACCAATGTATCTCTATTCTCTACATGTTAAATGAAATATCCCATGATATTTTGATATAAATTCAATTGATAAAACTGTTCACTAATAAAAAATGATTCTGTAAAATACATTTTAAAAAAAATATGAAAAATACCATTTTTCAAGTTGAAAATTGCTTAATTTAAGTTATACTTGACATGGTTACAATCTTATATCAATGTCATTATATTAGCAATGGTACAGTAAAACATGGTGTCTACTATTCGTTATTAAAATATTGAAAACTTTTCAGGGTAAGGTTGGTTATACAATAACACAGTCGTGTCTTTCCAATGAATTAAAATATACTATTTGTATTTGGGAAAGAAATACTGTAAAACAAAATTCTTATTTTATTTTTGTCAGACATGTGATGAATACTTTTCTGTAAAACAAACCAAGAATAAACAAAAAAAGACTATATACATTTAAATATGTTTTAAATCTATCACCTGTTGATTCCATTTTTCCATGCCATGTTAGAAAAAGTCCATATATTCGTTACTATTCCTTTGCTAAGACGGACCGGAGACGTTGTTTTAGTGCGGAGCGGGTAATATTATAACATGAGAGTCACCGTTTTAAAGGCATTTTAGCAGCGATGTAAGTAAATAATAAACGTTATTCGTCCTAACTTTTGAAAATCGTAAATCGCATTAGGTATATCGTTTATCAGATATCGTCAATCAGATATCGTAAATCAGACGAAGAACGTATCAGATCGTATCGAATCGAATCAGAGAGGTAAGACGGCTGCCTTAACGAACATCGTAAATCGCATATCATTCATTTTTCTATCGTGTATCGTGCATAAACCGTGGAATCTCATACGATAGAACAATTGTTATAGTAAGGGCATGTGCGACAAAGAAAACTGAAATGCGTCCGTGCTGTATGCGTTGAAATGATTCTCCTTTTGCAATCATTTATATTATCAGTCTGGTGCTAAGCAACGATTCAGCTACACAAGTTGCGTCACATTTCCCTTTGTTAAGCCAGAATGTTTACTCGGTTATCAAAGTTTCCATTCATTATAATACTATTCCTTTTTTCCCAAATCTAAAGTTTCGATGTGAGTTTCATGATACCGTCCTATATGAAGTGTTGATTCAAATCAGCAAATGGTATCACTGATTTCGATCTAGACCAGAGATATGATATTGCAAGGTTTACTGTCAGCAAAGTAGGCAGTATACACAACTATACTATATAGGAAACAATATCGCACCATTTGAAAACACAACTTATTCATTTTTGCATAAATCTACGTTTATTCTACCATTGACACAGACAAGCGTATCATATTCCTCCATTTGACACATTTCATATATTTTGACATAACATGTTTGAATAAATTGAGAAAAGGCGTTTTAAATTATTTTTTCTTTTTTTTCTTTATTTTTGTTTGTCAAGAACATAAGAGCTAGGTCGTGAATATTCCCATCCATTCCTTTCAAGTTGAAGTAATTGTATCATGGGACCCATATCTGACAATCTGACTTTTTTCCATCATTCTCTGATTAGCCATCACAATGTTTAAAACCAAGAAGGCAGAAAACAGTATAATCCTTCTAGCCAAGATGCAATTGTCGCAAATGTATGTTTATAGGGATTACAATCCGAAGCCGAGCCCGTTAAATTTTCCTATTCAAAGACACCAACCATTTATTCCATTTATCTTGTTACATCAATGGATTTTATAAACAAACACAATGAAACGAAACACGAAAAGAAATGACACAAAATACAGCAAACAAGTAGAGCATGATGTATACATGACCTCATATGTCTTGACGTACTAAAGACGTCATGTATCGTCACGTGACTGTGTGTTACAGTGCAAATACCTTATATATCAAAAATGGTATATGACACCTTGTATAGGTCCCCAAATGACATTGGTGAAATATAAAAATGTATACATAATGCTTGTTGATATTTTATTTGATCAGGTATTATTCAATGTAAAATTTAAAAGTGTAACATAATGGCTATACGTCGGTCAAGTTCATGGAGGGGATTGAACCAGTTTTGAATTGAGCGTAACGTAAGCTATCGGTAACTTTATACTAAAAATACTACATTAGCCATGGTCAACATCCAAGGTTTTGTATCACATCTCTTCGATGTTTATGTCGTGACAATATGTACTACATGTCTCAACAAATGACCGGTGGAATAAACTTGGAAACAAAAGAGCTTTGATGGAAATAAAAATCTTCATATTTAGGAACCACCGACCCATCGACTTCAAACCTTACAACTGCATTGCGATTGGAGAACTGCTTTCATGGTGTAAAACCCGAAGCCTTAACACTTTGAATTCAGTGTCTACAGAACTACAAATAACATTTGGTATTAAAGCTAAACATATACAAACATATAAAGCAATTATCATGAACTAGACGAACGACACATGACAAAGAACCTGTGAAAAGATATGAGACAGTCAATGAACATATTTTTTTAGCTTAGATCAGCATTTGCATGTCATCTTACATCACATTGTACGAAATAAAGTGTCGCCATATTCACCTAATTACATTATCTCTTAACTGATAATTTCAAGGAAATCTGTAACGAATAGAAGATAACGATTAAATGTGAATCATATGGCACAGTTCGTAGTTTAAGTTCTGCTCAGCAAAAATCATGCATCTGATCACATACTGTTTCTAAAAAAATGGAAACCTTTCGGTGATATCATGTGTTATTCGATTGAAGACTACAATCTACATTTTTCCCAACTCTCGTTTGATATCTGAATGATGCATATATTTATAAACCGACTTATCGAAAGTGTAAGAAAGCTATGTTTCACGATTTTAACACGTTACTCTGATGTGGTTTTCTTTTCTTCCTTTTCTGAGTATATGATCTTAGAAAAACAACCCCCACCTAAAACCTGAATTTCTGATGACGTGTTATAATAGTTTGGTATCTGAAAATCTACCAATAAAACATTTTTCATCAGTTTCAATCATAACTTAAAAATGAAAATATATTTTATGTTGTTTATGATTAAAATAGACACCTGTGTCTAGTAATTGCACCTGTCTAGCCAGTGCTATAGATAAGGAACTCTGGACAGTTCCAACCTGTTCCACATGGTTCACGTCCCGGGTATTGTTGAACATTCTCAAGGGTCATGTCGCACCACGATGTTTCGCTTTATGGCGCTCATAGCTGTCCTTGCTGTATGTAAGTTCTGTTTTATGTTTTCTTCGTATTGAAACACATAAAGATGTCCTGAAGTTTGTTGCATTTTAAGCATGCATTAGTGTTGATTTCTTAACTACACATATGTCACAAGGAACGTCTTTCATCTTTTCTATGGGACATGCAAACGTTAGCGATACTCGCTGAAATGCCGTTGAAACAAAACAGTTTTTGTATTGTTGGTTGGAATAAAATTTTAAGTAGACATTTGAAGAAGTCATATTCATTTAGGAAGCGTCAATTTATCGACGTATGTACAGTTCATTTGTAGCATTCTCAAAAGCGATGTCACACGTCTGAATCAAATTACATATTAATTCACTGTTAATAGATCCATTGCTTTGAAAGATTTCCTAGCATAACATTGACTTCTTAATCTCTGTTAAAGATATGCTTAGCATGTTGCAGGAGTCTTTTAGAAAACAATTTGACAAAATCGCGAATTGAGTCAAATGACTAAATGAGCAGTTATCCTTTTTCTCAGCAGTTGCCTTGTGATCTGCTATTGCTTTCATTGGTAACAGTCAGAAATAAAGCTTGAATGAAGCTTTAAGGGTACAAGATGACATGTTGCCTGTTTAATTTGAAAAAAAGATGAAATAGTTATAGGAATTTACAAAAAGTCTATGCTTTGTTCTCAAATTGGACTCTGAAGATAATAAACAAAACAGTTGGAAAGAATATTTTGATTGATAGTTTGTTAAAAGGAGTAACAGGTTATTGACACAACATTGCAGCAAAGGTTATGTTTAAATGTGGTAAATATGCAAACTTATATAACTCTTCATTTAAACTATGTAATGTAAATCATGCATTGCATTTTGGATAAGGTTAAACCAAATAAAGGCTAACACTATCGCTGATTATTTGAACACGTTTTTGTATAGATCTGTACATATTCTATTGGGAAAAGTGTTTGTTATTACTACTTATTACCCAGAATAAATTGTGTCAATTGTTTAACAATAGAATTGTTTGTTTCAACTTATTATAGAAGGAATTTTGGTGCTGTACATAATTTCAAAGGATTTTGATAATGATGGATTTCCTTCATAATACAATTTTTTCCTCTTTTTCATCATTAAATCATATGCTGTGAAAGGTTTATTAGAATGGTTCAGAGAAAACATATACTTAAGTTACAACATACAATTTGGTGAAGAGTTATTTCTACATATCAAGGTTTCAGTGCAAGACAATACTGTAAGTGCTTCACATATATGAATTACGTACTGGAGTCTTGCGTTGAATCCTCATTTTGCATGGAGAGATTTTGGAACTCAAATTCTTTAGTTTCGTGTTTCGTGTTTTTGATATTGCACGAACAGTGTCTTCTGATTCTTGCTACATTACTGATATGGGTAGGACAGCTATAACACGAGAGTATCTAATGAGAACCACCAACCACACATAAATGATAATTAGTCTTAGATGCTATGTTTGATTATGGTTTAACAACATTTTCAACAGAATGTTTCAGTTGTGTCAGTAGACATACCCCTGTTCCTATTATTTCCTCATCAGTCCCTGCAAATAAACCTTCCCAGCCACTGACCACTTACCCCATACAAATATCGATGCTCTGTGGTTTAGTCAAAATAATTCAACATGAAGAAGCATTCCATCCCCCCCCCCACCCCCAAAGTGATTTTTTGGTACCGTAGGACCTGGATCACAGCTAAAATGTGGTTATTGGGCATCCATTGATAGTATCCAACCATACATAAATGTTAATAAGTCTTAGATGCTATTGTTGGATTATGGTTTTCAACATTTTCAACAGAGTGTTTCAGTTGTATCAATGGACAATAATCCTTGCTCCTATTATCTCCCCACCAGAACGTGCCAATATTCCTCCCTGGTCACTGACCATTTAACCCATTAAAGTTAGTTTTGGGTAAGACCTGGATCACAGCTTAACTGTGGTTATGGGGTATCCATTGATAGCATCCAACCATACATACATGTTAATGAATTTTAGATGCTATTGTTGGATTATGGTTTAACACCATTTTCAACAGAGTGTTTCAGTTGTATCAATAGACATTAATCCCTGCTGTTATTTCCCTATCAGAACCTTCCAATATTCCTCCCTATACATAGTCCGAATGATCCAGACGTAGATATTTCATTCTGCGCCACAGTTACAGCTTTGATCATCCGAGTTACCCTAGACACTGGCCATTTAACCCATACGAATATCATTACTCTTTGTTTGGAAATTTAAAAAGTCGTGGTGCAATGCCTTTCGAAAGAAAATCATACAAGCCAAAGTATCAAATGCATAATTATTCAAGCACAATAGCAATTATACTTCTGTCTAATGACAATGTGTACTATTCGTAATGGTTAACAACTCATATATATCCACAGTGGTAAATTACAGAAGTTGGTGCCGTAGGTTATATAACAAACATATCTGATTTGTATCTTGACAATGGCTATTTCTTTCAAATTGGAGTGCCTTCAGACAGGACACTGCTTCCTGGCCTAGTACTACTGATACAATACAAAGGAAACATATGTTTTACAAATCTAGAATTAGCACTGTTTATCAAATGAAGAAAATAATCTCTTTCGCCCGGCTTAGGCTTTGCCTATTTTCATATTAGGGAAGTTTGTTTACATTGTATGAAGCATCTTCAGCGAGGCGTGACGAGGGCTCGCCTACTTTATTTTTATTATGAAGATTTTTTGTGAAAATAGTCTATTCATATATGCTGTTTTATAACGAAATGAAATAGTACAAAAGGTTCTCTTACCTACAACCCGCGATACTTTGTCCTTTCAAGGAGTCGAACATTGTGTTACTACAAGAGAGCGGTATAATCTCTAATATATGTACTGAGAAGGTATATGCAGAGGACAAATTTAGTGCGTTGATTTCTTGAAAAAGTTTAACTGTATAAAGTCAAATAAATATTGACAGATAAGGTGTGTGACCTTTTAAAAATGCACTGCAAATATCGTACAATATCAAAGCCATGTTGTTTATTATTCAGAAAATTAGCTCAAATTAAGATTGAATTACCTTGTTGATACTATGATTGTTGATTGTTGCAATTAACACGGAAACTTTAGAAAGATGTTAAACGAACATTGTCATTTATTGTTAGATTCCTCGATATTCACTAGCATGGTATATTTTATGAACATTAAGAATATCAGCGCAATACCAAATTTAGATAGAATTGCCATCGAACACATCTTTATGCTCGTGAGTAAATGCGGAGGAAACTCTTAACGAGTAAAATCATTTATTGAAGTCTTGTTTCACAAATCACATTTCAAAGTGTTCAACTTCGTTTCTCCTGCATTATTGATACGACCAGTTGGTTGACCAAACAGCAAAAGCATGCTTATCTCTACGTCACAGTAAGTATATATATATATCATCAATAACGCCTATCTCGAACATGTGGTCCCTTTTCTAAGTAACCAGTGTCACGCTCGTCGATAGATGGCGTCAAATAAGCACCTGCTCGCGGCAAACTATAGTCTTTATATGGCCGTTCTCTCCTGCCTCGATCATCAAGCGAGTTAAAACTTTGCGACGGGTATTCCCGATCGCTATTTTTATCGTTATTCGGCGACGGAAATTCTCGATCATGACGATAGCGGTGGTTCCGGTAATCTTTTTCCTTGTTCGTCCCTTTGTCGGAGTTTCTGCCATGTCGCCCGGATTTGCAAGAGCGATGCACAACAAGGTCGACAACTTCTATGATCAGCTGAATCACCTCACAGAGGCTTAAGATAGACAGTCCGATCCATAGTCCTATGGCGCCACCTACATCTGACAAGAACTGCGCCACCTAACAATAATAAAAAGGGAGATAATTCGTGCTCTTGCTCTTTTATTTATGATGATCGTCAGGTTTTAAAGGCATGGTTTAATTGATTTACGATGATCGTCGGGTTCTTGTGGAATGTTATCATTGATTAACGATGATCTTAGGCTTTTTAAGGAATGGTTTAATTGATTTACGATTAACGTCGGCTTCTTTAGGAATAGCTTTATTGATTAACGATGATCGTAGGGTTTTTAAGTAATGGTTTTATTGATTTACGATGATCTTTGGGTTTTTAGGAATGTTTTTATTGATTTACGATGATCACTGGCTTCTTAAGGAATGTTTTTTATTGATTTACGATGATCGTCGGGATTTTAAGTAATGTTTAAATTGATTTACGATGATCGTAGGGTTTTTAAGTAATGGTTTTATTGATTTATGATTATCTTCTGGTTTTTAAGGAATGGTTTTATTGATTTACGATGATCGTAGGGTTTTTAAGTAATGGTTTTATTGATTTATGATGATCTTCTGGTTTTTAAGGAATGTTTTTATTGATTTACGATGATCGTCGGGATTTTAAGTAATGTTTAAATTGATTTACGAACATCATTTGATTTGCCACTCGCTAGGATTGCATCGGATAAAAAAATGTTTTGTGTGAGAGTTGTTTCTCTTATTATGATCAACCGTTTTCCCGACATTAAGGCTTCGACTTTTGTTTTATTCAGAAGAGACCATCACATATCACCCATTAAAGTTTGGTCTGAGTAATTGTCTCAATTATAGAATGTGCAGAGAGTTTACAATATGAGCACATATCGGGTGTATCCAATGAATTCATATTTGAGATAATAGGGATGCCACCATATTATTTCTTGCGAGATTTATGTCACTTTACTTTCGTGTTCAAATCTAGGTCTTCAATGTGAAATCCTAAAGTCATTTAATCCGATTAAAGAAACACTTATATATATAACAACTTATAATTTCGCCATTTCTTATGAGTTACCGATACACAATAATTCAAAAGGATGTCCAACACATAGAGTTAATTAACGTGGATGCTAAAAGGAAATGTGTTATATGCCGGGACGATTCACCGGAAATATCATAACCTTACACTTATATCCAAACAGCATTTCTCAGCTCACAGAAATACCCGAGTAGTTCCAATTGGAGAATTTATTATTATTCGCTCGGACACAAAACTTCTTCGTCCTAACTGAACTATATTTTGTGTCTTGACTACACTTACCTCAATATCGGCTTCTTCTTTAAACTCCTCATAATTCAAATCTTCATAATATATATTCATTTTCAGAAAGTTATTGCTGTAATGAAAACGAATAGAAATCAAGTTAGTTTAGTACCATCTTAATCAACGAGTACATTTATAGAAAAAACACCTTGTCAAATGATAGAAGATCATTCTTAGAAAAAGCTTTTACATTTATGTTTTTATGATTTTATTGACATATTAAGGTAAGATATTTTTTACAATACGTTATACCTGTCAAATTGTCGTAAGAATCTACATACTTACAACAGTTCATGACTAATGTAAGAATATAATTTTAAAGTTTTGAGGTTTTGGACATTTCAACGTTTCAGGAAATAGGTAAGAAGTACTGATGTGTTTCCTGTATGAACGATAGTCCTGCACTGCTCTTACATGTTGTTTTGATTGTCTATTGCAGGGCTATTTGAATGGGATGTATGGACACAAATACCAGTGCCTCAGCCAGATTTGACAGCTTGTGATCTTATATGCGGATGGTACTGGTACACTTTGCTCGGTAGACGAAATTGAGACGATTGAGGTGTCCATTTTATTTCAGATTTTGATGGTTCAATGGATCAAGTTGGCGTTTCACCATAAAACTATGGGTAGAAAACACAATTATTAACTCAGCAGATTCTTGAAACTACCTGATTTAACACTATAATAGGAATTCAAGATTTCAAAAGTAACAGGCGTTTGGCCAGTGAAACATGAACAACTAAAGTTAGATCTCTTATCCTTGATAGAACATCTAAATCTATATAAAGATACATTTACGTGTGTACAATGAAGCCTGTGATGATGATCATTCGTGAAAATCGTATTCATCATATCTTGTTGATGCTATTGGTGTTGAAAGAAAGGGAGACTATTCTGAAAGTATGATTTAGAGCAATGTCTGGTGTATATGGCGGTACTCACTTTCTAAGGTACTCCGTTGTGGCCTGTCTTACTTTGACGCAAGATTCGAAGTCTCTGTCGCAAAGTTGTTTCAGAAGCACTTTCTACAATACAAATAGACGGACATGGTGGCATTAAACACGAGTAATTTCAATAACTGTACTTTTATTTCAGAAGAAACAAAATAAAATTTAATTTTAAGTAACGCCGACGACTATATAATTAAATTAATCACATAATGGAATATAATAAGAAACACTTTGGCACCGCCAGCAAATCTACAATATTTCCTTATTCTCAACAATTTCGAAATAAAACGACAGGCATTTGGCTCGCTCGATTGAATTAAGCCGATTTGCTATATGCCATGTACCAGATGTATATAAATGAGTGATTGAAGCATAAATGAGTTTCTGGATGAGCAGCCTGCAAAAAGAATTGGTCGAAACCAAGTCCAATAACTGAAAGGATTCTTTAACATTTCTTCCATTTAGAGAATGTTTGAAATACGTTATTTGTCCAACGACGATGCCTGTTTATTCTATTTCACATTTTTAATAGGGGTTACTAACAGATCCAACTCTGTAGGATAGTCCAGTTATGTTAAACTAGTATAGGAGCGTTTACAAGTGTACATTTTCAACCCTGTATAAATTCGTCGAGAAGTATAAAGGTACTCACCGAATATCCTTCGGTAGGCCACTGTCGACTGCTAATATCTTTGTTATAACTAGTTTCCCTGAAACGAAGAATGAACATTCGTTACAACGCTTTAAGCGCAATACATTTTAACCCTTTCCCAAACACCAAATTTTCGACTGTCCCAAATTAAATGAGTTTGCAGAAGACGTTTCAAAATGTGATGAAATTGAAAAATGATCTTCTGATAGGGAAGAAAACATTGTGGGGAAAGGAGAAATTGCTCGTTACGAGCAATTTCTCCTTTTCGCACAATGTTTAACATAGTTGTCTGCAACAAAGTGGTTAAATGTCGTTAATGTTTGGTAAAGGGTTAATTCAATCATAGATGCATTTGTATGTCCACAAAGAGAGGTACATTCCAAAACTATAGTCGTATTGGCGTATCGTTATATTTTCATCTTTGTGATTACCTATGCTTGAATAAAATACCGTAGCTGTTTCGACACTTAAACCACAGAGAAAGAGAACATTAAGCATGAGAGAGAAGTAGGCGGTAGGTGCTTGAAAAGAAGCAGTAGAAACAAATTAATATCTAATTGGACCGGATGGGCCAAGTCCATTGCGACAAACGAAGTAGACTCAAAGGGTTTTAACTGCGTTAAATTTCATTTAAGTACCATATTCGTTTTGTCTCATAGTGTTCTAACACCCGTTCTATCGCAAATGCTTCAAAGTAACGCTTCAAAATGAGGTTTTTGTTAGTTGAGTAAATAAAGCCTTCTAAATCAGTAAAACGTGAAGGGTTTTCTTTTTTTAATTATATAACGATATAGTTTGATGTTCATACTACTGGTAGAAAACTACAGCTTACACGCATGGGTTCTTGCATTTACAGTTTAGGATTTTACGTTGGTACTGCCGCTCTAGGTCATTCACACATTTCCATTCTGAAACGAATCGAGAGTCAGATTTGTAATAATCACACGGTACTTTTCATGCAGCACCTTAGTTTAATACATACATTTTTTCTGAAAGTAGCGGTTCTAAAACTAAAAAATGACTCCTATATTTTTCGATGTCCGTAAAATCCAACAAATAACTTGGTTAAACTTCGTGAACTTGTAAACGTCCGAAATAAATTGAACGCGATGAGTTCTGATTGGTCCTATTAATACTCACGTGAAGACGTGTTACAAGGTTTTAGCGACGATTTCGCAACGAGGGCTTCCTCTTCCCATTCATCGTCATAGCAACCACAGCTGTTCATAATCGTGGTTATTCTGCAGAACTGGCGACATGACTACAACAAGAAAACTATATTTATATGATAAAGTTAAAGATGCGTATGCCATTCGAGAAAATTTTCCTTATATTGCATTATACTACGTGTCTGGTTAGGTAAAACGTGTTATAACACATTATAGTTAATATTGGGAGGAGGGGGAAGGGGGGGGGGAGGCAAGATAGATCAAACTATAGAACAAAAAGAAAATAATAGAGAAAAATGAACGGTGGGTAGAGGCACATAAATGGTTTACTATGTATATCATCACTTGTATACAGAGACAGATCTAATGATTATATTAATATCGTAAGTAAGCTTATTTGAAATAAGAAATTAAGGCTGGTTCTGTATTAAATAGCTAGAATCTGACAATTGTTCGTGGTTCAAGAGTGGTGAATTCGTATTATTCAGTATATTCCAAGCTAAACACAAACTTTGTGTAAGGCCATGCATGGAAGGAATAAACGGTTTGATTTTACGAGTATTAACACATCGTTTTAAGTTAGAAATAGGGTAACATATTTCGTTTTGTTTTGAAATTTAGACTAATTATTCAGTACTTTTTCACATTGAGTCCATCTTTAATCTACAAAAAAATACATCGTTTCATTGAGCCAACAATTGTTTTGTGCCAGACACTGACTGCTTTCCCATATGACCAAATTGATTATTTAACGACATTATGACTTACCCTTCTAGTATACTGTTTGCCGTACAGCTGCTTGAATAATCGTCCTGGCTCACAGTCCGAGTGTGGCTTTGAAATTCGTTCAATTTTGACCTGAAATATATGTTTATAAAAAAAATCAAAATGACATTTTGTATTTCTCTTTCGAAATCCACGCTTGTCATTATGGAAATTAAAAAAAAGGAACCCGATTGACAAGAATTTACCCTTTTGACACCCTTTTCAAAAGTCTTGATCAGGTCAACTGATTAATTCAACATCTCTGTAGTTGCTTGTTCACATATGAGACTATTTGGAAGCCAATGTAATATATGGTTGAACCAATACATTGTCTGTTTTGTTTGTATGAAATACATTAAGAAATAGCTATTGAAAGCAGTATTGATACAGGAAGCGTCAACATGTCTATTTATGTACACTTAATAGCCCTCAATACCGTTTCAACATCAATGTCTACGGTTCTTAAAAACTGTTGAAAACAATATGAAACTACAATCAAACCAACAAACTATCACTCACTCACCATTCTCAGTCCTATGTTCGTCTGCATGGCCGCTGGAATCAGTACACCGGCACTAAACGGGTTCGGGTAGGTATCCGGCTCATGAATCTCAAGCTGGATCCCGTATCCTTGTGTTATACCTTCTAAATATTCCTCCGCCTCAAGAAATAGGTCCAGCGTCAACCCTGAAATCAAGGACCGAAATAACATGCATGTTTGGTATTTTCTTGAGGACAGTACTTATGTCGCTTGTTTTGTACATCATATCTATGCGTTTGGTCAAGTCAGCATTAAACGTCGGAAGAAATCTGTGTAACAAAATAGGGTTGTTGCTTGAGACCGCAAACGTCCTTTCGCCATTTTCCCCCATAAGTGTCAAAGAGAACTGTTCTATCTCACTCAGTTCTTCTATTTCAAGGAGCCCCCTTTAACAAAGCATGAAACAAGTGTTAGTCCGAGATCCTTTCATTACAAGAAGAAGACCATGCAATAAGATGCCACTGGAAATTTCTAAATAAAGTGCAGTAACAGGCTATTACTTATCAAACATGTAATCAGTGTGCTTACGTTTCATATATGTAATCACTTAAACGTTGTTTGGCTTTTTAGGCATAAGCATATTTTATGCACCAGCAGTAAATACATTAGGAAACCATTGTGATAAACACGTTCGCCTCAAGCAAATTCTCCATATTAGCCAAATATTTCAAATATATTTTCACATGATATATTTTCTTTATGCAGCTTTAAATTCCATCGAAGTAAATAGGTAACACACACAGTCGATTTCTGTATCGAGAGACTTAAGATTAGAAGTTACAGTGGCTCGAGGTTTTCGTTTCTTTTTTACTTTTTTCCCCAGATCTCTTCCCCCATACCTGCTTTAGGTCCAGGCTCTACGACCGTGAATCTGTTGCTAGATACAGTCCAACAGTTTCCGTATTCCGGGGTTTGATACAACTTGAATTGACTGAAATGAAGCATAAATGGTGTAAGGAATCGATATAAAGAATCAAACATAACACGAGAGCTACTATAAAGAAGGAATTGCTTGGTAAGACTAATTGTTTTGTGAGCTTCTAGGGATTTTTCGCGTTACATAACAAAGGCCCATTGAAGGCACCTTCCCAATTAAAAATTTCTCCAAAATCATGCAGTTTTCTCAAAGATTCAAAGTAACGCCAGTTGCCAAATTCACCAGTTTCATCAATTAAGTAACCCGAATAAGCATACCTAAGCCCCATCCAAATTTAATGAGAAAAAATCCCTGGTTTCTATCGCAGACGCTCATCAAATCATAGTATTCTAGTGGGTAAGACTTGCTTTAATTTTCCCTAGGTTAGTTCAGGCCTAGCAATTTGTTGTTATCGGTTATGTGCACTAGTCGTGCGTAAGAAGAGGCATTAACGTAAAGTGGGTGCATGCATTATTCATTACAAAACAAACCATGTTATATGTACAATAAATGACATATATTTGTTCTGTTAGAGATAGACTTGCTGACAATTTGGAAACAAAGCTTTCGTATCACGATGATTCGTAACCTAGCAACTATATTTACAAAGTTTTCGTAAAGCAATAATCTCAAACGCAACACTTACTTTTCAAGACTAGTTTCATTTTAACAAAGGATCAAAAATACATTTGGGTTTAAGTTCCTTTACGTTTTATCAACAATCTGAGCATGTTTATACTCTTACATCTTTGTAATCGAGAAACTTCATCACAAAGATTCGTAATATGGCGTCAATGTTGAGGGAATTGTGGTAACACTAGCATCAAACACGGAACACTCACTTTTAGTGATTCTGTAAGTCAACGTGCAATTTAGCAAACGTTATTGCTTAAGTTTTGGACTAGGCATTAAATTACGTAAGAGGCAACGATCCAAGCGTGCTTATGGAATATATAACTTAAAGGCAGAACCCCTTCATCACAAAGATTCATAATTTAACAACTACATTTATGTTGTTGGATTTTCGTAACAATAACATCGAAAACGTTATACACACTTGAGTGATTCACAAAAATTAACTTTAGTAAAAGTGCATCAGCAAGGTTTAAGTATTCAATAAAGATTTTGTTTTGAACATGAATTACAATTCAATAAAAAGTTTGTTTTTCTCTTTTTTCGTTTATGCTAACAAGAAAAACTGGCGAAATAACGCATGCTACACTTAAGTAAAGTTATTTCTAGTAACCATACAGAAGGTGATTTACCAATGATAACATAATTGTAAAATTATTATCTAGATATATAGCACCTATGAACAAACTATAATTGACTCAACAGTTCTCAATTTCTGTTACAGCTGGAATGGCAAAGGGAGATTTTCTTTTTAGCCATTCATGAACCAGAAATGACAAAAAATCAATGACTTGTTTTATTTTTTCATCGAAGATTCATGCATACATAGTATTGTCACCAAGCAGTAAAAAAGATGGTGGATTACCTTTCATTGCACACTCTACCATTAAATGAACAGCTCAGGAGCATGTCTTCTAGTTGGTGGCCCAGATAGTGTCTGTCATCCCTGCATAAAAAGATAGTCAGCATTTATATGTATGTGATTGTATAATACATAAGCTTCACCCTTTACCAAATATCAAATGTTCGACTGTTCAAAATTGAATGAGTTTGCAGACGACATTTCAAAAGATTATGAAATTGAAAAACAATCTTCTGATAGGGCAGAAAACATTGTGGGAAAAGGACAAATTGCTCGATAAGAGCAATTTCTCCTTTCCCCGCAAAGTTTTCTTGAGTCGTCTGCAACAGACTGGTCAAATGTCGGTATTGTTTGGTAATTGGTTAAACCATTTTTCAATGATTCTGCTTTAAACTGCATACAGCGCTGACGATTCAAATACAAGTAGTCACTGTGTCACTGCCGAAATTCCTTAAAACAAACTTTGTCCTGTCATGAATGCCATTTTGGGACCAATTAATAGGTGCCGTATAACATTTGCGATATAAACGACAGTAACCTTATAGTACACAGGCGCATGACGAATCATTAAGGTCATAAATAGGCCATGACCTGTGACGTCATGTATACATCATTTTTAACTTGTTTACCGTCGTTTAAGTATAGTTTTTTTCCCGTTTCTTTTTCAATTTTTTGTGTGTTTTATTTCCATTTCTTTTGTTTGCTTATTAGAATTCATAAAGGTAACACGGTATAAACAACAGATGGTTTGTGTCTTTGAACATGAAATGCTATCGGACTCGGCTTCGGATTATCACCCGATGAGCTACGGCTCATCGTATAACATTCCTACCCCTTGCTCGACAATATTTTCAATTTACGACACTAACGATCTACTGTATTCTCTATATATCTTTAGATTCCCTCCTTCATCGCAATGATCCATTGTATGTTCAAAATGGAAATACAGACATTTAATTCTACGAACCCTTGTAAAGACCCATTTGACAAAGGCTCAATGAAAGCTTGATGTTCTTCATTCAATATCTCTTTAGAAATTGGAAAAGGGTCATGTTTCATACATTTGATAGTTGTCTACTTAAAATATCAATTTAGGCACACGTATGAATACAATAACGCATTAACAAAGGACAGGGTCAATCCTTAAAAAAAACTGTTAATGTAACTTAGCCCACGGTATCTTTTTCAATGGTACATAATTCATTTATTAGCAGTGTTACTTTAACATATTATCCATCTTTTCATATCACCTATCTATTCGTGTATCTTTTGTTTGCGTTTCTTTTTAAAGTTATTTTTATCTTTGTTTCTTCAGCTCTTTTCTATTATACAAATCCAATAGACGTGTACCTGATTGCTATCGCTAATTCGTCGTTGATATGTTTCTTTTACGAAATTATTCTTTTGACCAAATTGTTACTATTCTTAAGTCAACTAGCTGCTAACGTAAGGTACGGGGAAAAACACACATTTGAAGAAAAGGATCGTCACGTTTGGGAATAAAACTATTTATCTAACAATACATTTACTTTTTGTGTGATCCTTTACTTCAAAAAAGAGAGAAAATACCCGGATTTGCTATATTCTAAAGATCTTTAAAAGCCAATCGTCGATTAATATTTTTCTTTCACAAGTCAAAAGGTGGGCTTCAGACAGCTTATAGTATCTTCTGTATAAGAAGTACGCAAAACCAATGTCTTATATAATACGAAGATTAATAAGAACATAAAACTGGATGTGCCATCATCAGATGTATGTACTGTATTTGTTCAACACAGAAAGTTTGTATTTGTAGTGTTTATATTTGCTTTTGTATCCGATTTGACCATGCCATCCATTATTTAAGGAACCGTTAGGCGCGTGAATATTGATAATTTCAAAAATTCTCCCCATTGTTACTTGAATTTATTTTAAACAAAACTGGATGCGTCCGTCATTGGTATGGTAATAATAAGATCAGTGTTGTTCGTTATAAAACACTTCTTTGCCCGTGGGTATTAGATCTTACTTTTTATCTTTGCAATGATAACTTTGTATCTTAATTTAAATTACTATCCCTTTGCCCCATTGCCCTTTGACGCAAGGTATCATTAATGATAAAAAAAATCCCCCGAAACAACGCTTCAATACGAGTAATGTAAGAAATCCCTTCTGGTGTCCTTTTAACAAAGATGAGGAACGTTTAAATGTCAAAAGATAAGAAGAGTGGACACACCGTTTTCAATCTTCCAAACTAAAGGCATTTAATACTACAAAGGAAAGGTCGACCACAATGATCTTTCAAGTACAGCTTTCCTTAGGTTTTAAGAGACTTGTTTTGATATTTACTTAACACAATGAAAATACGGCGATGGTCCGCATTTATATGGGTTATGGTATGTATGTTTGAGCCTCTATACAATCTGCAGTGTTTAGTTTATTTGACCCATACGATGGAAATGTTTAAAGTATACAATAATGTCCTTGTTTATGACCTTTATGATTTCATTTCAAAATTCTCGTTTAAGTTGACGTTGAATGGAATATTTACAAAACATAGCACATTCAGTTGTATTAACAACACATAGTTTATCGCTAAAATCCGGTTCTCACTTTTCTAAGAAAATGAGGGGCTTATACACGCACTAAGCATTTCATACCTTTGATGATAAAGCTCTATAACCGTTGCAATTTATATATTATATCTGAGTCATGTTTCCTGTTATAAGTGAAAGAGATGCATACACGTTTCACACAGAAACCTACACTTACCAAGGAGATTTATGCGTAGACACAGAGTAACATTTCTGAAACATGTGCATTTATGGCCTTCAATGAACCGACAGAAATGGGATAATGTACCGTATTATACAGACGCAAGTAGCTATGTAAACAATTATTGGTATATCTCTAACATATGACTCTGTGCCCCTGTTTACCTACAGACAGGGGATCATGTACCATAGTATACAGACAGTATGCCTAACTTACGCAGATAGTTCTGTAAACAAAGACGTGCATATATCCAACATCTGACTCTGTCTCTCTCTTTTACTTACAAAGAGGGAGATAATGTACCATATTATATACACAATATGCTCTAACTTACGCAGGTAGTTCTGTAAATAAGGACTGGTATATGTCTAACATCTGACTTTGGACCTCTTGTTTACTCGAGGATAATGTACTAGACAGTAGTAATTACTTACACAGGCAGCTCTGTAAATAAGGACAGGTATTTCTGTAACATCTGACTTTGGGCCCCCTGTTTACTGACAAACAAAGATTTCATGTACCATATTAGAAAGACAGTAAGTTTTACTTACGCAGGCAGTTCTGTTAACAAATACTGGTAATTATCTAACAACTGACTTTGGGCCTCCCGTTTACAGACAAACAAAAGGATAATGTACCATATTACAAGAAAGGTTAGTTTTACTTATGCAGGTAGTTCCGTAAACAAAGACTGGTATATCTTTAACGCACACACGCCTGAATGCGTGCCCCTTGTTAACTAACGAAGAGGGGAGTAATGTACCATATCACACAGATAGTACGCCTTACTTACGCTGGAAGCTCTGTAAACAGTGACTGGTATAGGTCTAACAACTGACTTTGCACCTCCTGCGGGCCGTCGAATTCGTCCTCATTGTACTCAATCTCGCTGTCATCCTCCCACCAATCATCAAAATAGGGGTCATATTTGGCCGGGTCAAATATCGCATATTCGTCAACATCGTCCTGAAAAAAGATAAAATAAAAATTAGTGGTAAAATAAACTGGGTAGTTCTTTATGTTTTTCCGCCATGTCATCAATTTTCCTATCATATAAACAGTTTTCCAGTGTCTGGAATATACTAAACTATGGCACCGAAGTATCTTGCCAAGAGACACTTCTACAAAACTAACAACACTGGTAGATTGAGAGTAGAATGTGACCTAAGAATCATAACTTTCACTTCATAAAACCTTTGATGTGCACGATTCTATAACATAAAGACGGCGATTAACGTCGGATATGCTTCCATGACATGTCACCAAGCACCATTATTTATACGGTTTTACATCGCAGCAGAATTATGTAGCGTTTCTTTCTTTATTTTCTTTTTTTTTTCTTTTTAGATAAAACAACAAACTGACTAGTGGAAGTTTGTCAGTCAGATGGCAGAATCGGTTGTTTGTCAGTCAAATGGCCGAATCATGTTCCGTTTTTTGTTTTTACTTTTTTTGCATTGATTTGAGTTTTTTCATCGCATAAACATGATGGAAAAAGACTCTATACTCAGCTGCCAATAAGGGCTGGTCTAGCCGGGTGGAACCATCGGCATTTCCTAAGTCAGTCGTGAGACTATCTCTCATGAAAATCCATATCCCTCACCTGATTCATGTTCTAAATGCGTAAAGATCATGATGATAATATTAGAGATTTCTCGTGGCGAGCAACTGAGGATTTTTTTTTAGATAAATAGCAGTTCAAATACGGCTGTTTTCTTGTTCAACCCCGACAGTGCTGGAACCAACTTCATGCTTACGCAAACAGGTTCGATCCAGGCCAGCCGCCAATTTACTTGGCGGTTGGCCAGTGATCTAACCTGTTTGCTACTCTGAATATATGTCCACATCAAAGATAAGCAGATATAAAAGGTCTTGGAAATCAGACGATACAAGAATCTTTTTTTCAAGAAAATTACACAGCATTCAAAGGGTTAAAGCGAATACTATTTTGTAAGGGGTAAATCCAATTGAATGAAATGAATGACAGGCTATTTTGGGCGTTTTGAGGCGTTAACGTCTATGTTTACCCTTTTAAATGGTGTATGTGTGTTTAAAAGCTTTCACAGATCACAGTCTTTACATTTCGACTCCCATACAGTTTAAAGGATTTAACAACTTTCTTTCTAGTATGAATTGCGTACCTGCAAGAAATTTATCATAATATAACATACATAACATAAAATAATCTTATTTCAACATTAAGCACATATGCTCATAGTTATCACAATACTAAATTTACATGCATGCTATATCATTATTATCATTTCTTTTAGAGATTATATTGCAAATGATTAAAAGACTATTTAGATAAAAAGAAACATTGCTCAAGAAGGAATGGTGACACATCGAAATCGTATCTGTTGCGAGCATCATCTCGCACATGTCACAAAAGAAGGTCTATACCAATTACCAGAAAATGAACTGAGAAGTTGTGGTAATTTCTGACACCAGAAATGATAACTAAATGGATCATTTTTTGTATGGTGTTTAACGCCGTTTCAACAAGTTTTCAGTTATGTTCCAGCTATCCTGGATCTGCCAGAACTAGGCAAGGGCTCTGAAGTGACTTGCCAAAGGCCACTCCCACGAAACCAGAGGTGTCGATGGGGCTCCAATCCTGTACCACCGAGTTCTAAGTACGCCACCTTTACCACTGGGCCACGCAGGACCCGCAATGGAGTTAAGCATGCAGCAAAAACAGCAGTAATGAAATACACGTAAGTAAATAACCCTCGTCCCTTGATACATGTGTAGCGTCCATAGTTTGTTTGATTCTATTACTTGCATAACTACATTCTAAATGGACGATATACAAGTTCTAATCAAGAAATCCTACAGAGGTATTACTGAAGGGCTTTTCTTTTTTTTCGCCAAATATGTGAAATATTGATTTCGAAAATGCTTTTATCCCATTAACAAACAATAACGACATTTGACCAGTTTGTTGCATACGACTCTGGAAAACTGTGTGGGAAAAGGAGAAATTGCTCGTAACGAGCAATTACTTCTTTCCCCCACAATGTTTTCTTCCCTATCAGAAGATCATTTTTCAATTTCACCACATTTGAAATGTCGTCTGTAAACTCTTTCAATTAGGGATAGTAGAAAATTTGGTGTTTGGTACAGGATTAAAATGTTTTCTCATAATGGTGTCTGCCCTATCAGAAGACTGTTTTTCTATTTCAGCACATTTTGGAATGTCTTCTGCAAATTCTGTCGATATGGGACAGTCGAAAACTTGGCCCATTTAGTGAATAGGTTCACTTTGCAACGTTTATAAATTCAACATTCAGCCCACGTGCTGGTTTTGCATCTAAAGGCAAAATCGTGAGTAATTAGAATAATTTGAAACAACTTCTTTCACAATCGATTTAAATGAATAAGTTTAAACTTAATATATTCGCAAACATACCACATATACCCCTCACGGATCAGCTTATCAAATTTTATTTTTGCAGCAGGTTGTGCAAAAATGTGTCGGTAAGATGTAAATAATTCGCATAGCAAAGTGGTTAATGTTGCAAAATATACTATAAATAATATCATCTTGGTGCAAAAGGCTATATCGAATTTCTTTCCTTATACTTTGAATAAACTATGCGCATTACCATATTGGTTCAAAAGGGCATATCGAATACTCCCATTAATCATATATCAGGTGATCAGCTCGAATGGTTTAGATATATTTACCCTTATGTTACATTCTTTCTTCGTTTTATGTTTTCAGGATATAGTCAGATACATGATTTTAGAATCTTAAATAAAATAAAGTACAACACAACAGCCTATGATGCATGCAGTAGATTGTATTATTGTATAATTGATAGTTAGGTAGCAACATCAAGAATAGACATTCGTATTAAATACTCTTTGAAGAAGTCTTCCAAATAGCCTCTCCACGAGTGGGTTTACATCAAGGTAGTGATGATTCTGATTTACATTAGAGGTAGTCTGGACTGACTTTCAGAGTGATTGAGGAGCTGTTATAAGGTGTTACATGTAAGCTTAGGGATTTTCTCCATCTTTAATGAGCCCCTCATCACAATAAGACTGAAATATTGTTGTCGCAATATCAAACCCGAAATAACAAATGAGCAAAATATATTCTACCGGGGTCTGATTTGAGATTATCCCAATGATAATGAATAAACCCAATATAGAATTATGCTACAATTAAAGCTATCTTTGCGAATTATTTGGTCAATCACTTCCCGCACAATAAACCATCTGAAATCTTCGAAATAGGAAAAACAATAAAGGAAGTGCGTAGGCTATCATATAACATTTTAACACTTGATTACTGCTTTTTCTTAAACGGTGATCAATTTACTTGACGTACCTAGACAAAATGTATTTCATTTAATTCAGTATTATCATATATGTTTCCATTATGAATGTGACGGTTGGCTGTTTTTGGTTGGTCCTAATCAAGGGCGTAGCTTGACTGAAATGAATGTGTCGGCACACGTCATTCTAGGGGGTTCGCTCCCCCGGGTGAAAATGTATTCTGAAATCGCTCAGGTGCATTCTAGCATATATTTGCGAGTACAAATTACATTTTTGTTTAAGCAGGAAATATATACCCTCTCTGTTGTGTTTCTGAGGTTTCTTTTCTTTTGGTTTTTGCTTTTGCTTCCTGAACTTAAAGTGTAGGCGCGTGCCTAAAGTGCCTAAAGGAAGCTACGCTAATGCTAATTTAATTAATCGTATATATGTTACAGGGAAACTGTGAAATCAGGGGTTTCGTGAAATCCCTGAAAATTTCAGCGATTTCATGAAATCCCTAATTCACTTAGGGGATTCGTGAAAGCCCTAAAAATGTCAGGGATTTCACGAAATCCCTGAAAATTGAGAGGTCATATTACACATTTTCACTAATTTGATTAGATTCAGGGAAGTAGTGAAATATAATGATACTATAAAAATTTCATAGATAACTGTTCATTTTGACTTTGAGACTTATGTAAACTGTTAATTTAGTAAAAAAAAAAATATTTTTCATTACCTTTCATATTTTGATTTACTTATTTATCTAACTTTTGAAAGCTTAATATCTATTTCTTTCTTTTTCTTAGGTAAAACATGTGATCAACTTTAAACAGTAAATATCTTAAATATATGAGTTTATTGAAATAAAGATTATTGAAAATAATAATTTGAGATTTGTAAAAATTGAAGTAAAGGATTTAAGTTTTATTTCATACAGAAGAAACAGGAAAATGCAGCTTGAGGGATTTTATTTTCATTTGTTTTACACCTGTCTTTGAACTTTCTCTTTCCAACTATAAACAGTATCGGTTTGAAATAATTGATTGATTGATAAGTGATAAGGTTTGAGGTTCCTCCATGCGTATTCTGCCCCCAGACAAGCTGGTTGCAGGCCTATTATGTTGTGGACCGTATTCTGCTCCAGACAAGCTGGTTGCAGGCCTATTATGTTGTGGACCGTAAATGTAATTAAAAAGAATTGAAATGTGATAGCAATTAACCAATTTATTGTACCCTTTACATTATTAATTTGTTTTCACACTTTAAAATATCCTAAATTGCATTAAGACATGTAAAAGTACAAGTCGGTCACAAATTGATCATCATCGCTTTTGATGTAGATACTTAATAAGATTATTTGACAAGTTTTATTTTATACATGAATGAAATCCTGAATACATCCATTCAAACTCTTATCATTTATCTATTAAAATTATATTTCGATGAATAGTGGCAAAAATTTTGGAAGTCCTTTTTGAGGGACATACAATAGTTTTGAACCAAGCCCTCAATTAAATTTATTACAATAATTATTTAGTTTAACTTATTTGAAATTATTGGTATAATATATAAGCAACTTAAAGTGGTTTATTCATTGATAACCCTCTCCTCTTTCTTCGTGAATTTACAGCAGCCGACAGTAAATAATAACTTTGCTATGAAAAAGGGTTAGTATCCTGTTCTGTCTGGGAGATATTACAGGGGGCTGGTGATAAGCAGGGGACACTTACCTGTCAAGTTATCCCCAGGTGTGTTAATTCAGACTTGCAGGTGTCAAAGATAGTTGATACATGAAAGGGGTAGATGGGCAGTGTATTGTGTAATATGCCAACTAAAATATCTACTCAACTGCTTTCACACTGCGTTTTCCTATCATATCTTAGCAGCCCCTTCTGTTTTGAAATCATTAGCTAATTGTTCCTTGAATAACATAACATAGTTCTATTCAGCATTAAACATCAAAAAACAAGTTTATAGCTTACAAAAAATCAAGGTGATACCGTCAACCATAGAGAGTCATTTTATGGCTAAATTGATTGAGAAATACAACAAAACTCCAAAGTATCTTATCCCTAAAGACAAGTATTTCAGTATCATCGAAAATCTTTATCATTAGTTCATCGAAAAATGTTTGTCAATAGCCTAAGTTATCTTTAGCACTTACAATCTTTTTGCATCTAACCTGACTATAGGTTTAGTGGAAATCGAATGCAAGAGCCTTCATATTTTATTCAGCATTTACAACTGTTTTGCACTGAACAAGTATTAGTGTTAAAATGTAAATCGTTAGTTCAGCGTTAAATATCTGTCAATAGCCTAAGTTATCTTTAGCACTTACTATCTTATTGCATTGACCCGACACATGTTAAGAGAAAATCACATCTAAGAGCCTGTGTGTTTCATAAGGCGCTTACACTGGTTTTGCACCGAACACGTTTTATTAGAATACAAATATTTCTTTAAGCATACAATTAGTTTTAATCTAAATCATTTTTGTACTGAACATTTGTATAAAAAAATACAACTAGTATTGTTTTAATTCTTTTTTGCACTGATCATGTTTTATAACCAAACTTTGTATAATTTAATTCATCTTTGTATTGAATAACTTTGATTTATAAAGCCACTGATAATAGTCATTTGTTTGTGAAAAAAATGTCTAAAAATATCTAAAAATGTTTATATTTACTTATTGTTATTCTTATCTTTAATTCCATTAACAATTTCTTCATAAGCAAAATAGTTTGAAACAAAAAAAAGTTTAAGATAGGTTTGAAATTATTTTTAGGGATTGCGTGAAATCCCTGATATTTTTAGGGATTTCACGAAATCCCTAAGTGAATTAGGGATTTCATGAAATCGCTGAAATTTTCAGGGATTTCACGAAATCCCTGATTTCACAGTTTCCCTGTAACATATACACGTATACGTTTAGTGGAAGTCTTTACTCATGGTTACGTACATCGATAACGTTGGCAATCATGAAAAAGGAAAAAGTACAATTAAATGTCATCGAGTCGTTATACCCATAATCTTCCATTTGAAGCTCATTTTTTCCCCAGATTACTAGGTCATTCTCGGTATCGATCCGGACCTGAAATAATTCACACTGCACGAAATAGTTCAACCCCGACCGATGTATTCCGAGCACGACCAAAGTAATCCGCCAGAAAAATGAGTAAAATGGCGGATTATGGGTATTCCACCTTGATTACTAGCATAGTTTACCTCTGTTATTCCTTCCAACCTGGTAGCGTTGAACACATACTCCCCATCGACAATGTCAAAGAAATCGCCGTAAAGATCATAGAACGCCTGGTTATCTATCTGTTCAGGGGCGAAACTTTCCGGGGACAAATCGTTCACAAGTTGCTTGAGCTTATCCGCCCCATCGATTGCGTTAAGTCGGCCTTTATGAATGGCGTTCGTATTACAGATGGTCACCGAGGGAAGCCGGAGATTGCCGAAACCGAACGACACCTTTGCCGTGTACGGGTAACCAATGTACTGTGTGATGAGGTACCAGAGGTGAAGACCCATCGCTGCGAGCGCCAACAACAACAACACTATCCAGATAATCCGGGCACCGATCAGTTTCGCGTTGTTGATATACGGGACGCCGACCATGGAGGTCTTTTCGGCGAAACGGACGAGCAGCCGGCGCACGGACTTGCGACCTCCATCGTCACTGTTCGAGCGGTCGTCTCGTTTGCGATCGGAATCTCTCGAACGCTTGCCCATGGTTCCGTGTCCGTGTGTGTTGGAACCTCGTTTTAGGTAATAAACTTATAACGCCAAGCTCTTGTCTGCCCATCCAAGAAGCAGAGTGTTAGTTTGCGATCACTAAAATGACCATAGAAACCATTTAAATCGTAAGAATGATAAAGAAAAGCTGAAAAAAGTAGTGGAAATAGGCCAGGATAAAACCAATTTTATCCTGTCACTAGTGTCATTTTGGAACCGATAACTAGGTGTTGTATAACATTTGTGATATCCGGCACTAACCATATATCACATGCACGTGATGAATCATGACGTCATAAGAACGACATGACGTCATGTTTACATCATTCTCTACATTTTTTGTCCTTTTTTCTCGTGTTTTATTTACATCTTGTTTGTTTGAAAGCATACATTAAGGTAACAGGATAAATAGAATAGATGGTTTCGGCTCACCGGATAATACTCATAAGCCTTGCCCGATAACATTTCCAATTTACGACACCAACCAGCTATTCTCTATAATTCCTGCGTGGATCTATGATCAAGGTCCCGGGTTCGAGCACCACTTATATCTCTTGGTACCGTTTTACTAAACAACTTACGGAAAATATTTGCGTAAGTCATAACTGTTACACATGGATATTATCTTAAATAAATTTACAATATTGCAATGTGACACGTCATTGGAAGCGTCTCGGAGAGACGATTCCAATGATGTGTTACTTTGAAATATTGCTTCGCCCAATATTGAATTAAGAGGACGTGTTGTTTTAGACTTACGCAAGTCCAGTACTAGTAGATCCAGGAGAGTCGTAGGGGTCACATGTTTACGCTTTTATCCCTTACCAAAATGGTAAACGGTAAAAATGATAAAAGAAATAACGATGATAATGAAATGGAACTTAACAAGAGAACCACTAACCACGGCCTCAAAGTCAAAAGCAATCATTACGATGATAACGAGGAAAATAATAATGATAATGTCAATAAATATACAGTCTAACTTGTGTTAAGCAGCCACCCTTTTAAGCAGCTTACCTGCCTTAAATAGCCACTACAGAAAGTCCAATTGTTAGATTTATAGTGTAAATCAATTTGTGTTAAGCAGCCAACCTGTCTTAAACAGCCAATTTACTCTGTCCCATGGGCTGGCCTCTTAACACAAGTTTGACTGTACTGAAAATGCTGATAATACTTATAACAATGATAAAACTTATATGATGGTAATTGAACCGGCTCGTTTCTAAAAACAGCATCTCAAGCAAAATATGTATATCTATACAAGAATTACTTGCATGAAATTGATAACACATAAATAGCTATCAGTCTTCTGCATGTAGGACTAGTTATAAAGTGCTACAAGTAAAAAAGGAGGTATGTAAAAGACGTCAAATGGTAATCGTGTCGAGAGAAATCTAGCCAGTACATAAAAGGGTAAATATAAGGTCTTACACACACCCTTTTTTAATCCATATAGGTTTTCCTTGAGTTCTAAAAATAATACACTACCTCTACGAAAACACGATTTTATATCTCAACACACGGACACAAAGCTATTTAAGTTACACTTTTCCGCCCATTTATATCGTTATAAATCCAAATCACGCCCTCTGTATGTCATTTCACATATATCCTAATACAACCAACTGATATATGCACTTTTAAACGTTGACATATGCAGATTTGATTTGCTTTTAAAATAACCCGCACAGGATAAACAGGGTAACCCGAATACACTAGTAAACAACCAATGCGCTAGACATCATCATTGAAAGGTTTTCTTTTATGTAGGATATAAATACCCGCTGGGTACGAAAACCAATGGTTCTGAATTTAAATGGGTGTAACGGTATATAGGCGAATACGCCTGTGTCATTATGCGGGTGTGTGTCCATATTTGTGCGATTGTTTTTTTTTTTCTTTCGCTTTTGCGTTTTGGTTATGTATTCATGTATGAATTTGTGTGCAGGTTTTTACTGGTTTTATATACCCATCATCAGATTTTCTGCGCCTGCGTTTGCTTTGTATATGATTTAACAATAGGTGATTGGTGAAAATATTGCAAATGCGTCCACCAATGATTAGAAACCGATGTCTACTGGCTGCTACTTTATCATGCACAAGGAAATTGAGCAAGTCGCATAAAGAAACACCATGGTCTTTCTCTTTTCTTTTTTTGACAAAGCATATAATTTTGTACGCATAAACAATTATTCTTGAATATTTTACTTGTTATTCAACGGTTGATTTGGCTAGACCGTGTGAAATGGTGGGTTTTACTTTTAAAGATTAAGTACATGTAATGGTTTTCTAAAAAATTATGTCGAAATTAAAACATGCCTTATCTTTTGTGTATGACTAGACATCTAATGATGAACAACGTTTGCTCTTCATTAGCGTCAAATTTATATAGTGTAAAAGTGACGGAAACCATAGTACCTATTTTTACAAAGGAGCTTATACTGTATGCGAAAATAGCCTTGAATATTTTACTTGTTCTTCAAAGTTTTATCAGAAAGTTGTGTGTGAAACTGGGTTTTATCCAAAGGCCTAAAACATATTTATAATGTCTTGGCTTTTCCTTAAGTTAAGTACTTTTTTGTGTCGAAATCAAAAATGACTTAATTATTTTTGCGTTGGACATGAGGAATTCCTTGTGAAATCGACCATGCATATTCGTTACATGTATGTGTGCATCGAAATGTGATACACGAACTTAGAATTCAATGGTGTGTATAGATAACTATTCGACCGTTCAAAAGCATATTTTATCCGGTCACTAGTGCCATTTTGGGACGGATAACTAGGTGCCGTATAACATTTGTGATATCCGGCACTAACCATTTACAGTCTAACTTGTGTTAAGCAGCCACCCTTTTAAGCAGCCAACCTGCCTTAAACAGCCACTTCAGAAGGTCCCATTGTTAGATTTAAAGTGTACATCAATTTGTGTTAAGCAGCCAACCTGTCTTAAACAGCCAATTTACTCTGTCCCGTTGGCTGGCCTCTTAACACAAGTTTGACTGTAATACATTCACGTAACGAATCATGACGTCATAAAAACGCTATGACGTCATGTTTAAACCATTCTCTACTTATTTTTTCCTTTTTTGTCGTGTTTTATTTACATCTTGTTTGTTTGAAAATACATAAAGGTAACAGGATATATAGAATAGATGGTTGGTGTCTTTGAATGGGAAAAGTTATCGGGCTCGCCTTCGGCTCACCGGATAATATTTCTAAGCCTTGCCCGATAACATTTCCGATTCACGACACCAACCATCTATTCTCTATTTACATATGCATCAAAAGAGATGAAAGAGGTGCTATATTTTACCCCTGATATATAATACAAATCTCACCAAGTAGTTACTGTATTTATTCAACCGTGTCGGGTGGCAATAACAGTTGAAAACACTCGCATTTTTGACAGTCAGATTAGATCTTTTTTATCCATTTCCCTTTAAGGGAATTTTCGATAGGTCCAAATTGAACGTAACAGCACACTTCAAATAATAATAGCTTCTATATGAAATATTAGGTAAACCACTGAGACAAAACGTTGTAATAACTCAATTGGAGGCAATTTATCATTTTATCACTGTTGTTACTTAAGGTTCCTACATCAGGTGTTTATTGCATGGATCGTTGAGAAAAGTATAGTGATAAAGATATATTTTTTTCTTTTAATATTGCTTTGAGAGGGAACCATTTTTAACAAAATTTACTTGAAGACATTGGTCTGGGTTTCAAAAGTCTGATTTGAAGATTTCGATCAAATTACATGAATTAAAAAGTAAGTATTATTTTTGTTTAACATCTTTAGCCAAAGCCGTGCACGAGATTTCCGTCATATCCAGCATCTTTTAAGAATCATCCAATCGCCACTGGGCGCCTGAAACAAGAAAAATCCCAATGACAAGTCTTATCAAATTATCATATTTAAAGACTTTGTGGAACTTTTATAAAAATATTGACCTATTTCTATTGCTATGTTTAAACAACGCCAACTTCTAAAAAGAATACTAGAGCTTGTTCCCATCTATAAGAAACAGGGAGACATAAATGCAGAGGAAATCCAGAGAGAATGAGCAGAAGAGATGAGCAGAAGAGAGAGAGAGAGAGAGAGAGAGAGAGAGAGAGAGAGAGAGAGAGAGAGAGAGAGAGAGAGAGGGAGCAGAGAGAGAGCAGAGAGAGAGAGAGAGAGAGAGAGAGAGAGAGAGAGAGAGAGAGAGAGAGAGAGAGAGAGAGAGAGAGAGAGAGAGAGAGAGAGAGAGAGAGAGAGAGAGAGAGAGAGAGAGAGAGAGAGAGATAAAGAGAGAGATAAAGAGAGAGAGAGAGAGAGAGAGAGAGAGAGAGAGAGAGAGAGAGAGAGAGAGAGAGAGAGAGAGAGAGAGAGAGAGAGAGAGAGAGAGAGAGAGAGAGAGAGAGAGAGAGAGAGAGAGAGAGAGCGAGAGCGAGAGCGGGAGCGGGAGCGGGAGCGGGAGCGGGAGCATGAGCGGGAGCGGGAGCGGAAGAGGGAGAGAGAGAGAGAGAGAGAGAGAGAGAGAGAGAGAGAGAGAGAGAGAGAACGATGGACGGACTGTCGAAAGGACTGACGACGGAGATATTAAAAGGTAGATAATAGAGACAAAGTTAAACCTAAATTGAGAATCAAAAGAGAAAAAAAAAATACATACTCTATTCCCATTTCACACACATAGTTCCTTTGGGCAGTACAGACTTCATCATTCCATCCATTAGAGTAAACAACCGCACAGTTTTCATGCCCGCCCCCATTATCAGGCTGGTGTGGTTTCCAGAGTCTATATGACGGCCTGGTTTTGGAATCCGCCCATTGCCAGACACCCTCTTCAGCGAGATCACTCAGTCCGATCCATACACTGCTACCTTTGGAAAAGATATGCCTATCGTTATAAGTATCGGTTCTGTAAACGTTTGCATTCTTTGAATTGCAAATTGTAACTGTCATCGGGACGAGGAAAATGCGTAGACAGAGTTTCTCTTTTCCCAATATGTTAACTGTCTTACACGACTAGTTTTCGGACACACATTAGCATCATCCGAGAATATAAGAAGAAATGATGTGCAATATTAGCAATGGAAGTGTATACACACTTTCTCAGACATTAGCAATCTTGCGTTTGGACTGTAAACCAAACTCCTCACAGCGATCTCCCCTTGCTACGCTGCATCGACCCTTGTCATCACAAGATCCATATTTGAATGAAATTTAAACGATCCCTTTTTTCCTTTTCTTTTGGGGGTTAATTTAGTATCAGTGCCTTCTTGTCTTGAAATCTGACCTGTGCAATTGAAGGATATTTTGTTTGCTTAACAAAAACAGAACAATGGACGATTCTCTTTAGTGTCGCCGCCATCTTTAAACACTATTTTCGTTTGTTAGCATGTCATGTGACATATAAGGTGGCAGTGATCAATCCCATAAAGCTTGACCGTATACGTCCATTTACGAGGAGAATGCTTCAACTAGTATTGACAATTCTTTAACTGTCCTTTACTCTTTACACTTGAAGACGGTGTTTATTCAGTCAAGTCAGTGTGTATACATTTAGTTTAGCACATAATCCAGTCCTTATAGTCGGGTCATTATATGGAAAAAAATGGCCGAATCTCCAAAAAATTGCTACAAAAGGTATTTTAAGTGATTCTGAAAGGGTAGAATCCCCTTTATAACATATCAAAAGTTTACCAAAATCCGACTTCCGGAAATATGTTTTTCAAGATGGCCGCCAAGATGGCCGCCAAAACCTATTAATGGTCATAACTTTGTGACTATCCACTCATAATTGATAATTTGGTGTCTTTACGTAGGGTTTTGGGGTCAGAGAACACTTTAAGATCACTATGAATAGTACAGATTTATCATTTTACACAATATCCAACATGACATACTGAAGTATACACAGGCTCAATAAGAAGGACCTCAAGTACATAACGTTTGACTCAAAGGTGTTTTTTTTTGTTAAACCCCATAGTTTGGGAGACAAAACCTACTTTTATTGAACTGATGATATGATGCGGTAGTTGAGTAATCATGAAATACAATGTACGCTGTTCACTGATACTCTATAACCATTATCCATAAAATTTGTCTCGGGGTTTAAAACTGTTGTGTTGTCATCCCCTTCTTCATTACAGACCTCTGGTGAAATGTTTCGATTGTCACAGTTTTTAGATTGACAGGTGCCTCATACATAGCCTCCAATCTCTGCCTACTTCTCTAAAATGAGAAGAGCGTAAAGGTGGGCATAGAAGTAGGAAAAGGCTTTAATCAATGGAACATGGTAAATCGTTTCGACACATTTTTTCAATTATAATTCAGTTTCAACATAAAAATCGAAAATCTAAGAATGCTATGCTTCGTGTGATTTTTTAAACTATCCGTAGATCATGACCTTTGCGTAACTGAACTTCGTTCGAAAGCGTAAGAGCTTTTCTACCACTGCACAGTTATTCAAGAAAAAGGTGGATATAGCATGGTTTTGTCTTCTAAACATATAGTAGCTTATGGTTCATTATTCATACGACTGATGCTCCTCCACATCACTGTTATCTCAAATCCAGTTCTTCGAGTTATGCCAATAATAATTAAATGAGAAATGACATAATGTCCTTACGAGCAGCAGGTGAAGTTCATGAGAAGCAGGTTTGGATCGGAGGAGCAGGCGGGGGTCTCCAAACATTTTAATTGTTCGAAATTACTTTTCATTAAACGCCACCAAAAGACAGAAGGTTTGGTTCTTTCTTTCGGATTAGAATCCTGTTATGCTTACAGATTAGAGGTACATGTTAATCTCGACCTAAGTTCTCAGACTGGATATTAACACTGTTTTATACCCTCGCCCCTCTCATGCTTTGATTTGGAACCCAAATTATCACTGCAAAATTTACTTATTATGAACAATACTTGCAGTTATGTACAGACCAGTCAAATAGAAGAGCGGGGAGTGGGATAAATAGGGCTGTACTTTTGCAAGTACTGTATTATCTTAATACAAATCACAATGCATTGTGATAAATGCCTATGCCAATTGCAGCTGTACTTAGGCTATTTGTCCCTCAAATCTACACAATGTAAGACATTTTATAGACATGTTATGATACATACAACAACAACAAATGGAATCAGAAGGTCTCAAATGACAATGCATTGGTTTAATGGCCTACAGTTCTGGGCAATACCTGTCATCAGATTAATCCATTTCAAAAACAAAACACATATGGGTTAAAAGATGAAAATTCCACGTAATTGTTGCTTGATGTATTGAATGTTTTGAACGTGTATAACAGTAAAACATACTTTGTTAGATGTCCTTTTACAGCGACCTTAGGTCGAAATGTACATGTATCAGTAATATGTAAGCATAACATGATTCCAATCAGAAAAGAATCTTCAGATTTGTGGTGGCGTTGAATGCAAGAGAATTTTGAACAAATCAAATTATCGGAAACCATTGCCTCTCCTCTTTTCCAAACATACTTCTCACGACCCTTACCTGCTGCTCGTAAGGAAGATCGGCTATGAAACACTCAATTATTTGTCAAATGTCTAAAAACTGGATTTAAGACAATAAGAGGAGGAGGAGCATCGGTCATATGAATAATGGCCTATACGCTACTATATGTTTGGTTAGAAGGCAAACTATGCTAGATCCACCGTTTCTTGAACAACTGTGCAACGGGAGTGAAGATCTTGCGCTTACAATCGAAGTTCAGATACGCAAAGGTCATAATCTACAGAATAATTGCTCGAAGCATTGCATTCTTAGATTTTCGATGTTTTAGGTTAAACGTGAATTATAATTGAAAATGTGTCAACCATGTTCCATTGTTTAAACCTTTCCTACTTCTCGGAAGCGCCTATACCTACTTTTTCGTTCTGCTCATTTTTGAGAAGCAGGCAGAGATTGGAGGACGAGACATACAGCAGTGAAGAGGAGTCCATGGAGTCGGAGGCTGCATGAAAGGATTTACATCCTACAACACAGTTACAATGTATGATTGTCAATAGTTTGCCAATGCAGGATAGCAGTGGGTCATAATTGGAATTAATTTGTAGTTTTCCTGTTTCCATCCCCATTCAGTAGGTTTCATATTATTTGGCACCCCATCCACACCATGATTTGATAATATAAGCGTTGGTTATGCCATACTGGTGCATGGGATGTTAGAGGAGGTCACTCAGGAGTAACAAATGTTTCTTGAATGGCCACTTTCTTTGTGAAAATGTCATGGCACAGTGATTCTAAGGAGTCAATGGACTTTCCACAAAACAGCCCCTCTATCAAGCCTTTTTCAAGATTTGTAATTTACTCTTGCAACCTGTTTTGAAGGAGGAATGATTTAGCGCATATTTTCATGATTGGAACACATTTTATTAATTTACGAAAAGAATTCCAATGTTGAAAATCTTGAAGTTAAATGACAACCTGTATAAGTACAAAAAGCAACTCATTGCACACTTCGTCCCCTACATGTTCTCTCAAAAGATTGATATTATACACTTTGTGTTCTTTTGACTGTTTTTTTTATTCAGAATGGAAGTGGATATGGTCTTATGGTACCTTTTAGAGTAATGCAGTAGCAAGATTAACGAATCTGTATCCTCGCCAATTAACTCTGTGATGCAATGACGGGATCATACCAATGTTACTTATACAATATGTTTAGCTGCATCCCCTGGTGAAACAAAGAAATTACACCGGCTAAAGATCAGAGCTGTGCTGATCAGAGCAATTATGCCTGCCTTGTTTTTGTCATGAAATAAAAGTCCTCCTTTTTGCATGAGCATTCTGATCCTTTGGAGACACTCACAATATGGTTAACACTTTTCCTCATTTTTGATGTGTCTTGCCTTTGAAAGAAGGGCCATCTTCTTAACCACATACACCACTCGTGCTTGTATGTTATATCTCGCAGTAAAATCTGTACAAGACTCAGCAACTGCTTTATATTGGGCGTCTTTTTCCGAGGTAAACTATGCACCATCAAGCACATAACACTCTGTTTCAGGGACTCAGTTCATCACATCCTCATTTGATGCGTTTTCAGCATGGCCTCTAATTGCCTAAATGATCTGTGACTTGTCTGCTTTGCGAAGTATGTTCGTGGTTTCAAAGAGGGCAGGAAGATGGGGGTTAAGTTCATAAGACAATACGTCTTCAGGAGAAAGATCTCCAGATTTTGACACTAAAAGGAAACGATGGAACAGAAGGGCAGGATCAATAGCACGGACTTCACCAATCCTTAGAGCAGAGCTTTTTCCAAAGGTTTTGGCTCTATATCTTCTCTTAATTTTCTCTTAAATTTGTAAACAAAGGCCGACTTTCCTTTGATATCTCATATGATCTTGTTCCAAGTGTCCTGAAATGCACGCACATTTACATCTGACCAAGCCACTATCCCATTGAAAATGTTTTTCAGAGTAGAATCAGCTGTGAAGGGTGAGCAGGTTCCAATCGTCGACTCGTTGTGCTGTGGACTTCTAGTATAGGCCAGCTCTGTGAAACCCTGCATTGCACTATTGTACTCAGATGTTTCAGGTGCAGATAAGGTTCAAAGGCTTTGCATTTCCTCGGTCTTTCCACTGCTGCGAGTTAGACTGTCAACACTCTTAAAAGACCTCATCAATGTTTGCTCTTGACAAGATCACTGCTTTGCCCACCCCAAAATTTATCACCTCTAAGTCAAATGTTATGTATTTGACGTCCTTCCTATTGAGGATGTGTCTATTTTTGTATGTCATATTAGATTTCTGTGTAAAATACTTAACTAATACTATTTCTGGTGATCTGAAAGTGTTCTCTGACCCCAAAAACCTACATAAAGACACCAAAATTATCAATTTTGAGTGGATAGTTACAAAGTTATGACCGTAAACAGGTTTTGGCGGCCATCTTGGCGGCCATCTTGAAAAATAAACATCTTTCCGGAAGTCGGATTTTGGTAAACTTTTGATATGTTATAAAGGGCATTCTACCCTATCAGAATCAGTTAAAATACCTTTTGTTGCAATTTTTGGGGGTCAAAGTGTATATTGACCCGACTATTACAAACTCAGCGATTGGGCAATTCCCTGATGTAAATAGACTGGACCTTCCTGAAAAAGCAGTTTTCATTGATCACGTGGATTAAAAATGAAATAAATGTCGAGTTTGAGATCAAAACAAGAATCAAAAGCGATGTACTTACTAACTGCACCACAAGAATACTATTAACTTAAAATCAGCCACATGAAACTATTTCATACAAATACATTCGCAGTGTTTAATGAAAGAGATAATGGCGCTTTAGAGGCACATCAAAGGTGAGGAGTACAAATGAATTACTGAAAAAAATATGGAGTTCTTTTATTATGTTCAGAAAAGTCATGAGAATTAGTTTAGGAATGCATTGAGACCATATTAAATAGACTCAATTAAAATAAGTTATTTTGTGCTTGAAATATAGTTGTCTCCAATTAAATCATGTTTATCAACAACCTGTTTGTTTACATATTCAAAATAACGAATTCTGATTGGTCGGTCCAAAAATGTGTGTACCAACGGCTAGGTCAGAGGTGAAGAACCAGGAAATCTGAAATATAAAACTTGCTTATCTGGTTTTTTTTTCTGGTTTACTTTCACATTTAAATTGTGCTGATGGTGTTTTCCGGTGATTACTATTTGAATATGTCCAAAAGTTTACCAAATAATATAGTTTGATATAGTATTAATATCCTTTATTGGGCCTTTAAATAGCACTGTCGTATTCGTACCATTCATCGTATGTACAATAAAGTTTTTCTCACTCGAGCTGTCTATCTCCACCAGATGTGCTCCGAGAACCATGTTGCATACGACCTTTAAGCCAAAAATAAAAACCGGCTGATGTAAAGGTATACATATTATAATTCAGATTTAATTGGCATTATATATCAAGATTACCATGTATGACTGCGCCTTCGTACTGTAGACCAAGATAATATTCCATTGGAATCAGTATACTCAGCTTTTCATGTCAAGAAGAAGGTAAGAATGTTGCCAGTTATTTCCAACGTTCACAATTTGTTTGCTTGTTTGCTTGTTTAGGACCGAATACATTTTTTCATTCATCACATTGCCCCCCTTTTGTTTAAAAAAGGTTTATACGCTTCCCACAAATGTATGTTTGAAAGGGCACACATACCACTAGTGTGTTAGTGAAGGATGATAATTGAATCAATAAACTTTCAAATTACCAAAGCATTGGGCCATGTTTCCTGGTCATGACTAAAGTGGTAACATGACTCTCCGTGTACGACAAAATTGCTTGGACATTGCCCCAATCCTATAGATAGAAAACAATTGCGAGTCGTTCGTCTGCGATCATTGAGTTTCGTGCTTTCAACCTGACATTCAAAGGAAGTCACCATAATTATATTTTATCATAATAATGGACATTGTTATTCCTGTCTCATTCATGAATAAGAACAGCATTTACATACTTGTAAGAATGCTAGACTGTAAACAAGTACATGTACATGATCATTCAAATAAGAGTTAAAAGAGACATTGAAACTTATAATACAAAACATAGCTATGCAATTATTTATGATAAAAAGTAAGAGAAACAACATTCTTTTGATTTATTTTACTTTTCTAAATTGCATTTAGCGAACAATGGTAAGATATGTAAGAAAGAATCAAACGCCGCAATCTCCGCAAACTCCGCAGCATAACATCACCCACTGCCTTCAATAATTTATTGAGCTGAATTTCAGCCCGTCTCCGAACAGATATATGAAGGAATCAAACTTCGCAAACTCCGCAGCATAACATCACCCACTGCCTTCAATAATTTATTGAGCTGAATTTCAGCCCGTTTCCGAACAGATATATGAAGGAATCAAACTTCGCAAACTCCGCAGCGTAACTTCACCCACTGCCTTCAAATAATTTATTGAGCTGAATTTCAGCCCGTTTCCGAACAGATATATGAAGGAATCAAACTTCGCAAACTCCGCAGCGTAACAGCACCCACTGCCTTCAAATAATTTATTGAGACGAATTTCAGCCCGTCTCCGAACAGATATATGAAGGAATCAAACTTCGCAAACTCCGCAGTGTAACATTACCCACTGCCTTCAAATAATTTATTGAGCTGAATTTCAGCCCGTTTCCGAACAGATATATGAAGGAATCAAACTTCGCAGTGTAACATCACCCACTGCCTTCAAATAGTTTATTGAGCTGAATTTCAGCCCGTTTCCGAACAGATATATGAAGGAATCAAACTTCGCAAACTCCGCAGCGTAACATCACCCACTGCCTTCAAATAATTTATTGAGACGAATTTCAGCCCGTTTCCGAACATATATATGAAGGAATCAAACTTTCGCAAACTTCGCAGTGTAACATCATCCACTGCCTTCAATAATTTATTGAGCTGAATTTCAGCCCGTTTCCGAACAGATATATGAAGGAATCAAACTTCGCAAACCCCGCAGCGTAACATCAACCACTGCCTTCAAATAAATTATTGAGTTGAATTTCCGCCCGTTTCCGAACACACCAAAGTCATCTACGAGTTGAACCGAACTTACTAATTTTGGATTTTGTTCTACATGATTTTATGGTTTTATTTTAACAGCATTTGTACCAATTGACATTATACCAGGCTCGAGAATGACAAACACACCAGTTACCATGCCTAATACTATTCCAGAAAATACCACACATTTCCGGCAATATTTCTTTTTCGTTCTAGTTGCCTTATTTTCGCCGACATGAATTTTTGCAGTTCATATGACGATGGTTTAGTATTGTATAGTGACACGTTATACATATGATGACAGTGGTCCATTTAGTGAAACGTAACATATTTAGTGAAACGTAACATATTTAGTGAAACGAAACATATTTAGTGAAACGTAACATATTTAGTGAAACATGACATATTTAGTGAAACGTAACATATTAAGTGAAACGTAACATATTTAGTGAAACGTGACATATTTAGTGAAACGTGACATTGACTATAGAATATGAGTTTGTAGGGAAATATCAAACCTTTCGCCAATACTCCTCGTGTTAGTAAACAAAATCACCCACTTACTCCATTTACTGAATGTTTACTCTGTTCTGGTAGAACTTTACACACATCTGTAGTGCATGCGTACATAGGCACAGTATTGTCACCTTTTACCGTTACTGAATGTTCGTTTTGTTCTGGTAGGAATTTACAAACTTCTGTAGTACAGGAATATTAAACTTTTTCTAATACTTTTTCTTGTTCTGGTAGGAATTTACAAACTTCTGTAGTACATGTCTACGTGGGAATATTAAACTTTTTCTAATACTTTTTCTTGTTCTGATAGGAATTTACAAACTTCTGTAGTACATGTTTACGTGGGAATATTAAATTTTTTCTAATACTTTTTCTTGTAAGGAACAGTATCGTCAAGTATCAACGTTACTGAATGTTCATTTTGTTTTGGTAGGATTTTACACACATCTGAAGCACATGTGTACAAGTGAATACTAAACCTGAAAAGGAACTGTATCGTCAACTTTCATCGTTACTTAATGTGCAATTGTTCTGGTAGGATGTTATACTCATCTGCGTTGTACATATGTTCAAAAGAATTTTGAAACCTTTCTAATACGCTTCCTTTAATGGAATCAGAATCGTCAACTATCACCATTACTTAATGTTCATTTTGTTCAGGTAGGACTTTACACACATCTTTAGTACATGTGTACATAAGAACATTAAATATTTCTAATCCTTTTTCTTGTACGGGAACAATATCATCAACTTTCACCGTCACTGAATATTCGTTTTGTTCTGGTAGGATTTTACACACATCTAAAGTACATGTGTACAGGGGAACACAAAACATTTTTCTGTTACGCTTCTTTGTAAGGGAACAATCTCATGTAGATTCAACGTTAACCGGCGGTGCATGTTTACAAGAGTCGGTTTAGTACACCTTGATAGTACTGGGTACCGTTTTACTTAACTTTTAATAATAAGATTTGCTTAAGCTTAAAACAACATTCCCTCTTGTTTCAATATTTGGCTTGAACCATTGCATATTCACACATCATTGGAGACGCTCCATATGACATGTCAAATAACAATAATTTACTCTCATGTAAGATATTATCCATGTATGTTAGTTTTGACTCACGCAAATAGTTTCCTGGAGTCGATTAGTAAAACGGTTCCCTGGTGTACAAATGAATAAATCTGAACACATCAGGTTTATCCAATGAACACACCTCTGAGGTAATACAGATAAAAAGTATTTCAAAATGGTGTCAAACACTTCCATATACATGGAACCACCTAACATGGACGATTAGAGGAAATGTGTTATAAACCGGGGAAGATTTACCCCAAAGATTGTTACCCAACACTGCGGTGTATTTCCCTGCAGAAGAAAACTCCGAGTAGTTCCATTTGCAAATAAATACCAAACGTTTATTTACACATTTCCCCTCAAGCAAATAGCGCCATGGACTTTCAGCTTTTACTTTCTGTACTTGTTGATTCGAATCGAATATGACCAAAGTCATGTTTCAATCGGTTTGTGATAAATAAGAAATCTCGACCAATATTGTTTGCTTTTCTGACGAAAAGGTAGAAATGATAATGGCCACTACCGGGCCTACGCATGAGTTGACCAATGATTTCCATATTCTGGTGGTATATGATAACCTATGCTTTATAATGACATAAGGTCTAATTCTCGGCTGGGAAATCACAGTCGAAGGCCGACCATTTAGGACATTCCTGCCCGTCGACACGACACATATTTCTCTGCCAAGTGTTAGACCTAATGCCGTTATTTAGCATGGATTATCATATACCACCAACACCGGAAGGTTAATAGTCAACCCATGTTGGGTACACAATGTGGCTTTAATTGGCAAAAGTAGGTGAAACAAGCAAAGTACTTGTGGAGAGACTACCTTGTTCGGATATAAGATCGTAAACATTGGTCATCTGATTCCCCGTCATGGCTAATAAGCAACTTCCCTTTATTAAGACAAATAAAGACAGTACACGAAGACTAAGTTTTATCTCTATTGATATAGAATGAATCAGCGGAACGTTAATTGGGCAAAGTTAAAGCGTCCCTTTCTGGCGTCTTGGTGTGCACCTCAGCTGACACCTATCATTGTCGCGATTCCCGACTGTTTCACAAAACCCGTTAAAGCGATCTGCAGTGCAAAACTGAAACGAAACCAATGTAATAAATTCGGTGATATAAATCTTAGAAATACGTCTTTACTATATTCATACATTAGCTCTGGTGCTTGGTGGAAAACTGCGAGTTTCTTCCTAGGTAATTGCTAAGTTGTGTGGTTTTTCATATAACATTTTTAGGTGTAGGTGTAAAGATAAGAAGATTTGACGGTCGAAATGGAATGTCGTTGAAAAATACATTTTTTTTGCGTGGGATAATCAGATGGAAATATGTATCGAGTTTACCATTTATTCGGGAAAAGTCAACATGTGTATGTTAATAGGTCTATTTGAGGTAAATCTTAAAACCATTGAAACAATTTTGGATCCAAAGTCGAATTTATTGAATATTTACAGGCTCAAAAAACTTAATTACGATTACATCATGATTCCAATAACTATTCCCCTGTTTGTATAGTATGTTAATACAACTGTTTAACACTTGTGTGGAATTAATGTTTAAACTTCCAATTTTCTTTACATCTGCCAACAAGCTGTTTCAATCTTTGATTGCATAAACCTTTATCCGCGTTCATTCCAAAATCACTACAAAGAAGAAACCATGCATAAACAGCTTCACTAAGGAAATATTATTTAGGTATCCATGCACGTTTTGCCTACTTAACAGAGACCTTCAGTATTCATCTTTTGGTTGATATATCTTGACATCATTTCTTTATTCCTCGATTAGACGGTGCCTCCTGACTCATATGTGGTAGAGGAGAATCTACTACTGCAATGGCGTTAAGCAAAAAATCAAAACAAAAATTTGATCAACTTGAAAGAGGGTTCGATATTTCATGTTCTGTACACTAATCATCGTAAATTATCATCATCAATAAAATTCAGCTTACTTATTTTCTTTGGACATTTAGAGCTCTTTCAAGCATAAAGGAGTTTTAAATGGATTCCACTAAACCATCGGCACATTTCAATAAGGGAACCTGCAGAACGGAACCGGAACTCAATGCTGTTAACACGAACTGCGCTGATACTTACATCACCTCGTTTAGCATCATGGCAGCTGGCGATTTCTTCGATAATGGCCTGAAAAGAGAGCAAACAGCAAGACGATGAAACTGACAATCTGGAACTCAAAAGTTTTGTAACCAACGGAACAAAGCCACCTCTTACTGACACAAACATTAAAAAACATTGTCGTCCTCTGATGGGCTGTGGTGTCTACTTATGTACTGGCATGTTCTTAGTAACAATGCGTTAGGTTCTCGAATGTGCATAACAGTTCAACAAACGATATATTGTCACGAGACGGTAAACTAGATATATATTATTTTTTCCAAGAAATTAAAGCAAGAGTTAAAAGAGATAAAAGACATTGGTTAAGCCATTGATGCAGTTTTGATGAGATTGTGTGGGTTTGTATTGTCGGAATCATTTATTTGCATTGATAGTAATTATACATGTTTGCTGGAACAGGACAGCCTTTCATATTGTCACCAAAATTGCTTTAAAGTCCATAACAGACACTCTTTTTTTTAAATCATATTGTTATTTCTCATACGAATTAAAGCGAAAGTATTTCCCTTGTATGATGGGTTATAGAAAGAATATGTATTGTCATATGAAATGCATTCAATATTGTATGTAATCTCTACAGAAAAAGATTACTTCAATGTAATGTGTAATATTTACTTTTGAGTTTATAGGGAAGTTTTCTTTCTAATTTCAGAGCAATGCTTTTTGTTAAGATGAATTGTATATATCAGATGACACTTCTTCCATTGTTATATAATTAATTGTATTATAGGGCCAATAAGCTTATATGCTAATACGTTTTAATAAAATATGTTCTGTTCTTTTGTGTTTAGTTATTGATTTGTTATATTGTTTATAGAAGGTGGAATTTCCTTTATATCTGCAATGTCCTAGAAAGGTAACAATGTTTATAATATGCGTTTATCGTATGTCCTTACATTATATTCCAACGCAGGCTTGTCAATCAAAATAAACAAAAAGGTGTCCGGAGGATTCTGTTGTTTAATTCTTTCACGTCCTAGATATACATGAATATCATAAACTTTCCTCTTAGTAATTTATATATTAATTCCATTCTATTTATTTTTCACTAGGGTTTTAGTTGTGTCTACATTTTTTCAATTGTATGTATGTTGCATTGCATGGTTCATAATGTTAGAGGAAAAACCAAAAACTGAACTGACAACAAGACTTGCTCAAGCCGGATAGAACCATTTATATTCCGTTAGTCAGCCAGGAAACTACCTTTATATGTCTTCTAATACTTAAATCTTTCTCTTTTCCGTTATCGCTGCAAGTGTGAACAAGAGGCTTCTCAGTGGGCTAAAACGACAGCGAGACAAAAAAAGGGTTATCTTATTATTTACGCATTTCTATAGATCGTCATTAGCTTAAACTCGACAAATTAATGTGCCAAAATTTATGAATTGTATCTAGTTTATAAAGTAACATACATATTCCCTCAAACGACGGCTTTAACACTATCAACAAGTGTATATCATAAAGGGTTTTCCCTTAAAGGCACATAAAAGGAGATAAGTAGAAATAAATTACTAAAAAAATGTATGGAGTTCTTTTATTATTTTCATAAAAGTCATGACAATTAATTTACGAATGCACTGAGACCCTGTTATATAGACTCCTTTAACATAAGTTATTTTGTACTTGAAATATAGTAATCTCCAATTCAATCATGTTTATTAACAACCTGTTTGTTTACATATTCAAAATAACGAATTCTGATTGGTCGGTTCAAACATTTGTGTATCAACTGTCAAGGCCAGGGGTGAAGAATCACATAATCAAACTGGTTAATCTGGGTTAATTCTTGTTGGCTTTCACGTTTAAGTTGTGCTGATGGTTTTTTTTTGTGATAACTATTTGAATCTGACCAAACATACTTTGGATTAAATGCACAGGTAAAGCTACATAGCATCAATGTTTATATGCAGCATTGACAGCTGAATACATGTGTCTTGAACCTATAAAAGTAATACAGAGTTTGAACAAAATCTTATAAGAATTTTTCAACCATTACTATGCTTTTCTTTTTAGGTTAATGCTTTGTAGACATTTTGAGAACACAAAACCGACCTCAATAAGTATACATCCCAACAAAAACCCCTCCCGCAATGACTATCATAAAAGATGCAGATAAAGATATACATTTGATTAAACAAATCAAATTTCGCATTTGTCATTAAGAGTACACACGTGGTATTAATTTGCGCTGACCTGAGACGACGACAAGAAAGACGGATTAGGATAATGTGAATGCATGTTATTCTTTCATATGATCTATTTTTGTAATGTATTTCACTAAACAACTGTTAGTAAATCATATGAACATTGATAACTCTATCATTCGAAAATAATTAATGAAAGCGCTTTCAACACGACAGAGTTTAAGGTAATACAAATTGCAAGTTGAAGAGGAAGATAAAAACATGGAAATAGACAAAAGCGGATATGAAGAAAGAAGGGCAACCAGGCAAACTTTGAGATAAAGAGCGAGAGAGAGAGATAGCGAGGGAGTATTACTGAGTGAGAAAGCTATATAGACAAATACAGACATGGCGAAAAGGACGGAGATACAGACATGAACAGAGAGAATTCAGCTAGAGACAACTATTTACCGGTGGCTTTGTAGTGGGGCATATTGCATACGCTAAAATGACAATAGAGCAACAATGAAAATCTGACATACTACAGACTAACTCGGTCATTGGTACATCACTGTAAAGTATGGAATAAGATTTACAATAGCATACTACAATTTACAAAGCCATCTTTATCATAGTATCGTTCCCTCTACATCTCCACATTAAAAGTTTTCCTATTTCCGTTGACACTCTGATCAAAGTCATCAATATCAATTCATTTAAGTGACACAATCTTTAAAGGTGCTTGTTCATATCGGAAAACCTGAATGTTAATAATCAATTTCTTTAGATATCACAGTTGCTGTACTGTATATGATACACACTGGAGAATAGTCATTGAAAGCAAAATGAGATCGTTTTTGATTCGTTTAAGTGTGTATACAGTGAATTAAAATGTGTTATGATCCAAAAGCGTGATATCGCTTTGAAAATATACAGCATATAAACTGGATATACTTAGATGAATTGACCCTTCTTGAATTAAGTATGCCTTAAATGACTACTTTAAATTTCATACCAAACAACAATACAAAAAACACGGATGAACGTTTAGAATATGACCAACTTTTGGCCATCAAACTGTGTTTCAATATGAATAAAACATAAACAGAACTTACCTATAGCAAGGACCACCACGAGGGCCATGAATTGAACATTGTACTTCCCGACATTTTTCTGAAGAATACACAGCAGTACTTGGAACGTGAATCGTGCGAAACAGGTTAAGAATGTCCAGAGGTCTTTATTCATAGCACTGACTAGACAGGTGCCACAACTAAACACATGTGTCTTTTTTAATCATCAGATAAACGGCAGTGTAATATATGTTTCCTTTTTTGATGTTGATAGAAATGAATGAAAAAGTTTTATTGTTAGATTTTAAGATACTGATCGCAATGGACACGTCGTCCGAAATGAGGTTGATACTAAATCTGCTTTTTCTCTAGTCATACTTTAGTCCTAAAAGAAAGAAAAAAATATAACAGTTCTTGACAACAAAGGAACATGCTAGAATATTGACTAATACTTTTCAAAAGTCTTCAAAGTTATTTTAATGAACACTTTTGGACTGAACAAGAGAGGAAAGGAGTGAGATCCAGAGGAAGAGCGTCGGTCTCGAGACAAGAGGGTCGTGCGTTCGATTTCTGTGAGTTGCTGTGTCCATACAGCGACCTATAATTTGTCAACATTCGACGCAAGTACTTGTGATGTCGCAAGGTAACCGAACCGGGAGTGTTTGATTCAATTTTAAAGAACTTGTTTCACAAGCGATGTAGAATAAATAAGTTTAAATTAAGTCAGAATGAATCGTTAATTCTAACAACAGCTCACATCATTCCAAAATATCGAGTCTTTACTAGTAGTATGAAGTGTAATGTATGCTTTCATGTATATACAGAGCAATACTTTAATTGTACGCGCTCAGCCAAAATGATTGCTCTGTGTTTGTCAAATAAGCTAGTCGGAGGAAGATAGTGATACTTCATAAACTGTTTGTTACAAGGTGAAAGATGAAATATGCATGCTGGTACTTGCTTTACATGTTATCATATGCTAATTCAATAGCACATGCCCTATTGTTCTCAAATAGTCACTGAATCTTAAGGATTAGGATTTTCGTTGGTTAATTGTGCTTGTGAGGGTTTGGTTCCAAAAGACATTATTGACGTTAAAATTGTAATATATCTTGGGAATTTCACTTTAGCCCTATTTGACAAATTATTTGATAGCACTAATTTGGTTCAGCCCTTCAGCTATATCAGCGTTGTTTTTTTAAGCATCAATGACAAGCACAATACATGTGTTAAACATCTGTGTGAGACATGCAGGGTTTGCTCAATAGCATACAAAATAATATAAAACCTTTTCAGTTATTCCCAATCCTATACAACATTATGTCCATCATGAGTGGTCATTGTTCAGATATACAAAAGCGGCCATAATGAACATACAACGGACAAAAGACTTCAAGGGATTGCACAGGTAGGTACATATATTCACTCAACAACTATATGAAATCAGCGTCTATATATTTATTAGCATCATTGAAAAGCACACTACATTGGTTATACCTCAATGTGAGAGATTCAGTTTTTGCTTTATATAATGCAAAAGATCTTTCCAATCATAATACATATCCTGTACAACATTAGGTCAATATTTGGAGGTTCTTCTCGAGATATACTAAAACGACCATAATGAACATACAACGAACAAAACGCTTCAAGGAATTGCGCAGGAAGATACCTACATATTCATTCAACCACATGCAGATATCTATATCCAACTAAAAAATAGACCTTCGTGTCTACCATCGAGAGTATCAATGCTGTATCAATCTGCACTGAACCGAGAACAGAACATGAATGATGGATGGCCTAATGCGTATGCATGCGATACCTTCGCATCATGTATTTTTTAAATTTGTTCGAACTACGGTTAGTGACCTTTGTATGTAGTTGAATGAATGTTTTTGGAACATATTGATATTAACCAACCAAGGTCTCATTATATTTGATCTTGCCCGTTGATTGGTGATTGCCATATGTGATATGTACATATTTATACAGTTATTCTTTTATTGTGTATTTATTTGTCCATGAAATAAAGATAAAACTTGCATTAAATTGACAAGTTAATTACTGTTCAAATCTATCACTTTTTTTCATTCATTTCATCAACACTTAGAAAATAAAAATAGGTTTTATGTTCTTAATCAAAAGATTCAAAGATTGACCTCGGTCTAGTTGTGACACCTGTCTTACTTATGCTATAAATAAGGAACTTTCGATGCTTCCAATCTGTTCCACACGGTTTACGTTCCGAGTATTGTTGAATATTCTTCAGGAAAATGTCGGGTAGCACAATATTTCGATTCATGGCGCTCATGGCGCTTCTTGCTATTGGTAAGTACTGTTTCATGTTTTACTCATATTGAAACACATTAAGATGTTCTGAAGTTGTTCGTTATTTAACTGTTTATCCACATGAAATTAAACAGTTCTAGCAAACTTTCACCTGCCTTGAAGATGATTGTTGAATGAATGAATTATTGTCAATCATGACTATGTAATTAATTTTCAAAATGTGTATTATAGAATCTAGCTTGATATGTTCTTTTTCATAACGAAAACACACTGTTGGTGTCCGTTACTTTAAGGGCTATGTACTTTATTGCTTTATTATATCGAATAAACCTTTCCTTGCTGTTACGGGACCTTGTTGCGAACTAACAAGGACAAAAATAAGGATACGAACTGGTTTGAGAACGGTTCAAGCAACTTCTGTCATTTCTTTTACATTTTAATATATTTTGCTATTACTGTTCGTGATGATTGGGCAAAAGAAGTCAAACTTCTAAAATTGAAAAAATGCTGTATTCAGATTTCGATTGAAAATTTATGAAGAAAAAATACAGTTTTTCCAGATATGGAAGGATTATTTTCTTTAATAGCAGAGAGCTCCTCCAAAACATGTTGAGGGAGGTTATTGCGATAATGCGATAAAGATAATGTGGAGAAGGACCACGTTAAAGTTGTAAAACTTTTGGTCCAGTCCTTATTCACCATTTAGCTGAATAAAAATATGTTTAAACTACGACTGTTCACCCGTGTAAATGTATAAGTGTATGACATAGAATTTAAAGAAGTCACTTAAAGCATATTAAATTTAGGAAGCGTTAATTTATCAAAGTGTGTGCACACTTTATTAGCCTTGGACCTGGCCCGTGCGTATACACCGAACCGAATTCGGGTATGCTAGGACAAGAACCCCATGCTAACAGTTCGTATGCGGAAAAACTCTAAAGCAATGCCACGCTTTTGGAACAAGAAAAATGTTAATTCACTGTAATAACACGCAAAAGAATTAATCAATCTTATTTCGCTCCAATGACTATTCTTCAATGCGTAGCATATACAGTACAGCTGCTGTGCAGTTTAAAAAAAAAAAGGTTTTTTAACTTTAAGATTATCTAATATCTGTGAACAAGCACCGTTTAATGTTGTGTCACTTAAATGAATAAATATTAATGAATTTAATTGAATTGTCTTCGAAAATAGGACACTTTAACTTTGAAGAGGTTGAGAGAACGATACTCTGTTACAGATTGCTTTACAGTATGTTATTGCAAATCTTATTCCATACTCAACAGTGTTGTACCGATAACCAAGTTGGTCTCTGGTATGTCAGATTTTCTCTTTACTCATTTCAGCATATGCAAGAAGCCCCACTACAACACCAACGGTAAATATCTGTCTCTCTCTGCATTCTCTATGTCAATGTTTGTCTCCATGTCACTTCCCCTATGTCTGAATTTGTTTATGTAATCTCAAACTCACTAATCATCCCTCACTATCTCTATCTCTACTTTTGCCTGTCTTCTTTTTTGCCTTTATCTCCGTTTATGTCTCTCTCTATCCCTGCTTCCATCTTACTCTCTTACTTGTACTTTGGCTATTCTTGAACGTTGTGGTGTTCCAAGCATTTTCATTTATTGTTTTCGAAATATTTAATTAATAATGATCATATAGTTTACCGACAGTTATTTTAATACATTGTAACGTTCGTTGAACGTTTACACAAACTCGGGAACCTAATGCATTGTTGTAGAGAACATGCTGGTATATATATAGACAACACAACTGCACAGTGTGCGACAGTGCTTTTCACTGATCGGATGTGTTTCTATCTTGAAGGGGTTCATTTGTTCGGTTCGTTACATTGGTGGCATCGCTAGGATGAAGCCTTCATCTTTTGGTGTTGCCTTTTCCAAGTATTTCCCACGAACCAAGGCTCGGGACGAGTCTTCTCGGAGGTGGGAGTCATGTAATGTCGTTGAACATGCTGGTATATATTAAGACAACACAACCGCTTAGTGTGCGACAGTGTTTTTCACTGATCGGATGTGTTTCTATCTTGAAGGGGTTCATTTGTTCGGTTCGTTACATTGGTGGCATCGCTAGGATGAAGCCTTCTCCTTTTGGTGTTGCCTTTTCCAAGTATTTCCCACGAACCAAGGCTCGGGACGAGTCTTCTCGGAGGTGGGAGTCATGTAATGTCGTTGAACATGCTGGTATATATTAAGACAACACAACCGCTTAGTGTGCGACAGTGTTTTTCACTGATCGGATGTGTTTCTATCTTGAAGGGGTTCATTTGTTCGGTTCGTTACATTGGTGGCATCGCTAGGATGAAGCCTTCTCCTTTTGGTGTTGCCTTTTCCAAGTATTTCCCACGAACCAAGGCTCGGGACGAGTCTTCTCGGAGGTTGGAGTAATGTAACGTTCGTTGAACATGCTGGTTTATATTTAGACAACACAACCGCTCAATGTGCGACAGTGTTTTTCACTGATCGGATGTGTTTCTGTCTTGAAGGGGTTCACTTGCTTGGTTCGTTACATTGGTGGCAGCGCTAGGATGAAGCCTTCTCCTTCTTTTGGTGTTGCCTTTTCCACGTATTTCCCACGGAACAAGGCTCGGGACGATTCTTCTCGGAGTTGGGAGTTATGTAACGTTCATTGAACATGCTGGTATATATTTAGACAACACAACCGCTCAATGTGCGACAGTGTTTTTCACTAATCGGATGTGTTTGTGTCTTGGAGAGGTTTATTTGCTCGGTTCTTTACAACATTAACAAACTAGACCATGTGAAAGGATAACATGCACTCACATTATCATAATCCGTCTTTCTTGTCGTCTCAGGTCAGTGCAAATTAATACAACATTGGTCCTCTCAATGACAAATGTGACATTTTATTTGTATAATTCGTTTAATTGAATGGATGAATACATATGTATTTACCTGTAGTTTTAATGGTCGGTATTGGAGGATGCATTGCGCAAACCTTGTATCCCACTTACGGGTCAAAACACATGTATCATAATGGGCAATGCTGCTAATAAGCTTATTAACGCTGATATTTTATATAGCTGGATGTGTGTATTTAATCTAAAAAGAAAAAAAGTATGTATTACTCATTTTGTCAAAAAGCTATTAAGGGAAACTTCTATATGATAAACAATTATTAAAAGTGCCAATAATCCGTCATTTAAGTTTAGTTGTGTGATATTTTATAAACTTAATACAATTCATCGATTTGGGAATATTGATTAGTCGAATTTAAGCTCATGACGATCAATGTAGATGCTTTAATAATGACATAACCAATCATTCTCTTGCTGTCGTTACAGCCCACTGAGAAGCCTCATGTCCACAGCTGTAGTGATAACGGAAAAGAAAAACATGTAAGTATTAGCTGACATATATAGATAGTTTCCCGGTTGACTAACGGAATATTGTGGAAACAGTTGTTCAGTGGTTGGGCGTCAGCTTGGTGATCGGAGGATCCCAGGATCGTATCCTGACCGGGTCATCGTAATTTTCCTGAGCAAAAAATGCATCCAACATTCCTTCTCTCAACCCAGGTGTATATATGGGTACCTCGAAGGGATTAAACCACTGTGCCGTGGCTGCATTTGCGCCATATGTAAACGGCCCTTTTGTTAATCGCCCTGTGATCGGGAAGGTTATTGTAAGAGTCGCCTGAATATGCCTAGCATAGATATGAGACTATACACCCCTACCTCTACCTCTCTACCCGGCTTGAGCAAGACTTGTTGTGACAATGTATATTCATATAAATGTTCTATAACCCATCTAAAACGGGACAAAGCATTTGCTTTATTTCGTATAGAAAATATCAGTATCATTTTGGGTGTCAGCTATTAAATTTAAAGCAATCTTTGTAATTCTATGCATGTGTGTCCTGTTGCAGCAAACATATATATTTGCTATCAATGCAAATAAAAGATTCTGACCATACAAACGCACACCATCTCCCATTCAAAACATTACCGATGTCTTTGTCAATGTCTTTTCATCTCAATTTCAACCCTGCTTAAATTTCTTTAAAAACGATATGTTACTTTATCGTCTTATGATAATATAACGTTTGTGGAAAAGTTACGCACATTCGAGAACATAACTCATTTTTATTGAGAACATGCCAGTACATGAATAGAAACAACACTCCATCAGAGGACGACAGTGTTTTTCAATGGTCAGATGTGAATGTGTCTTTCAGAGGTTGCTTTGCTCGGTTGTATTCAATAATATCATTGGAGTTCTTGATTGTTGTTTTTATCATAACGTTGCCTGCTGTCTTTTCAGGTCATTCCTGACACCAACTGCCGTGATGCTAAACGCGGTGATGTAAGTATCAGCACATTTCGCATTAACAGCATCAAGTTTATGTTCCGTTCTGCATGTTCCTTTGTTGAGGTTTGTCGGTTGAATTAATTTAAAACTCATTTATGCTTAACAGAACACTGAATCATCCATAGGCTATAAGTATATTGATGACATTAATCTACGAAAGTTAGTAGACAGCAATTGAGAAAAAAAAACTCTCTCAGTGTTTCTCCTTTTTAATTCTCCTTAACGCTCTTTCAGCGGTAGATTCTCTTTTATTACTTATGAGCCAGGAAGCACCGTCTAATCGAGATACAAAGAAATTTTGTCTAAATATATCAACAAAAATATGAATAATGAAAGTATCTGTTAAGTAGGCAAAACGTGCATAGTTACATTAATAAAATATTCCTAGTGAAGCTGTTCATGCATGGTTTCTACTTTATAGTGATTTTGAAAAAAAGGCGAATAAAGGTCCATGCAATCAAAGATTGAAACGGCTTGTTCGCAGATGTTAAGAAATTTTGAAGTTGAATTTTACTTCCATAAAACTGTTTAACAGTTGAATTTACATACTATACAAACATGAGTATAGTCACTGGAATCATTATATAATCGTAATAAAGTTGTTTGAGCCTGTGATATTTAATCAATTCGAATTTGGATCCAAAAGCGTTGCAATTGTTTAAGGATCTACCCCATATAGACGTATGTACATAGACATATTGACCTTAAACTCGATACATATTTTCAACTGGTTATCCCACGCAAAAATACAAGTGTCTTTAAACGACATTCCATTTCCACCGTCAAATTTTCTTATTTGTGACCTACACCTAAAATGTTATAAGAAAAGGCTCGCAACTTAGCAATTACCTAGGAAGAAACTCGCGGTTTACCACCAAGCGACAGAGCTACATGTATGCATATAGTAAAAACGCATTTCTTATAATTATATCAAAAAATTAATTCGTTACATTGCTTTCATTTCATTTCAGTCTTGCACTGTCGATAACGGTAGAGGGTATTGCGATCGAGTCGGGAATTGCGACAATGATCAGTGTCAGCTGAGGTGCACACCAATAAAGCAAAGAATGGAGATGGTGTATGACCTTTCCAAGAACTAAATTATGTTCCGCTTATTCATTGTATACCAATAAAGATAATAGCTAATCGTCGTGTAATGTTTTATATTTTTCTCAATAATGGGAAGTTCCTTGTTACCAAAGGCGGGTAATCACGTGACCAATGATTTCGATCTTATATCCTAGTAAGGCGGTCGCTCAACATTTTTTTTCATCTACTTGATAGCCACATTGTATAACCTGCATGCGTTTACCATCAACCTTCCGGTGCTGGTGGTATATGATTACCCATGCTTTATAGCGACGTTACGTCGAATACTTGTCAGAGAAATCGCAGTCGACGGACACAAATGACCCAAACAGTCGGCCTTCGACTGTGATTGCTAAGCCGAGTATTAGACATTATACCGTTATAAAGCATGGGCTATCATTTACCTCCAGAATCGGAAATACATTGGTAAACTCTTGCATAGTTTTTGTCGTTGCCATCATCATTTCTACATTTTCCTTATAAAAGCATACCATATTGGTGGAGGTCACTCAATTATCACAGACCGATTGAAACATGTATTTGGCCAAATGAGGATCGACTCCAATCAACAAGTACAGAAAGTAAACGCTGAAAGCAAATGGCGCTATCTGCTTGAGGGGAAATGTGTAAATGAACGTTTGATATTCATTTGCAATCGGAATTACCCGGATTTTCCCTTCTGCTGGGAAATACACCTCAGTGTAGGGTTACAATATTTTGGGTTAATCATCCGCGGCTTATAACATATTTCCTCTTAGCGTCCACGTTAATTGTTTCCCTGTATATGGAAGAGATGGACGTCCGTTTAGTTACTCTCTATCGTTAACTCATACGTAATGGCGAGATTTTATGCTATTAAAGAAATTATTATTGAATGATGTTTCCTTAATCAAATAAAACAACTTTTTAGATTTCTCATACGTACTAGAGATGTGTGTAAAATCGTACCATAAAAAATGGACATTCAGTAACGGTGATAGTTGACGATACTGTTCCCATTAAACGAATCGTTTTAGAAAGTTTTTAAAATTCTTTTGAGCATTTGTACAACACAGATGAGTATTAAATCCTACCAGAACAAAATGAACATTCAGGAACGAGGAAAATTGACGAATCTGTTCCATTACAAGAATAAGTATAGGAAAAGGTTTAACATTATTATGTACACATGAACTACAGATGTGTGTAAAATCCTACCTGAACAAAATGAATATTCAGTGACAGTGATAGTTGACGATAGTGTTCCCTTACAAGAAAAAGTATTGGACAAGGTTTGATATTCCTATGACAAATGTACAGATGTGTGTAAAATCCTACAAGAACAAAATGGACAACCAGTAATTTTGAAAGTTGACGATACTGCTCCCTTACAAGAAAAAGTATAAGAACAAATTTGACATTTCTTTATTCACATGTAGTACAGCTCTGTGTAAAATCCTGTTTGCAGTAGACCCCGTCATACACTCACCGATTAGTAAAGAGATAGGCGAATGAAACATCCATATGTGGAACTATGATAGCAATCAGACAATTAACTTGTCATTTTATTTACGAATGTGTTCATTTGTTGGAAATTTCCATCGGGCCTGTACATGTAACATAACCCACTCAGGCGAGGGAATCACCATAGATAGATATCACAGCCGAAGACAGACTGTTTGAGACACGCGCGACCGACGTCTGCGATCTCTCTGCCGAGTATAAGATGTAACGCCGTAATATAGCATAGGTTTTCATATACCACAAGAACCGAAGAGTTGATGGTCAACTCATGCGGGTTACACAATGTTGCTATCAATGGCAAAAGTAGGTGGAAGAAGCAAAAGATACCTGGGCGCAGCCATCTTGTTCAGTCATGAGATCGTAATGATTGGTCACGTGATTCCTCCGCCTGCCACTGCCTTCAAATAAAGTATTGAGGTGAATTTCAGCCCGATTCCGATCACGTCCGAGTCGTTTACGGGTTTTACAGATCGGATTGTTTTTTGCAGTCTAAATGATTTAAAAAACCTAAATAAAATAACACGATACCAGACTTAAGAATGACAAACACATCAAAGTTACCGTGTCTAATTAGCTTCCAGAAAAAGAACTCACATTTCTGACAATATATTTTTTTCTCTTTGGTGGCATTATTTATGTCGGCATGTATTTTTGCAGTCTGCATGACAATGGTTTAGTACTGTATCGTGGCATGTAACATATCTGACGACAGTGGTCCATTAGGTGAAGCGTAACATTGACTATAGGGTATGAGTTTGCAGGAAAATACCAAACCTTTCGCCAATACGCTACGTTTAGTAATCAAATTCATCCACCATCGCCATTTGCTGAATGTATACTATGTTCTGGTAGAGCTTTTATGCCATAGTTGATATGTACAAGGGAATAATAAACCTTTTCTGAAACGCTTCTTTTATGGGAACAGTATCGTCAACTGTCAGCGTTACTAAATGTTTATTTTGTTTTGGTGGGATTTTACAAACATATGTAGTTCATGTGTATATGTGAATATTAATTCTTTTTTATGCGTTTTCCTGTAAGGGAACAGTATCGTCAACTTTCACCGTTACAAAATGTTTATTTGCTCTGGTGGAATGTTATAGTCATGTGTGGTGTACACGTGTTCAAAAGAGTTTTGAAAACTTTCTAATGCGCTTCTTTTCATGGGAACAGTATCGTCAACTATCACCGTTACTAAATGTTTATTTTGCTTTGTCAGAATTTTACACACAGTTGTGTTGTACATATGCTCAAAGGAATGTTAAACATTTCTAATACGCTTTCATGTAAGGGAACAGTATCGTCAACTATCACCGTTTCTGAATGTTCATTTTGTTCTGGCAGGACTTTACACACATCTTTAATACATGTGTACATAAGAATATTAAGCTTTTTCTAATACTTTTTCTTGTAAGGGAACAGTATCACCAACATTCACTGTTACTGGGTGTTCAATTTGTTCTGATTTAACACACATCCATAATGGTGCATATGTGAAATCTAAAAAGTTATTTTATTTGATTAAGGCCAGATTTATTCAACTTACGATTTCGCTATTTCGTATGAGTTACCAATAAAAAGTAATTCAAAAGGATATTCAACTCTTCCAAATACATGGAACCACTCAACGTGGACGGTAAGAGGAATTGTGTTATTAACCGGGGACAATTAACCCGAAATATTGTAACCCTACACTGAAGTGTATTTCTTAGCTAGAGAAAATACCCAAGTAGTTCCGATTAAAAATGAAGTTTAAACGTTTATTTACGCATTTCCTCGCAAGCAAATAGTGCCATGGACTTTCAGCATTTATTTTCTGTACTTGTTGGTTCGAATCGATCCTCATTTGGTCAAAGTCATGTTTCAATCGGTTTTCTGATAAATGATCGTACTCGACCAATATGGTATGCTTTTATGATGAAAAGGAAGAAATGATAATAGTCACGACAAAAACTATGCATGAGTTGACCAATGCATTTCCGTTTCTGGAGGTATATGATATCCCAAGCTTTATAACAATATCATGTTTGTTACTCGGCTTAGAAATCACAGTCAAATGCCTACTGTTTAGGTCATTCGTGCCCGGCGACTGCGATTTATCTGCCAAGTGTCCGACGTAACGCCGCTATAAAACATGTGTTATCATATACTACCAGCACCGGAAGGTTGAAGGTGAACACATGCGGGTTATACAATGTGGCTATCAAGTAGGTGAAAAAAAACATGTTGAGCGACCGCCTTGTTATGATATAAGATCGAAAACATTGGTCACGTGATTCCCCGCCTTTGGTAATAAGGAACTTCCCATTATTGAGAAAAATATAAAACATTACACGACGATTAGCTATTATCTTTATTGGTATACAATAAATCAGCGGAACATAATTTAGTAATTGGAAATGTCATACACCTTCTCCACTCTCTGCTTTATGGGTGTGCACCTCAGCTGACACTGATCATTGTCGCAATTCCCGACTCGATCGCAATACCCTCTACCGTTATCGACAATGCAAAACTGAAATGAAATGAAAGCTATGTAATTAAAAAATTTGGTGATATAATTATAAGAAATGCAGCTTTACTATATGTATACATGTAGCTCTGGTGCTTGGTAGAAAATCGCGAGTTTCTTCCTAGGTAATTGCTAAGTTGCGAGGTTTTTTATTATAACATTTTAGGTGTAGGTCTCAAATAAGAAGATTTAACGGTCGAAATGGATTGTCGCTGAAAAATACAGTTTTCTTTTGCATGGGATTATCAGATTGGAATATGTATCGAGTTTACCATTTATTCGGGAAAGGTCAATATGTGTATGTTAAAACGTCTATAGATCTTAAATCCATTGTAACGCTTTGGGATCCAAATGCAAATTGATTGAACATTTACAGGCTCAAAAAACTTATATCATTTTATCACGATTCCATGTTAATTCTACTGTTTAACAGTTTTATGGAAGTAAAATTTAACTTCAAAATTTCTTTACATATGCGAACAAGCCGTTTCAATCATTGATTGCATGGACCTTTAATCGCGTTCATTCCGAAATCACTACCAAGAAGAAATCATGCATAAACAGCTTAACTAAGAAACTTCTATTTATGTACCCAGCAGGATTTGATTATTTAACAGATACCTTTATTTTTCATCTTTTGATTGATATATGTTGACAACATTTCTTTTTTATTTAGATTAGACGGTGCTTCCTGGCTCATAAGTAATAGAGGAAAATCTACTGCCAAAATGGCCTTAAGGGGAATAAAAAAAACGAAAACATTTATTTTTCTCAAAAACTGTTTTTTAACTATCGTAGATTTATATCATCAATATAACTAAGGTTACTTATAGCCCATGGATGGTTCAGTGTTCTGTTAAGCATAAATTAGTTTTAAATGGATTCCACTGAACCATCGACAAACATCAACAAAAGAACCTGCAGAACGGAACAGAAACTTGATGCTGTTAATGCGAAATGTGCTGATACTTACATCAAATCGTGTAGCATTACGGCAGTTGGTGTCGGGAATGGCCTGAAAAGACAGCAGGCAACGTTAAGAAAAACTTAACAATCAAGAACTCCAATGATATTATTGAATACAACCGAGCAAAGCATGCACATTAAATGTTAACTGCTGTGGATGTTTACTAGAGTCGTCTTAGTACACCTCTGTAGTAGAGGGGACAGGTTTACTTAACTTTTCATGCTAAGATTTGCTTAAACTTAAAACAATATTACCTCTTATTTCAATTTTTGGCTTGGTAATATTGCAATAGTTACACATCATTGGAATCGTCTCTCAGAGACACTTTATTTGACATGTCAAATTAGGATATTTTACTTTCATTTAAGATAATATCCATACTTATTAGTTTTGACTTACGCAAATATTTTCCTTATTCCGTTTAGTAAAACGATTCCTTTGTGTAAAACTGAATCAATTTGAACACATCTGGTTTATCCAATCAAAACATCTCAGAGGTAATAGAGATGCCGCTATATTGTTTGTCGCGAAACTTACGTCACTTTAAATTCGTTTTCATGAAGAGATCTTAAATGTGAAATCTTAAAAAGTCGTTTTATTTGATTAAGGAACAGTTTTTTTTAAGTATGACAACTTTAAATTTCGCCATTTCGTTACCTATAATAAGTAATTCAAAATGATGTCCAACACCTCCATATACATAGATCCACTTAATGTGGACGCTAAGAGGAAATGCGTTATAAACCGGGGAAGATTTACCCCCAAAGATCGTAACCCTACACTGATGTGTATTTCCCAGCAGAAGGAAAGATCCGAGTAGTTCCGATTGCAAATGAATATCAAATGATTATTACCACTTTCTTCTCAACCAGATAGCGCCATGGACTTTCAGCGTTTACTTTCTGTACTTGTTGATTGGAGTCGATCCTCATTTCGTCAAAGTCATGTTTCAATCGGTTTTTGATAAATTAGTGGTCTCGACCAATATGGTAGGCTTTTATGACGAAACGGTAGACATGATAATGGTCACGACAGAACCTACGCATGAGTTGATCAAAGAATTTCTGGTTACGATGGTATATGATAACCCATGCTGCTTTATAATGACCTTATGTCTAATACTCGGCTGAGAAATGACGGTCGAAGGCCGACTATTTAGGACATTCGTGCCCGTCGACTGATATTTCTCTGCCAAGTGTTAGAAGTAACGCCGTTATTAAGCATTGGTTATCATATAACACCAGCACGGAAAGGTTGATGGTCAAGTCATGTTGGGTACACAATGTGGCTTGAATTGGCAAAAAGGGTAGAAGATGCAAAATACTAGTGGAGCGGCTATCTTGTTCGAATATAAGATCGTAAACATTGGTCACGTGTTTCCCCACCTTGGATAATAATTAACTTCCCTTTATTAAGAGAAATATAGAACATTACACGAAGACTAAGTTTTATCTTTATTGATATAGAATGAATCAGCGGAACGTTAATTGGGCAAAGTTTAATTACCTCTTTCTGCTGTCTTGGTGTGCACCTCAGCTGACACTTATCATTGTCGCAATTCCCGACTGGTTCACAAAACCCTTTAAAGCGATCTGCAGTGCAAAACTGAAACGAAAACAATGTAATAAATTCGGTGATATAAATCTTAGAAATACGTTTTTACTATATTCATACATTAGCTCTGGTGCTTGGTGGAAAACTGCGAGTTTCTTCCTAGGTAATTGCTAAGTTGCGAGGTTTTTCATATAACATATTTAGGTGTAGGTCACAGATAAGAAGATTTGACGGTCCAATTGAATGTCGTTGTAAAATACATGTTTTTTTTTGCGTGAGATAATCAGATGAAAATATGTATCGAGTTCACCATTAATTCGGGAAAGGTAAATATGTCTATGTACATACATCTATATAAGGTAGATATTAAAACCATTGAAACGCTTTTCGATCCAAAGTCGAATCTATTGAATGTTAACAAGGTCAAAAAACTGAATTACGATTATTTCATGATTCCAATGACTATTCCCCTGTTTGTATAGTATGTTAATACAACTGTTTAATAGTTTTATGGAATTATTGCTTAAACGTCCAAATTTCTTTACTTCTACCAATAAGCTGTTGCAATCATTGATTGCATGAACCTTTATTCTCGTTCATTTCAAAGTCACTGCAAAGAAGACCATGCATAAACAGCTTCACTAAGAAAATATTATTTAGGTAACCATGCACGTTTTGCCTACTTAACAGAGACCTTCATTATTCATCTTTTGGTCGATATATTTTGAGATAATTTCTTTATTCCTCGATTAGACGGTTTTTCCTGGATCATAAGTGGTAGAGGGAAATCTACTACTATAATGGTGTTAAGGGGAAATCAAAACCATCATTTGATTAACTTGAAAGAGGGTTTGATATTTCAAATTCTGTACACTAACCATCGTAAATAATCATCATCAATAAAATTCAGGTTATTTATTTTCTTTGGGTATTTAAAGCTCTTTCAAGCATAAAGTAGATTTAAATGGATTCCACTGAACTATCGGCAAACCACAACAAAAGAATCTGCAGAACGGAACAGAAGCTTTATGCTGTTAACACGAAATGCGCTGATACTTACATCACCTCGTTTGGCATCACGACAGCTGGCGATTTCTTCGGGAATAGCCTGAAAAGACAGCAAACAACAAGACGATGAAAATAACATTCGGGAACTCCAATGATATTATAGTAACGAACCGAGCAAATCAACCTCTCAATGACACAATCATATCAGATCATTGAAAAACATTGTGTTGCAGACTGTCGTCCTCTAATAGAGTGTTAAATCTATTTATGTCCTAGCATACTCTGAATATTAGGCTCTTAAAGTTTCTGTGTGTCAAAGGATTTTTTTTCAAAACTTTCGAAAATAAAGGAATATTTATTAAATAAAAATTTCAGCAGAAAAACCAATAGCATATAAAATGAATTTTGACATTTTTCATTTTATAAAAATCCGACAAAATCTAAATATAGCGTCACGCTCACGTGATACTAAGACTACACACTGAAAACAAAAATGGACGCTAACTCTAGTTTCTTCTTAGTTAGGTGTACATCGACACGTGACAGGCACTTGACAGCCCACGTGACGTAACTAATTACCATATAGCTGTAGTAACATACAAAAGTCGAGGCCGTGGGGGTTTTCAGTACATATCTCCATTTATACCGCAATTTCGGCTATTTTTTTTAATGAATATTTGTTAGAAGTATATCTGAATACCATACGCAAATTCTACTTTTTACCTATATATATTTAGTGTATGACGTCCAGGATTTTTAAGTTTGCATAACTGTTCAACAAATATTTTATCATCATCAGACGTTTAACTACATCTACTTTTTCAAGGAAATTCAATCAAGGTTGAGATTGAGATAAAGAAAATCATTGATAAAGTCATTGATAGCAAATATGTGTGTTTCCTGCATCAGGATACACTTGCATAGGATCACCAATATTGCTTTTAAGTTCAAAACAGACATTCAAAATCAGTTTTTCATACAATATGAAGCGAACATGTTATGTCTCCTAAAGTTGTAATTTTAAATTTTTTCTTCAAGGCCCTTGAAAGGAGTACAATGATTATAATTAGGCGTTTATCATATGTCCTCCCAGTATATTCCACTTCTGGCTTGTTAATCAAAATAAACAAATAAATGTACGGAGGACTCTGCTGTCTAATTCTTTAACGTTCTATAGATTCGTAAACTATAAATAAAGTTTCCTCATATCAATGTATATATAAATGATATTTTATTTATTTTTCGCTAGGGTTTTGGTTGTGTCTACATTTCTTCAGTTTGAGGTAATTTGCATTGCATGGTTCATAATGGTAGAGGCAGAACCACAAATTTAACTGCTAACAAGGTTTGCTCATGCAGAGGAGAATCCATTGCCATTCCGTTAGTCAACAAGGAAACAACCTATATATTTCTGTTAATACTTACATCTTTCTCTTTTCCGTTATCGCCGAATGTGTGGACATGAGGCTTCTCAGTGGGCTAAAACGATAGCCAAACAAAGGATGGGTTACTTATATTATCAAAGCATTTGTATAGATGGCAATAGCTTAGACTCACCAAACTAATGTACCCAAATCGATAAATTATATCTAGCTTATAAACTATCACGCAAAACTCCTCAAACGACGAATTATTGACATTATCAACAAGTGTATATCATGAAGGAGTTTCCCTTGGTCGCTTTTTGACAGATTGAGTGATACATACTTTGGATTAAATGCACAGCTAACGCTTTATAACATCAGTGTTTATATGTTTATTAGCAGCATTGACAAGCATAATACATTTGTGTTGAACCTGTAAGAGAGATACAGGATTTGTGAAAGTTTATACAAAATCTTATGAGAAATATTCATCGATTACTATGTGTTTATATTTAGGTCAATGCTTTGTAGACATTGTTGAGAAACACAAGACCGACCTCAATAGATATATAACCAACCAATAACTCCTCTCTCAATGACTATCATAAATGCTGCAGGTAAATATATGTATATATATATTTTATTAAACAAACAAAACTTCACATTTGTCATTGAGAGTACAAATGTTGTATTATTTTCCGCTGACCTGAGATGACGCCAAGTAAGACGGATTATGATAATGTGAATGCATGTTATTCTTTCACATGATTTATGTTGTTAATGTAGTTAAACAACTGTTAGTAAACTATATGAACATTGATAACTAAATAATTCAAAAAGGATTAATGAAAGCGCTGAGAACATTACAAAGTTTAAGGTAATACAAAGTGCGAGTTAAAGAGTATGATGAAAGCAGGGAGAGAGACAAAAGTGGTTTTAGGGGTAGAAAGGAAGACAGGCAAAGGGAGAGATAAATAAAGGGATGGGGATAGGGAGGGAGGGAGGGAGGGAGGATAAGTGAGTGAGAGAGTTACATATACAAATACAGACATGTGGAAATTGACGCAGAGACAGACATGCACATAGAGATACACATATTTTACCTTTTGTGTTGTAGTCGGGCATCTTGCATACGCTGAAATGATAAAAGGGAAACCATGAAAATCTGACTTACCACATACCAATTCGGTCATCGGTACAACACTGTTGAGTTTGGAATGAGACTTACTGAAAGCCATCTGTATCAGAGTATCGTTCCCTCTATGTCTCCACATTTAAAGTTTTCATTTTTCCGTTGACAATCCGGACAAATCCATCAATATTAATTCATTTAAGTGACACAATCTTTAAAGGTGCTTGTTCCCATGAGAGAAATATTTAAGTTAAAAACTAATTTCATAAGAACAACACAGTAGCTGTACTATATGTGTTAAGCACTCGGGAATAGTCATCAAAAGCAAAGTAAGAGCGTTTTTAATTCTTTTAAATGTGTATACAGTGAATTAAGATGTGTTTTGACCCAAAAGCGTGGCATCGCTTTCGAAATCTACAGCATATCTACAATATATTAGATCAATTGACGCTCCCTGAATTAAGTATGCTTTCAATGACTACTTTAAATTTCATACCGAACAACAAAACAAAAACATGGATGAATATTTAAAATATGACCAACTTATGGCCGTCTAACTGTGTTTCAATATGAAAAAACTTAAAACAGAACTTACCTATAGCAAAGACCGCCATGAGCGCCATGAATCGAAACATTGTGCTTCCCGACATTTTCCTTAAGAATATTCACGAATGCTCGGAACGTTAACCGTATGGAACAGATTGGAAATGTCCTTATTTATAGCACTGGCTAGACAGGTGCCATAACTTGACACAGGTGCCTGTTTTTAATCATGAAATAAACAACGTAAAATATATTTTTTACTTTTTTAATGTTCATAGAAAATAATGAAAAACGCTTTATTGTTAGCTTTTAAGATATTGATCGCTATGGAAACGTCATCCGATATGAGGTAAATGCGAAATTTGCTTTTCTTTTATTTTGTCATACTTGAGTCATTAAAGCAAGACAAAACATAAATATTCTTGACAACAAAGGAACATGTTAATTGTTTGATTAATAATCTTTAAACGTCTAAATAGCTATTTTAATGTGCAGTTTTGGACTGATCAAAAGAGGAAAGGAACAATGTCAGAATGTGGTCCAGAGGTTGAGCGTCGGTCCCGGGACAAAAGGACCCTGGGCTATATTTCTCTGAGTAGCGGTGTCCATACAGAGACCCCTCATTTGTCCACGTTCAGCACGAGTACTGGTGATGTTGCAAGGAAGCAGATTCTAGAGTGATTAATCTAAGTTGAAAAAAACTTGTGTCATAAGTGACGTAAAATAGATGAGTTTAAGTTAAGTCAGAATGTTGCCTTGGGTATAGCAACAGCTGACATCGTTAAATGTTACCGAGTCTTAAATAATAGTAGGACGTTAAATGTATGCTTTCATGTTTATACAAAGCAGAGCTTTGTATGACACTAATTTGGTACAGCTCTTCAGCTATATCAGCGTTGTCTTTTTAAGCATAATTGACAAGAACAATACATGTGTTAAAGATCTGTGTGAGACATGCAGGGTTTGCTCAATAGCATACACAATAATATAAAACCTTTTCAGTCATGCCTGTCCTATACAACATTATGTCAATCATGAGTGGTCATTGTTCAGATATACAAAAGCCGTCATAATGAACATACAACGGACAAAAGACTTCATGGGATTGCACAGGTAGGTACATATATTCACTCAACAACTATATGAAATCAGCGTCTATATATTTATTAGCATCATTGACAAGCACACTACATTGGTTGTGCCTCAATGTGAGAGATTCAGTTTTTTCTTTATATAATGCAAAAGATCTTTCCAATCATGATACATATCCTGTACAACATTAGGTCAATATTTGGAGGTTCTTCTCGAGATATACTAATACGACCATAATGAACATACAACGAACAAAACGCTTCAAGGAATTGCGCAGGAAGATAGCTACATATTCATTCAACCACATGCAGATACCTATATCCAACTAAAAAATAGACCTTCGTGTCTACCATCGAGAGTATCAATGCTGTATCGATCTGCACTGAACCGAGAACAGAACATGAATGATGGCCTAATGCGTATGCATGCGATACCTTCGCAGCATGTATTTTTGTTCGAACTACGGTTAGTGACCTTTGTATGTAGTTGAATGAATGTTTTTGGAACATATTGATATTAACCAACCAAGGTCTCATTGTATTGGATCTAGCCCGTTGATTGGTGATTGCCATATGTGATATGTACATATTTATACAGTTATTCTTTTATTGTGTATTTATTTGTCCATGAAATAAAGATAAAACTTGCATAAAATTGACAAGTTAATTACTGTTCAAATCTATCATTTTTTTTCATTCATTTCATCAACACTTAGAAAATAAAAATAGGTTTTATGTTCTTAATCAAAAGATTCAAAGATTGACCTCGGTCTAGTTGTGACACCTGTCTTACTTATGCTATAAATAAGGAACTTTCGATGCTTCCAATCTGTTCCACACGGTTTACGTTCCGAGTATTATTGAATATTCTTCAGGAAAATGTCGGGTAGCACAATATTTCGATTCATGGCGCTCATGGCGCTTCTTGCTATTGGTAAGTACTGTTTCATGTTTTACTCATATTGAAACACATTAAGATGTTCTGAAGTTGTTCGTTATTTAACTGTTTATCCACATGAAATTAAACAGTTCTAGCAAACTCTCACCTGCCTTGAAGATGATTGTTGAATGAATGAATTATTGTCAATCATGACTATGTAATTCATTTTCAAAATGTGTATTATAGAATCTAGCTTGATATGTTCTTTTTCATAACGAAAACACACTGTTGGTGTCCGTTACTTTAAGGGCTATGTACTTTATTGCTTTATTATATCGAATTAACCTTTCCTTGCTGATACGGGACCTTGTTGCGAACTAACAAGGACAAAAATAAGGATACGAACTGGTTTGAGAACGGTTCAAGCAACTTCTGTCATTTCTTTTACATTTTAATATATTTTGCTATTACTGTTCGTGATGATTGGGCAAAAGAAGTCAAACTTCTAAAATTGAAAAAATGCTGTATTCAGATTTCGATTGAAAATTTATGAAGAAAAAATACAGTTCTTCCAGATATGGAAGGATTAGTTTTTTTAATAGCAGAGAGCTCCTCCAAAACATGTTGAGGGAGGTTACTGCGAAAGATAATGTGGAGAAGGACCACGTTAAAGTTGTAAAACTTTTGGTCCAGTTCTTATTCACCATTTAGCTGAATAAAAATATGTTTAAACTACGACTGTTCACCCGTGTAAATGTATAAGTGTATATTTAATTAATAATGATCATATAGTTTACCGACAGTTATTTTAATACATTGTAACGTTCGTTGAACGTTTACACAAACTAGGGAACCTAATGCATTGTTGTAGAGAACATGCTGGTATATATATAGACAACACAACCGCTCAGTGTGCGACAGTGCTTTTCACTGATCGGATGTGTTTCTATCTTGAAGGGGTTCATTTGTTCGGTTCGTTACATTGGTGGCATCGCTAGGATGAAGCCTTCTCCTTTTGGTGTTGCCTTTTCCAAGTATTTCCCACGAACCAAGGCTCGGGACGAGTCTTCTCGGAGGTGGGAGTCATGTAATGTCGTTGAACATGCTGGTATATATTAAGACAACACAACCGCTCAGTGTGCGACAGTGTTTTTCACTGATCGGATGTGTTTCTATCTTGAAGGGGTTCATTTGTTCGGTTCGTTACATTGGTGGCATCGCTAGGATGAAGCCTTCTCCTTTTGGTGTTGCCTTTTCCAAGTATTTCCCACGAACCAAGGCTCGGGGCGAGTCTTCTCGGAGGTGGGAGTCATGTAACGTTCGTTGAACATGCTGGTATATATTTAGACAACACAACCGCTCAGTGTGCGACAGTGTTTTTCACTGATCGGATGTGTTTCTATCTTGAAGGGGTTCATTTGTTCGGTTCGTTACATTGGTGGCATCGCTAGGATGAAGCCTTCTCCTTCTTTTGGTGTTGCCTTTTCCACGTATTTCCCACGGACCAAGGCTTGGGACGAGTCTTCTCGGAGTTGGGAGTTATGTAACGTTCATTGAACATGTTGGTATATATTTAGACAACACAACCGCTCAATGTGCGAAGGTATTTTTCACTAATCGGATGTGTTTGTGTCTTGGAGAGGTTTATTTGCTCGGTTCTTTACAACATTAACAAACTAGACCATGTGAAAGGATAACATGCACTCACATTATCATAATCCGTCTTTCTTGTCGTCTCAGGTCAGTGCAAATTAATACAACATTGGTCCTCTCAATGACAAATGTGACATTTTATTTGTATAATTCGTTTAATTGAATGGATGAATACATATGTATTTACCTGTAGTTTTTATGGTCGGTATTGGAGGATGCATTGCGCAAACCTTGTATCCCACTTACGGGTCAAAACACATGTATCATAATGGGCAATGCTGCTAATAAGCTTATTAACGCTGATATTTTATATAGCTGGATGTGTGTATTTAATCTAAAAAGAAAAAAAGTATGTATTACTCATTTTGTCAAAAAGCTATTAAGGGAAACTTCTATATGATAAACAATTATTAAAAGTGCCAATAATCCGTCATTTAAGTTTAGTTGTGTGATATTTTATAAACTTAATACAATTCATCGATTTGGGAATATTGATTAGTCGAATTTAAGCTCATGACGATCAATGTAGATGCTTTAATAATGAAATACCCAATCATTTTCTTGCTGTCGTTACAGCCCAATGAGAAGCCTCATGTCCACAGCTGTAGTGATAACGGAAAAGAAAAACGTGTAAGTATTAGCTGACATATATAGATAGTTTCCCGGTTGACTAACGGAATATTGTGGAAACCGTTGTTCAGTGGTTGGGCGTCAGCTTGGTGATCGGAGGATCCTAGGATCGTATCCTGACCGGGTCATCGGAATTTTCCTGAGCAAAAAATGCATCCAACATTCCTTCTCTCAACCCAGGTGTATATATGGGTACCTCGAAGGGATTAAACCACTGTGCCGTGGCTGCATTTGCGCCATATGTAAACGGCCCTTTTGTTAATCGCCCTGTGATCGGGGAGGTTATTGTAAGAGTCGCCTGAATATGCCTAGCATAGATATGAGACTATACACCCCTACCTCTACCTCTCTACCCGGCTTGAGCAAGACTTGTTGTGACAATGTATATTCATATAAATTTTCTATAACCCATCTAAAACGGGACAAAGCATTTGCTTTATTTCGTATAGAAAATATCAGTATCATTTTGGGTGTCAGCTATTAAATTTAAAGCAATCGTTGTAATTCTATGCATGTGTGTCCTGTTGCAGCAAACATATATCTTTGCTATCAATGCAAATAAAAGATTCTGACCATACAAACGCACACCATCTCTCATTCAAAACAATACCGATGTCTTTGTCAATGTCTTTTCATCTCAATTTCAACCCTGCTTAGATTTCTTTAAAAAACGATATGTCGACTTTATCGTCTTATGATATTTTAACGTTTGTGGAAAAGTTATGCACATTCGAGAACCTAACTCATTTTTTTTGAGAACATGCCAGTACATGAATAGAAACAACACTCCATCAGAGGACGACAGTGTTTTTCAATGGTCAGATGTGAATGTGTCTTTGAGAGGTTGCTTTGCTCGGTTGTATTCAATAATATCATTGGAGTTCTTGATTGTTGGTTTTATCATAACGTTGCCTGCTGTCTTTTCATGTCATTCCCGACACCAACTGCCGTGATGCTAAACGCGGTGATGTAAGTATCAGCACATTTCGCATTAACAGCATCAAGTTTATGTTCCGTTCTGCATGTTCCTTTGTTGAGGTTTGTCGGTTGAATTGATTTAAAACTCATTTATGCTTAACAGAACACTGAATCATCCATAGGCTATAAGTATATTGATGATATTAATCTACGAAAGTTAGTAGACAGCAATTGAGAAAACAAACTCTCTCAGTGTTTCTCCTTTTTAATTCTCCTTAACGCTCTTTCAGCGGTAGATTCTCTTTTATTACTTATGAGCCAGGAAGCGCCGTCTAATCGAGATACAAAGAAATTTTGTCTAAATATATCAACAAAAGTATGAATAATGAAAGTATCTGTTAAGTAGGCAAAACGTGCATAGTTACATTAATAAAATATTCCTAGTGAAGCTGTTCATGCATGGTTTCTACTTTATAGTGATTTTGAAAAAAAGGCGAATAAAGGTCCATGCAATCAAAGATTGAAACGGCTTGTTCGCAGATGTTAAGAAATTTTGAAGTTGAATTTTACTTCCATAAAACTGTTTATCAGTTGAATTTACATACTATACAAACATGAGTATAGTCACTGGAATCATTATATAATCGTAATAAAGTTGTTTGAGACTGTGATATTTAATCAATTCGAATTTGGATCCAAAAGCGTTGCAATTGTTTAAAGATCTACCCCATATAGACGTATGTACATATACATATTGACCTTAAACTCGATACATATTTTCAACTGGTTATCCCACGCAAAAATACAAGTGTCTTTCAACGACATTCCATTTCCACCGTCAAATTTTCTTATTTGTGACCTACACCTAAAACGTCATAATAAAATGCTCGCAACTTAGCAATTACCTAGGAAGAAACTCGCGGTTTACCACCAAGCGACAGAGCTACATGTATGCATATAGTAAAAACGCATTTCTTATAATTATATCACCAAATTATTCAATTACATAGCTTTCATTTCATTTCAGCTTTGCATTGTCGATAACGGTAGAGGGTATTGCGATCGAGTCGGGAATTGCGACAATGATCAGTGTCAGCTGAGGTGCACACCCATTAAGCAGAGAGTGGAGAAGGTGTATGACCTTTCCAATTACTAAATTATGTTCCGCTGATTTATTGTATACCAATAAAGATAATAGCTAATCGTGGTGTAATGTTTTATATTTTTCTCAATAATGGGAAGTTCCTTATTACCAAAGGCGGGTAATCACGTGACCAATGATTTCGATCTTATATCCTAACAAGGCGGTCGCTCAACATTTTTTTTTCTCATCTACTTGATAGCCACATTGTATAAACCTGCATGCGTTTACCATCAACCTTCCGGTGCTGGTGGTATATGATTACCCATGCTTTATAGCGACGTTACGTCGAATACTTGTCAGAGAAATCGCAGTCGACGGACACAAATGACCCAATCAGTCGGCCTTCGACTGTGATTGCTAAGCCGAGTATTAGACATTATACCGTTATAAAGCATGGGCTATCATTTACCTCCAGAATCGGAAATACATTGGTAAACTCATGCATAGTTTTTGTCGTTGCCATCATCATTTCTACATTTTCCTTATAAAAGCATACCATATTGGTGGAGGTCACTCATTAATCACAGACCGATTGAAACATGTATTTGGCCAAATGAGGATCGACTCCAATCAACAAGTACAGAAAGTAAACGCTGAAAGCAAATGGCGCTATCTGCTTGAGGGGAAATGTGTAAATGAACGTTTGATATTCATTTGCAATCGGAATTACCCGGATTTTTCCTTCTGCTGGGAAATACACCTCAGTGTAGGGTTACAATATTTTGGGTTAATCATCCGCGGCTTATAACATATTTCCTCTTAGCGTCCACGTTAATTGTTTCCCTGTATATGGAAGAGATGGACATCCGTTTAGTTACTCTCTATCGTTAACTCATACGTAATGGCGAGATTTTATCATATTAAAGAAATTATTATTGAATAATGTTTCCTTAATCAAATAAAACAACTTTTTAGATTTCTCATACGTACTAGAGATGTGTGTAAAATCGTACCATAAAAAATGGACATTCAGTAACGGTGATAGTTGACGATACTGTTCCCATTAAACGAATCGTTTTAGAAAGTTTTTAAAATTCTTTTGAGCATTTGTACAACACAGATGAGTATTAAATCCTACCAGAACAAAATGAACATTCAGGAACGAGGACAATTGACGAATCTGTTCCATTACAAGAATAAGTATAGGAAAAGGTTTAACATTATTATGTACACATGCACTACAGATGTGTGTAAAATCCTACCTGAACAAAATGAATATTCAGTGACAGTGATAGTTGACGATAGTGTTCCCTTACAAGAAAAAGTATTGGACAAGGTTTGATATTCCTATGACAAATGTACAGATGTGTGTAAAATCCTACTAGAACAAAATGGACAACCAGTAATTTTGAAAGTTGACGATACTGCTCCCTTACAAGAAAAAGTATAAGAACAAATTTGATATTCCTTTATTCACATGTAGTACAGCTCTGTGTAAAATCCTGTTTGCAGTAGACCCCGTCATACACTCACCGATTAGTAAAGAGATAGGTGAATGAAACATACATATGTGGAACTATGATAGCAATCAGACAATTAACTTGTCATTTTATTTACGAATGTGTTCATTTGTTGGAAATTTCCATCGGGCCTATACATGTAACATAACCCACTCAGGCGAGGGAATCACCATAGATAGAAATCACAGCCGAAGACAGACTGTGTGAGACACGCGCGCCCGACGTCTGCGATCTCTCTGCCGAGTATAAGATGTAACGCCGTAATAGAGCCTAGGTTTTCATATACCACAAGAACCGAAGAAATGATGGTCAACTCATGCGGGTTACACAATGTTGCTATCAATGGCAAAAGTAGGTGGAAGAAGCAAAAGATACCTGGGCGCAGCCATCTTGTTCAGTCATGAGATCGTAATGATTGGTCACGTGATTCCTCCGCCTGCCACTGCCTTCAAATAAAATATTGAGGTGAATTTCAGCCCGATTCCGATCACGTCCGAGTCGTTTACGGGTTTTACAGATCCAATTGTTTTTTGCAGTCTAAATGATTTAAAAAACCTAAATAAAATAACACGATACCAGACTTAAGAATGACAAACACATCAAAGTTACCGTGTCTAATAAGCTTCCAGAAAAAGAACTCACATTTCTGACAATATATTTTTTTTTCTTTGGTGGCATTATTTATGTCGGCATTTTTTTTTGCAGTCTGCATGGCAATGGTTTAGTATTGTATCGTGGCATGTAACATATCTGACGACAGTGGTCCATTAGGTGAAGCGTAACATTGACTATAGGGTATGAGTTTGCAGGAAAATACCAAACCTTTCGCCAATACGCTACGGTTAGTACTCAAATTCATCCACCATCGCCATTTGCTGAATGTATACTATGTTCTGGTAGAGCTTTTATGCTATAGTTAATATGTACAAGGGAATAATAAACCTTTTCTAAAACGCTTCTTTTATGGGATCAGTATCGACAACTATCACCGTTACTAAATGTTTATTTTGTTTTGGTGGGATTTTACACACATATGTAGTTCATGTGTATATGTGAATATTAATTCTTTTTTATGCGTTTTCCTGTAAGGGAACAGTATCGTCAACTTTCACCGTTGCAAAATGTTTATTTGCTCTGGTGGAATGTTATAGTCATGTGTGGTGTACATGTGTTCAAAAGAGTTTTGAAAACTGTCTAATGCGCTACTTTTCATGGGAACAGTATCGTCAACTATCACCGTTACTAAATGTTTATTTTGCTTTGTCAGAATTTTACACACAGTTGTGTTGTACATATGTTCAAAGGAATGTTAAACATTTCTAATACGCTTTCATGTAAGGGATTAGTATCGTCAACTATCACCGTTTCTGAATGTTCATTTTGTTCTGGCAGGACTTTACACACATCTTTAATACATGTGTACATAAGAATATTAAGCTTTTTCTAATACTTTTTCTTGTAAGGGAAAAGTATCGTCAACGTTCACCGTTTCTAAATGTTCATTTTGTTCTGATAAAAGTTTACACACATCTGTAGTTCATGTCATGCGTAAGAAAATTAAACTTTTTCCTTTACTTTTTCTTGTATGGGAACAGTATCGTCAACTTTCACTTTTACTGAGTGTTCAATTTGTTCTGGTAAGATTGAACACACATCTGTAGTACATTTGTCATGGGAAAATTTAACTTTTTCTTATACTTTTCTTGTAATGGAACAATATCACCAACATTCACTGTTACTGGGTGTTCAATTTGTTCGGATTTAACACACATCCATGGTGCATATGTGTATCTAAAAAGTTATTTTATTTGATTATGGCCAGATTTATTCAACTTACGATTTCGCTATTTCGTATGAGTTACCAATAAAAAGTAATTCAAAAGGATATCCAACTCTTCCAAATACATGGAACCACTCAACGTGGACGGTAAGAGGAATTGTGTTATTAACCGGGGACAATTAACCCGAAATATTGTAACCCTACACTGAAGTGTATTTCTTAGCTAGAGAAAATACTCAAGTAGTTCCGATTAAAAATTAAGTTTAAACGTTTATTTACGCATTTCCTCACAAGCAAATAGTGCCATGGACTTTCAGCATTTATTTTCTGTACTTGTTGGTTCGAATCGATCCTCATTTGGTCAAAGTCATGTTTCAATCGGTTTTCTGATAAATGATCGTACTCGACCAATATGGTATGCTTTTATGATGAAAAGGAAGAAATGATAATAGTCACGACAAAAACTATGCATGAGTTGACCAATGCATTTCCGTTTCTGGAGGTATATGATATCCCAAGCTTTATAACAATATCATGTTTGTTACTCGGCTTAGAAATCACAGTCAAATGCCTACTGTTTAGGTCATTCGTGCCCGGCGACTGCGATTTATCTGCCAAGTGTCCAACTTAACGCCGCTATAAAACATGTGTTATCATATACTACCAGCACCGGAAGGTTGAAGGTGAACACATGCGGGTTATACAATGTGGCTATCAAGTAGGTGAAAAAAAAACATGTTGAGCGACCGCCTTGTTATGATATAAGATCGAAAACATTGGTCACGTGATTCCCCGCCTTTGGTAATAAGGAACCTCCCATTATTGAGAAAAATATAAAACATTACTGACGATTAGCTATTATCTTTATTGGTATACAATAAATCAGCGGAACATAATTTAGTAATTGGAAATGTCATACACCTTCTCCACTCTCTGCTTTATGGGTGTGCACCTCAGCTGACACTGATCATTGTCGCAATTCCCGACTCGATCGCAATACCCTCTACCGTTATCGACAATGCAAAACTGAAATGAAATGAAAGCAATGTAATTAAAATATTTGGTGATATAATTATAAGAAATGCAGCTTTACTATATGTATACATGTAGCTCTGGTGCTTGGTAGAAAATCGCGAGTTTCTTCCTAGGTAATTGCTAAGTTGCGAGGTTTTTATTATAACATTTTAGGTGTAGGTCTCAAATAAGAAGATTTAACGGTCGAAATGGAGTGTCGCTGAAAAATACAGTTTTCTTTTGCATGGGATTATCAGATTGGAATATGTATCGAGTTTACCATTTATTCGGGAAAGGTCAATATGTGTATGTTAAAACGTCTATAGATCTTAAATCCATTGTAACGCTTTGGGATCCAAATGCAAATTGATTGAACATTTACAGGCTCAAAAAACTTATATCATTTTATCATGTTTCCATGTTAATTCAACTGTTTAACAGTTTTATGGAAGTAAAATTTAACTTCAAACTTTCTTTACATATGCGAACAAGCCGTTTCAATCATTGATTGCATGGACCTTTAATCGCGTTCATTCCGAAATCACTACCAAGAAGAAATCATGCATAAACAGCTTCACTAAGAAACTTCTATTTATGTACCCAGCAGGATTTGATTATTTAACAGATACCTTCATTATTCATCTTTTGATTGATATATGTTGACAACATTTCTTTTTTATTTAGATTAGACGGTGCTTCCTGGCTTATAAGTAATAGAGGAAAATCTACTGCCAAAATGGCCTTAAGGGGAATAAAAAAACGAAAACATTTATTTTTCTCAAAAACTGTTTTTTAACTATCATAGATTTATATCATCAATATAACTAAGGTTACTTATAGCCTATGGATGGTTCAGTGTTCTGTTAAGCATAAATTAGTTTTAAATGGATTCCACTGAACCATCGACAAACATCAACAAAAGAACCTGCAGAACGGAACAGAAACTTGATGCTGTTAATGCGAAATGTGCTGATACTTACATCAAATCGTGTAGCATTACGGCAGTTGGTGTCGGGAATGGCCTGAAAAGACAGCAGGCAACGTTAAGATAAACTTAACAATCGGGAACTGCAATGATATTATTGAATACAACCGAGCAAAGCATGCACATTAAATGTTAACTGCTGTGGATGTTTACTAGAGTCGTCTTAGTGCACCTCTGTAGTAGAGGGGACAGGTTTACTTAACTTTTCATGCTAAGATTTGCTTAAACTTAAAACAATATTACCTCTTATTTCAATTTTTGGCTTGGTAATATTGCAATAGTTACACATCATTGGAATCGTCTCTCAGAGACACTTTATTTGACATGTCAAATGAGGATATTTTACTTTCATTTAAGATAATATCCATATTTATTAGTTTTGACTTACGCAAATATTTTCCTTATTCCGTTTAGTAAAACGATTCCTTTGTGTAAAACTGAATCAATCCGAACACATCTGGTTTATCCAATCAAAACATCTCAGAGGTAATAGAGATGCCGCTATATTGTTTGTCGCGAAACTTACGTCACTTTAAATTCGTTTTCATGAAGAGATCTTAAATGTGAAATCTTAAAAAGTCGTTTTATTTGATTAAGGAACAGTTTTTTTTAAGTATGACAACTTTAAATTTCGCCATTTCGTTACCTATAATAAGTAATTCAAAATGATGTCCAACACCTCCATATACATAGATCCACTTAATGTGGACGCTAAGAGGAAATGCGTTATAAACCGGGGAAGATTTACCCCCAAAGATCGTAACCCTACACTGATGTGTATTTCCCAGCAGAAGGAAAAATCCGAGTAGTTCCGATTGCAAATGAATATCAAATGATTATTACCACTTTCTTCTCAACCAGATAGCGCCATGCACTTTCAGCGTTTACTTTCTGTTCTTGTTGATTGGAGTCGATCCTCATTTGGTCAAAGTCATGTTTCAATCGGTTTTTGATAAATTAGTGGTCTCGACCAATATGGTAGACTTTTATGACGAAACGGTAGACATGATAATGGTCACGACAGAACCTACGCATGAGTTGATCAAAGAATGTCTGGTTACGATGGTATATGATAACCCATGCTGCTTTATAATGACCTTATGTCTAATACTCGGCTGAGAAATGACGGTCGAAGGCCGACTATTTAGGACATTCGTGCCCGTCGACTGATATTTCTCTGCCAAGTGTTAGAAGTAACGCCGTTATTAAGCATTGGTTATCATATAACACCAGCACCGAAAGGTTGATGGTCAAGTCATGTTGGGTACACAATGTGGCTTGAATTGGCAAAAAGGGTAGAAGATGCAAAATACAAGTGAAGCGGCTATCTTGTTCGAATATAAGATCGTAAACATTGGTCACGTGTTTCCCCACCTTGGATAATAATTAACTTCCCTTTATTAAGAGAAATATAGAACATTACACGAAGACTAAGTTTTATCTTTATTGATATAGAATGAATCAGCGGAACGTTAATTGGGCAAAGTTTAATTACCTCTTTCTGCTGTCTTGGTGTGCACCTCAGCTGACACTTATCATTGTCGCAATTCCCGACTGGTTCACAAAACCCTTTAAAGCGATCTGCAGTGCAAAACTGAAACGAAAACAATGTAATAAATTCGGTGATATAAATCTTAGAAATACGTTTTTACTATATTCATACATTAGCTCTGGTGCTTGGTGGAAAACTGCGAGTTTCTTCCTAGGTAATTGCTAAGTTGCGAGGTTTTTCATATAACATATTTAGGTGTAGGCCACGGATAAGAAGATTTGACGGTCCAATTGAATGTCGTTGTAAAATACATGGTTTTTTTTTGCGTGGGATAATCAGATGAAAATATGTATCGAGTTCACCATTAATTCGGGAAAGGTAAATATGTCTATGTACATACATCTATATAAGGTAGATATTAAAACCATTGAAACGCTTTTCGATCCAAAGTCGAATCTATTGAATGTTAACAAGGTCAAAAAACTGAATTACGATTATTTCATGATACCAATGACTATTCCCCTGTTTGTATAGTATGTTAATACAACTGTTTAATAGTTTTATGGAATTAGTGCTTAAACGTCCAAATTTCTTTACATCTACCAACAAGCTGTTGCAATCATTGATTGCATGAACCTTTATTCTCGTTTATTTCAAAGTCACTGCAAAGAAGAAACCATGCATAAACAGCTTCACTAAGAAAATATTATTTAGGTAACCATGCACGTTTTGCCTACTTAACAGAGACCTTCATTATTCATCTTTTGGTCGATATATTTTGACACAATTTCTTTATTCCTCGATTAGACGGTATTTCCTGGATCATAAGTGGTAGAGGGAAATCTACTACTATAATGGTGTTAAGGGGAAATCAAAACCATCATTTGATTAACTTGAAAGAGGGTTTGATATTTCAAATTCTGTACACTAACCATCGTAAATAATCATCATCAATAAAATTCAGGTTATTTATTTTCTTTGGGTATTTAAAGCTCTTTCAAGCATAAAGTAGATTTAAATGGATTCCACTGAACTATCGGCAAACCACAACAAAAGAATCTGCAGAACGGAACAGAAGCTTGATGCTGTTAACACGAAATGCGCTGATACTTACATCACCTCGTTTGGCATCACGACAGCTGGCGATTTCTTCGGGAATAGCCTGAAAAGACAGCAAACAACAAGACGATGAAAATAACATTCGGGAACTCCAATGATATTATAGTAACGAACCGAGCAAATCAACCTCTCAATGACACAATCATATCAGATCATTGGAAAACATTGTGTTGCAGACTGTCGTCCTCTAATAGAGTGTTAAATCTATTTATGTCCTAGCATACTCTGAATATTAGGCTCTTAAAGTTTCTGTGTGTCAAAGGATTTTTTTTCAAAACTTTCGAAAATAAAGGAATATTTATCAAATAAAAATTTCAGCAGAAAAATCAATAGCATATAAAATGAATTTTGACATTTTTCATTTTATAAAAATCCGACAAAATCTAAATATAGCGTCACGCTCACGTGATACTAAGACTACACACTGAAAACAAAAATGGACGCTAACTCTAGTTTCTTCTAAGTTAGGTGTACATCGACACGTGACAGGCACTTGACAGCCCACGTGACGTAACTAATTACCATATAGCTGTAGTAACATACAAAAGTCGAGGCCGTGGGGGTTTTCAGTACATATCTCCATTTATACCGCAATTTTGGCTATTTTTTTTAATGAATATTTGTTAGAAGTTTATCTGAATACCATACGCAAATTCTACTTTTTACCTATATATATTTAGTGTATGACGTCCAGGATCTTTAAGTATGCATAACTGTTCAACAAATATTTTATCATCATCAGACGTTTAACTACATCTACTTTTTCAAGGAAATTCAATCAAGGTTGAGATTGAGATAAAGAAAATCATTGATAAAGTCATTGATAGCAAATATGTGTGTTTCCTGCATCAGGATACACTTGCATAGGATCACCAATATTGCTTTTAAGTTCAAAACAGACATTCAAAATCAGTTTTTCATACAATATGAAGCGAACAAGATATGTCTCCTAAAGTTGTAATTTTCAATTTTTTCTTCAAGGCCCTTGAAAGGAGTACAATGATTATAATTAGGCGTTTATCATATGTCCTCCCAGTATATTCCACTTCTGGCTTGTTAATCAAAATAAACAAATAAATGTACGGAGGACTCTGCTGTCTAATTCTTTAACGTTCTATAGATTCGTAAACTATAAATAAAGTTTCCTCATATCAATGTATATATAAATGATATTTTATTTATTTTTCGCTAGGGTTTTGGCTGTGTCTACATTTCTTCAGTTTGAGGTAATTTGCATTGCATGGTTCATAATGGTAGAGGCAGAACCACAAATTTAACTGCTAACAAGGTTTGCTCATGCAGAGGAGAATCCATTGCCATTCCGTTAGTCAACAAGGAAACAACCTATATATTTCTGTTAATACTTACATCTTTCTCTTTTCCGTTATCGCCGAATGTGTGGACATGAGGCTTCTCAGTGGGCTAAAACGATAGCCAAACAAAGGATGGGTTACTTATATTATCAAAGCATTTGTATAGATGGCAATAGTTTAGACTCACCAAACTAATGTACCCAAATCGATAAATTATATCTAGCTTATAAAATATCACGCAAAACTCCTCAAACGACGAATTATTGACATTATTAACAAGTGTATATTATGAAGGAGTTTCCCTTGATCGCTTTTTGACAGATTGAGTGATACATACTTTGGATTAAATGCACAGCTAAAGCTTTATAACATCATTGCTTATATGTTCATTAGCAGCATTGACAAGCATAATACATTTGTGTTGAACCTGTAAGAGAGATACAGGGTTTGTGAAAGTTTATACAAAATCTTATGAGAAATATTCATCGATTACTATGTGTTTATATTTAGGTCAATGCTTTGTAGACATTGTTGAGAAACACAAGACCGACCTCAATAGATATATAACCAACCAATAACTCCTCTCTCAATGACTATCATAAATGCTGCAGGTAAATATATGTATATATATATTTTATTAAACAAACAAAACTTCACATTTGTCATTGAGAGTACAAATGTTGTATTATTTTCCGCTGACCTGAGATGACGCCAAGTAAGACGGATTATGATAATGTGAATGCATGTTATTCTTTCACATAATTTATGTTGTTAATGTAGTTAAACAACTGTTAGTAAACTATATGAACATTGATAACTAAATAATTCAAAAAGGATTAATGAAAGCGCTGAGAACATTACAAAGTTTAAGGTAATACAAAGCGCGAGGTAAAGAGTATGATGAAAACAGGGAGAGAGACAAAAGTGGTTTTAGGGGTAGAAAGGAAGACAGGCAAAGGGAGAGATAAATATAGGGATGGGGATAGGGAGGGAGGGAGGATAAGTGAGTGAGAGAGTTACATATACAAATACAGACATGTGGAAATTGACGCAGAGACAGACATGCACATAGAGATACACATATTTTACCTTTTGTGTTGTAGTCGGGCATCTTGCATACGCTGAAATGATAAAAGGGAATCCATGAAAATCTGACTTACCACAGACCAATTCGGTCATCGGTACAACACTGTTGAGTTTGGAATGAGACTTACTGAAAGCCATCTGTATCAGAGTATCGTTCCCTCTATGTCTCCACATTTAAAGTTTTCATTTTTCCGTTGACAATCTGATCAAATCCATCAATATTTATTCATTTAAGTGACACAATCTTTAAAGGTGCTTGTTCCCATGAGAGAAATATTTAAGTTAACCCTTTACGGTATATAGCGCCGTTCGTTGCCTTATCGATTACCGCATAAAACGATTTTTGCCGTTATTCCTTTTACCCTATAAAACCCATTTTTACCATAGAACGCTTTTTGACAGCTGAAAATTTAATTGAACTTTTAGCCTTAATTACACACATAAACACACACGTCACTTTCTCCAAATTACCTTTTCCTTTTAAATAAATATGTTTTCTTTCATTTCCGATGATAAAATCATAGGGTCAAAGTTTAAACTTTTGCTCTAGAGAGAATTTTTTGATAATGGTCCCACGACAACCTTCTGAAATAGATGCTTTCAAATTGAGATGAAGGGAATTCAAATTACCAACCCAATTAATATGAGAGGCCTTCAATATCCGGTCATAAAATATCAAAACAATGCCGATTTGTAAAGACTCGATAAGGATTTAATGCAATTCTTCAGAAAATGAACACATTTCTAAAAATACTATCCAAATAAGATGAGAGCGAGCATACGGCACGCGACCCGTAAAGAATGTTTATGACAGGGAGTTGTTGTTTAAAGTTGAAAGGCGAATAAAAATAAAGCTGTTGAATAACAGACGTTATAAAGACGGGTACTTAAAGTATTATGTCAATGTTGATGCTTTCGATCGCAGGTCAGACATTAATGTAGATTCAGAGCAGTCATTCGATCGGTCATTTTGAGCATGAAGATGATGAAATGCTGATAAATCTTACCAATTCGTGGACAAGCAAATTAGATTATTCCTTGGACTTTGACTACAAAAAAGAGCTTTTGGTAGATTCACCACCCATGGACACATATTTTATTGAAATATAAGCATGTTTCGTTGCCATAATAGATTGATTTTTACAGTTTTACATGTATTAGAGGACTAGGTTTGACTACTTTATGAAGCAATATTGCGTTGAAAAACATGTTTTTTATTTTGGAAACGGTTTTAACAGAAATAGAACGATTCAGTTTTGTTGAGAAATATACAAAGAAAAAACATGTATTTCCGTCATGAATGGCAGTTTTCGTCAACAAAATTCCCTGCAATTGATGACAAAGCAGAAAAACAAATTAGGAATCTCTCAGGGGGAAAACATACGTCATTTTATTACTTTTATTACTTTTGAGTTTGTATAATTCACACCGCAATATTCAGTTTCATTGTTTGTCTAATTTTCTACACCTTTATCTTAATATGTATGTATCATCATTAAAAAAAGGAAAAAACATCAACTTGAAGGAAATTTTGTTCTCATCGTCCTTTATTCTTTGTAAAAATCTATTGAATTAACGAAAATTGCATTAATAAGATAATCCTGTGCAAATAGGTACCTAGGGTGACGGGCTATGTATGCGTTAATGATCTCCGATAGTCGGATGGTTTATACCTTTGGTGTCACTGATAAAAAACTAATTTCATAAGAACAACACAGTAGCTGTACTATATGTGCTAAGCACTCGGGAATAGTCATCAAAAGCAAAGTAAGATCGTTTTTAATTCTTTTAAATGTGTATACAGTGAATTAAAATGTGTTTTGTCCCAAAAGCGTGGCATCGCTTTCGAAATCTACAGCATATCTACTATACATTAGATCAATTGACGTTCCCTGAATTAAGTATGCTTTCAATGACTACTTTAAATTTCATACCGAACAACAAAACAAAAACATGGATGAATATTTAAAATATGACCAACTTATGGCCATCTAACTGTGTTTCAATATGAAAAAACTTAAAACAGAACTTACCTATAGCAAAGACCGCCATGAGCACCATGAATCGAAACATTGTGCTTCCCGACATTTTCCTGAAGAATATTCACGAATGCTCGGAACGTTAACCGTATGGAACAGATTGGAAATGTCCAGAATTCCTTATTTATAGCACTGGCTAGACAGGTGCCATAACTTGACACAGGTGTCTGTTTTTAATCATGAAATAAACAACGTAAAATATATTTTTTACTTTTTTAATGTTCATAGAAAATAATGAAAAACGCTTTATTGTTAGCTTTTAAGATATTGATCGCTATGGAAACGTCATCCGATATGAGGTAAATGCGAAATTTGCTTTTCTTTTATTTTGTCATACTTGAGTCATTAAAGCAAGACAAAACATAAATATTCTTGACAACAAAGGAACATGTTAATTGTTTGATTAATAATCTTTAAACGTCTAAATAGCTATTTTAATGTGCAGTTTTGGACTGATCAAAAGAGGAAAGGAACAATGTCAGAATGTGGTCCAGAGGTTGAGCGTCGGTCCCGGGACAAAAGGACCCTGGCCTATATTTCTCTGAGTAGCGGTGTCCATACAGAGACCCCTCATTTGTCCACGTTCAGCACGAGTACTGGTGATGTTGCAAGGAAGCAGATTCTAGAGTGATTAATCCAAGTTGAAAAAAACTTGTGTCATAAGTGACGTAAAATAGATAAGTTTAAGTTAAGTCAGAATGTTGCCTTGGGTATAGCAACAGCTGACATCGTTAAATGTTACCGAGGCTTAAATAATAGTAGGACGTTAAATGTATGCTTTCATGTTTATACAAAGCAGAGCTTTGTATGACACTAATTTGGTACAGCTCTTCAGCTATATCAGCGTTGTCTTTTTAAGCATAATTGACAAGAACAATACATGTGTTAAACATCTGTGTGAGACATGCAGGGTTTGCTCAATAGCATACACAATAATATAAAACCTTTTCAGTCATGCCTGTCCTATACAACATTATGTCCATCATGAGTGGTCATTGTTCAGATATACAAAAGCGGCCACAATGAACATACAACAGACAAAAGACTTCAAGGGATTGCACAGGTAGGTACATATATTCACTCAACAACTATATGAAATCAGCGTCTATATATTTATTAGCATCATTGACAAGCACACTACGTTGGTTATGCCTCAATGTGGGAGATTCAGTTTTTGCTTTATATAATGCAAAAGATCTGTCCAATCATAATACATATCCTGTACAACATCAGGTCAATATTTGGAGGTTCTTCTCGAGATATACTAAAACGACCATAATGAACATACAACGAACAAAACGCTTCAAGGAATTGCGCAGGAAGATACCTACATATTCATTCAACCACATGCAGATACCTATATCCAACTAAAAAATAGACCTTCCTGTCTACCATAGAGAGTATCAATGCTGTATCAATCTGCACTGAACCGAGAACAGAACATGAATGATGGCCTAATGCGTATGCATGCGATACCTTCGCATCATGTATTTTTTAAATTTGTTCGAACTACGGTTAGTGACCTTTGTATGTAGTTGAATGAATGTTTTTGGAACATATTGATATTAACCAACCAAGGTCTCATTATATTTGATCTAGCCCGTTGATTGGTGATTGCCATATGTGATACGTACATATTTATACAGTTATTCTTTTATTGTGTATTTATTTGTCCATGAAATAAAGATAAAACTTGCATAAAATTGACAAGTTAATTACTGTTCAAATCTATCATTTTTTTTCATTCATTTCATCAACACTTAGAAAATAAAAATAGGTTTTATGTTCTTAATCAAAAGATTCAAAGATTGACCTCGGTCTAGTTGTGACACCTGTCTTACTTATGCTATAAATAAGGAACTTTCGATGCTTCCAATCTGTTCCACACGGTTTACGTTCCGAGTATTATTGAATATTCTTCAGGAAAATGTCGGGTAGCACAATATTTCGATTCATGGCGCTCATGGCGCTTCTTGCTATTGGTAAGTACTGTTTCATGTTTTACTCATATTGAAACACATTAAGATGTTCTGAAGTTGTTCGTTATTTAACTGTTTATCCACATGAAATTAAACAGTTCTAGCAAACTCTCACCTGCCTTGAAGATGATTGTTGAATGAATGAATTATTGTCAATCATGACTATGTAATTCATTTTCAAAATGCGTATTATAGAATCTAGCTTGATATGTTCTTTTTCATAACGAAAACACACTGTTGGTGTCCGTTACTTTAAGGGCTATGTACTTTATTGCTTTATTATATCGAATAAACCTTTCCTTGCTGATACAGGACCTTGTTGCGAACTAACAAGGACAACAATAAGGATACGAACTGGTTTGAGAACGGTTCAAGCAACTTCTGTCATTTCTTTTACATTTTAATATATTTTGCTATTACTGTTCGTGATGATTGGGCAAAAGAAGTCAAACTTCTAAAATTGAAAAAATGTTGTATTCAGATTTCGATTGAAAATTTATGAAGAAAAAATACAGTTCTTCCAGATATGGAAGGATTATTTTCTTTAATAGCAGAGAGCTCCTCCAAAACATGTTGAGGGAGGTTACTGCGAAAGATAATGTGGAGAAGGACCACGTTAAAGTTGTAAAACTTTTGGTCCAGTCCTTATTCACCATTTAGCTGAATAAAAATATGTTTAAACTACGACTGTTCACCCGTGTAAATGTATAAGTGTATGACATAGAACTTAAAGAAGTCACTTAAAGCATATTAAATTTAGGAAGCGTTAATTTATCAAAGTGTGTGCACACTTTATTAGCCTTGGACCTGGCCCGTGCGTATACACCGAACCGAATTCGGGTATGCTAGGACAAGAACCCCATGCTAACAGTTCGTATGCGGAAAAACTCTAAAGCAATGCCACGCTATTGGAACAAGAAAATTGTTAATTCACTGTAATAACACGCAAAAGAATTAAACAATCTTATTTCGCTCCAATGACTATTCTTTAATGCGTAGCATATACAGTACAGCTGCTGTGCAGTTTCAAAAAAAAAGTTTTTTAACTTTAAGATTATCTAATATCTGTGAACAAGCACCGTTTAATGTTGTGTCACTTAAATGAATAAATATTAATGAATTTAATTGAATTGTCTTCGAAAATAGGACACTTTAACTTTGAAGAGGTTGAGAGAACGATACTCTGTTACAGATTGCTTTACAGTATGTTATTGCAAATCTTATTCCATACTCAACAGTGTTGTACCGATAACCATGTTGGTCTCTGGTATGTCAGATTTTCTCTTTACTCATTTCAGCATATGCAAGAAGCCCCACTACAACACCAACGGTAAATATCTGTCTCTCTCTGCATTCTCTATGTCAATGTTTGTCTCCATGTCACTTCCCCTATGTCTGAATTTGTTTATGTAATCTCAAACTCACTAATCATCCCTCACTATCTCTATCTCTACTTTTGCCTGTCTTCTTTTTTGCCTTTATCTCCGTTTCTGTCTCTCTCTATCCCTGCTTCCATCTTACTCTCTTACTTGTACTTTGGCTATTCTTGAACGTTGTGGTGTTCCAAGCATTTTCATTAATTGTTTTCGAAATATTTAATTAATAATGATCATATAGTTTACCGACAGTTATTTTAATACATTGTAACGTTCGTTGAACGTTTACACAAACTAGGGAACCTAATGCATTGCTGTAGAGAACATGCTGGTATATATATAGACAACACAACCGCCCAGTGTGCGACAGTGCTTTTCACTGATCGGATGTGTTTCTATCTTGAAGGGGTTCATTTGTTCGGTTCGTTACATTGGTGGCATCGCTAGGATGAAGCCTTCTCCTTCTTTTGGTGTTGCCTTTTCCACGTATTTCCCACGGACCAAGGCTCGGGACGAGTCTTCTCGGAGTTGGGAGTTATGTAACGTTCATTGAACATGTTGGTATATATTTAGACAACACAACCGCTCAATGTGCGACAGTATTTTTCACTAATCGGATGTGTTTGTGTCTTGGAGAGGTTTATTTGCTCGGTTCTTTACAACATTAACAAACTAGACCATGTGAAAGGATAACATGCACTCACATTATCATAATCCGTCTTTCTTGTCGTCTCAGGTCAGTGCAAATTAATACAACATTGGTCCTCTCAATGACAAATGTGACATTTTATTTGTATAATTCGTATAATTGAATGGATGAATACATATGTATTTACCTGTAGTTTTTATGGTCGGTATTGGAGGATGCATTGCGCAAACCTTGTATCCCACTTACGGGTCAAAACACATGTATCATAATGGGCAATGCTGCTAATAAGCTTATTAACGCTGATATTTTATATAGCTGGATGTGTGTATTTAATCTCAAAAGAAAAAAAAAGTATGTATTACTCATTTTGTCAAATAGCTATTAAGGGAAACTTCTATATGATAAACAATTATTAAAAGTGCCAATAATCCGTCGTTTAAGTTTATTTGTGTGATATTTTATAAACTTAATACAATTCATCGATTTTGGCATATTGATTAGTCAAATTTAAGCTCATGACGATCAATGTAGATGCTTTAATAATGACATAACCAATCATTTTCTTGCTGTCGTTACAGCCCACTGAGAAACCTCATGTCCACAGCTGTAGTGATAACGGAAAAGAAAAACATGTAAGTATTAGCTGACATATATAGATAGTTTCCCGGTTGACTAACGGAATATTGTGGAAACCGTTGTCCAGTGGTTGGGCGTCAGCTTGGTGATCGGAGGATCCCAGGATCGTATCCTGACCGGGTCATCGGAATTTTCCTGAGCAAAAAATGCATCCAACATTCCTTCTCTCAACCCAGGTGTATATATGGGTACCTGTGAGGGATTAAACCACTGTGCCGTGGCTGCATTTGCGCCATATGTAAACGGCCCTTTTGTTAATCGCCCTGTGATCGGGGAGGTTATTGTAAGAGTCGCCTGAATATGCCTAGCATAGATATGAGACTATACACCCCTACCTCTACCTCTCTACCCGGCTTGAGCAAGACTTGTTGTGACAATGTATATTCATATATATTTTCTATAACCCATCTAAAACGGGACAAAGCATTTGCTTTATTTCGTATAGAAAATAGCAGTATCATTTTGGGTGTCAGCTATTAAATTTAAAGCAATCCTTGTAATTCTATGCATGTGTGTCCTGTTGCAGCAAACATATATATTTGCTATCAATGCAAATAAAAGATTCTGACCATACAAACGCACACCATCTCTCATTCAAAACAATACCGATGTCTTTGTCAATGTCTTTTCATCTCAATTTCAACCCTGCTTAAATTTCTTTAAAAAACGATATGTCTACTTTATCGTCTTATGATATTTTAACGTTTGTGGAAAAGTTATGCACATTCGAGAACCTAACTCATTTTTATTGAGAACATGACAGTACATAAATAGAAACAACATTCCATCAGAGGACGACAGTGTTTTTCAATGGTCGGATGTGAATGAGTCATTGAGATGTTTGCCTTGCTCGGTTGTATTCAATAATATCATTGGTGTTCTCAATTGTTAGTTTTATCATAACGTTGCCTGCTGTCGTTTCAGGCCATTCCCGACACCAACTGCCGTGATGCTAAACGCGGTGATGTAAGTATCAGCACATTTCGCATTAACAGCATCAAGTTTCTGTTCCGTTCTGCATGTTCCTCTGTTGATGTTTGTAGATGGTTCAGTTGAATTAATTTAAAACTCATTTATACTTAACAGAACACTGAACCATCCATAGGCTATAAGTATATTGATGATATTAATCTACGATAGTTAGTAGACAGCAATTGAGAAAAAAAACTCTCTCAGTGTTTCTCCTTTTTAATTCTCCTTAACGCTCTTTCAGCGGTAGATTCTCTTTTGTTACTTATGAGCCAGGAAGCGCCGTCTAATCGAGATACAAAGAAATTTTGTCTAAATATATCAACAAAAAGATGAATAATGAAAGTATCTGTTAAGCAGGCAAAACGTGCATAGTTACATGAATAAAATGTTAATAGTGAAGCTGTTCATGCATGGTTTCCTCTTTATAGTGATTTTGAAAAAAAGGCGAATAAAGGTCCAGCAAACAAAGATTGAAACGGCTTGTTCGCAGATGTTTAGAAATTTTGAAGTTAAATTTTACTTCCATAAAACTGTTGAACAGTTGAATTAACATACTATACACACATGAGTATAGTCACTGGAATCATTATATAATCGTAATTAAGTTGTTTGAGCCTGTGATATTTAATCAATTCGAATTTGGATCCAAAAGCGTTGCAATTGTTTAAAGATCTACCCCATATAGACGTATGTACATAGACATATTGACCTTAAACTCGATACATATTTTCAACTGGTTATCCCACGCAAAAATACAAGTGTCTTTCAACGACATTCAATTTCGACCGTCAAATCTTCTTATTTGTGACCTACACCTAATATGTTATAAGAAAAGGCTCGCAACTTAGCAATTACCTAGGAAGAAACTCGCGGTTTACCACCAAGCGACAGAGTTACATGTATGCATATAGTAAAAACGCATTTCTTATAATTATATCACCAAATTAATTCGTTACATTGCTTTCATTTCATTTCAGTCTTGCACTGTCGATAACGGTAGAGGGTATTGCGATCGAGTCGGGAATTGCGACAATGATCAGTGTCAGCTGAGGTGCACACCCATAAAGCAGAGAGTGGAGAAGGTGTATGACATTTCCAATTACTAAATTATGTTCCGCTGATTTATTGTATACCAATAAAGATAATAGCTAATCGTCGTGTAATGTTTTATATTTTTCTCAATAATGGGAAATTCCTTATTACCCAAGGCGGGGAATCACGTGACCAATGTTTTTGATCTTATACAATAACAAGGCGGTCGCTCAACATGGTTTTTTTCACCTACTTGATAGCCACATTGTATAACCCGCATGTGTTTACCACCAACCTTCCAGTGGTGGTAGTATATGATAACCTATGTTTTATAGCTGCGTTACGTCGAACACTTGGCAGATAAATCGCAGTCGCCGGGCACGAATGACCTAAACAGTAGGCATTCGACTGTGATTTCTAAGCCGAGTAACAAACATAATATTGTTATAAAGCATGGGATATCATATACCTCCAGAAACGGAAATGCATTGGTCAACTCATGCATAGTTTTTGTCGTGACCATTATCATTTCTTTCTTTTCATCATAAAAGCATACCATATTGGTCGAGGACAATCATTTATCAGAAAACCGATTGAAACATGACTGACCAAATGAGGATCGATTCGAACCAATAAGTACAGAAGGTAAATGCTGAAAGTCCATGGCACTATTTGCTTGCGAGGAAATGCGTAAATAAACGTTTGAACTTCATTTGTACTGGGAACTACTTGGGTATTTTCTCTAGCTAAGAAATACACTTTAGTGGAGGGTTACAATATTTCGGGTTAATTGTTTCCGGTTTATAACACATTTCCTCTTACCGTCCACGTTGAGTGGTTCCATGTATTTGGAAGAGTTGGATATCCTTTTGAATTACTTTTTATTGGTAACTCATACGAAATAGCGAAATTATAAGTTGAATAAATCTGGCCTTAATCAAATAAAATAACTTTTTAGATTTCACATATGCACCATTATGGATGTGTGTTAAATCCTACCAGAACAAATTGAACACCCAGTAACAGTGAATGTTGGTGATACTGTTCTCTTACAAAAAAAAGTATTAGAAAAAGCTTAATATTCTTATGTACACATGTATTAAAGATGTGTGTAAAGTCCTGCCAGAACAAAATGAACATTCAGAAACGGTGATAGTTGACGATACTGTTCCCTTACATGAAAGCGTATTAGAAATGTTTAACATTCCTTTGAGCATATGTACAACACAACTGTGTGTAAAATTCTGCCAAAACAAAATAAACATTTAGTAACGGTGATAGTTGACGATACTGTTCCCATGAAAAGAAGCGCATTAGAAAGTTTTCAAATCTCTTTTGAACACATGTACACCACACATGACTATAACATTCCACCAGAGCAAATAAACATTTTGTAACGGTGAAAGTTGACGATACTGTTCCCTTACAAGAAAACGCATAAAAAAGAATTAATATTCACATATACACATGAACTACATATGTTTGTAAAATCCCACCAAAACAAAATAAACATTTAGTAACGGTGATAGTTGACGATACTGTTCCCATAAAAGAAGCGTTTTAGAAAAGGTTCATTATTCCCTTGTACATATGAACTATAGTTAAGCATAAAGCTCTACCAGAACATAGTACACATTCAGCAAATGGTGATAGTGGATGAATTTGATTATTAACACGGAGCGTATTGGCGAAAGGTTTTAATTTTCCCTGCGAACTCATATTCTATGGCCAATGTAACGCTTCACTTAATGGACCACTGTCGTCATAAATGGTTCGTGACACTACGTACAATACTATACGAATTGCCACATATACTACAAAATAACATGTCGACAAAAACACACGCCACCGAAGATAAAAAAGAAGAGACTGTCAATGATGTGTGTTCTGTCTCTGGAAGCGGAATAGACATAGAAACTTTGATGTGTTTGTTATTCTTGGTTGGAATCGACTCTCAGTGGGTCAGCGTTACGTTTTAACCGGTCTGTCTCCACCTTTAAAAAATGATTTTGTGAGCAAAAATATACAAATGATGATTACAACAACCCAAATCATTGAGGACATGTTCTACAGATTTATAAAAAAATAATCCTTTCATGGGATTTTCTCAATTTTTGATATGTTATTTAAGATTGTATTGTGAATTAAGAAATGAAAAGTAAAATGCAGGTCGACGAGTTAGATTATTTGTAAAATGATAGTTTCCATGGTAACCGTTTTGTGCAAAAATGTCAAAATGTCCGTACCATCCTCAAAGGCAATAAAATAATTTCTGGAAGGTTTCTTTACAAAAAAACATGAATATATACATTCAATACTTTATAATTCAATGGTATTTTAAATCAATACAATCTGAACGATTTTAATCCATCAAAGTTTTTCAAATTTTTGTATTTGACAAAAAACAATAAAAATTGATATGCATATTGCAAAAAATGAAGATATTTCAAAATTCCTTTCATAGATTTTTTTTATTTTTCAGTATGTGAAGTAAGATTTAATCTTGAAATACAAAATGCAAAGAAAAGGATATCTTGACGAGTTCTTTTTTCTGTAAAATGACAGATTCCATTGTAACCGTATTTGAAAAACATTTACAAAAACGACTACAATAACTTTAATCTTGAAAAATAGGAGCAGGGGGCTTAGTTTGCATGAAAATATATAATAAAATTAATAACCTTTTGTAGTTTTATGGATAATATGATCATTCTTTGAAAAAGAAATGCATTCAGTAAATTTTATCCGAATAAAAACGTTTGTCCGACTACTATGCAAGTTCCTCTTCGGTAACAGATTATTATCTCCCTTGGATGCACATATGAAATGCGCAGAAAAAAACTACAGAGAACGTACTTAAGTCAATTTTCAAATAGTAGCCCTTGTTGACAGTAAGTAGGGTTTCTTTCATAGGAGAACAAATATAAAAATTCGTGCGGAGTAGCTTTCCCTTTTTTGTATAAATACAATTAGCGGGTCAAAACAGAGTAGATAGTATTTATCTTATCTTGGGTTTTCCATCGCGTCAACATCATTTCATTTATATATCGATGCCCGACTTCAAATGATGGAAGAATACCCTTAAACGGTTGTTGGTTGATCTCAAAGATTTACCAAATATACAGTGCAAGGATGAAGAGTGCGTGAACAAAAGCTCGACATATACACTTCGTCATGTCAGTTTACTAAGCTTTCTTGTTTCCTGACATAACAAAAATCGTATTATTCTTAATTTAACTGAAAACGTTATCAATAAAACATGAAACAAATGTACAGCGTGACATAGCGTATACATAGAAGAATGGCCATTTCTATTGGTATGTCTCTTTAACATTTTTTTTTTTTAGCGTATCAAACTTTTGTAATTATTTGTGGCAGAAAGATAGATTAAAATGCCTGACAAAAAACCGTCATAACAAATATGTAAAGTTTGGCAAAGCTCGTAGATGAATCGGGCTTGTTCGGAAATTGGCTGAAATCCAGACCAAAGATTAACATGAAGGCAGTTATTGTGTAACGAATCGGAAAAGAAAACCGCTGTGAGGACTATCGATCAAACGAATACAGTGTACACCGGTATAGACAAACTCTCGCGTTGTCACACCTGACGGCATTCAAGTTAAAGACAGCGTTTGAATGGGAAGGGACGATTTTTGCGGTACACGTTGGTGATGTATTTATTATTTCCACGTTTTCCCGAAAGCTAATGCATGCTGTAAGGGTTTTTAATACATACATTGAACTCCTACTGTTGTACTGTCTTAACGACATTTTAACGTTAATGTTGTCATTCGTGAACACGCTTCTTTAAAATGTATACGATAAATTCAAACTATAAATATTCCAACCTCTAGCGTCATAACCATAGCTTTCCTGCTTCGCTAGATAAATATTTGTCAGCACAACTTGCACATGACTATGAAATTGCCTATTTTATACAACTTAATACAATCATTGATGATTTTCAGAAAACGCAGAAGAGAGGCCACACAATGCTGACACCGGAATTCGAAAGAGTGAATGAAAGAGATAAAAACGTGCACAAACACGGCTTAACACCTGAACAAATGACACATATGTATACTGAATGGGCGCCGACCTATGACCAGGTGAGTGTAAAAGTGTACATTGCATTTTGAAGGGGGAAAACATGTCTTTAGTTTATACACATAGTGATGCGCTCCCACACATTAACAATATAGCGGATATATATACAAAAAAAATGGTCGTGCCCGTATGCGAAAAAGCTGAATGCTTAAATGTGCAGGCAGTTTGGTGCAAAACTATGAACAGGAGAGTGTTCTTAATGATTTTTCCAAAATATCG